>CM077243.1:27496578-27841578 GCA_039654775.1 Spinibarbus caldwelli
AGACTATTAAGACTTTTCACATTGGGATATTTTTCATGACAATAAAGCACAATTTACATCTAAATGCAACCATCATCACAGTAACTGTATTACAGAAAGACTATACTGTAATGCAGTATGTATTTGAATATTATTAAGTACAACCACAACACAATAACAAATAAGAAATTCTTTCACGTAATATGTGAAGTTTGGGGAGATTGTCATGAAAATGCCAAATCCCCCCCAAAAAATCTTAATGGTCATAAAAAACTATGTATATATATTTCTTTTGATTTTGAGATGAAAAACAACCCTGACATGTTCCTGCCAAGTTTTGTGAGATCTAAGATTGTGAGATAACTCTTTCCTGCGAGATATAAAAATGTCTTCCTCTAGGGGGCGCTTACTGACTGACTCGAATCCTCAAATCTCAAGACATTTTTCATCTTATTGCTGACAGTTATAGGGTATAATGTAATTTTGTCTATTAATTACAATTGATACTTGAGATTATCCACTTCTGGAATCTTAATGAAATTATTATTATTTTTTTTTTTAATCCTTGTCCAGTAATCACTAATGATCCTTCTTGAACAGTGCAAAGAAAAGCAATGTGTTTATGTGCTTTAGCAGTAATAAAAATTTACTCCTAAATAATAATAGAATGAGGCAATTCAATTAGCCACTGAATAGATACTATTCAGATAAATTAGAATATTGATCGTTAGACCCATCGTTAGACCCATCATTCAAGACTTGGGATGTAAACTACACTGGTACTTTAGTAAATCAATATTAAAAAAAAACAACTAATAAATACTGCTCTATCTATTGTACCAAATACCAACTCAATTCAATACCAGAGTGCTGTCACCACAAACTAAATATACAACGATAAGTCAGCTGCCAAGAAAAAAACTAGTGCAACAAAAATACTAGTTTTCTCCAAAAAGATGGGCCAGCAACATTTGTAGGCTAGTTTATAAGCTCTAAACACCAAATCATTATAGCCAAATGCATGCATGTGAGAATGCTCTATGCTTTCAGATTGCTGTTTTAAAAAAATAATTTAAATAGTTTAATTAAACATTTGATTAGGAATATAATTGAAGGTAACACTTTATTTTAAAGTGTCTTTGTTGCATGGATTATGTACTTATTATAGTAATAAAAGTAAACTATACATAAAGCAACAGGCCCTACAGTAAGTACATGTTGTCAATTAATATTACTCAGTACTTATTTGTGTAATTGCATTGTAACAAGGACATCTTAAAATAAAGTGTAACCTAAGTAAAATATAATTCAGTCAATTTTTTAAATATAATTTAGTTGAATTTAGTAAATTTGTGTAGATATTTTATATTTAGATAAAGAACTTTTGGTCAAACTTCATTTTAAGGTCCAATTCTCGCTAATAACAAATCATTAACTACAAATTTTGCCTCAATAAACTCCTAATTTGCTGCTTATTAATAGTTAGTAAGGTAGTTGTTAAGTTTAGATATTGTGTAGGTCGGATTAGGGATGTAGAATACGGTCATGCAGAATATGTGCTTTATAAGTACTAATAAACAGCCAATATGTTAATAATGCTAATAAGCAACTAGTTAATAGTGAGAATTGGTCCCTAAAGTTTTACTCAAATTGTTTACAAACAGTTTACCTAATATGTACCTTCCTTCAGTTGTTTTATTTCTATTGTAAACAGTGACTGTTTACTTCAATATTTTTAATAACTTCAAATACTAATTTGTAATTTTTTTTATTGTTTTTATTTTCTCTACTGATTTCAAGTGTCTTTGTTCTATTTTATTTTTAACTGTTTATGTAATTATTAATTCTTTGAAGAACTTCAAGCAGTGTTTACTTAAATGTAAAATATTTAAAGGCTCCATGCTAGTTTCTTTTCATTTGTTAATATTTATATTAATAATCATTTTTTTAAAATCAAGAAATGTTTATTATTTTTCATATCCAGTTTCACTGTAAATTGTAAAATTAACTGGCATTGTTATTGACAAGTGATTATTATCATGATGTAATTGACTAATTAGAGGCGATTCTTGGTGTAGGATTACATAAAAAAAAATTCACACAGAAATTGCTAGTAAATTTCACAAATAATTACAGAAAGTTGGTTTGTGGGTTGGTGTTTTAATGCCACTCCAGCTTCTCTTGCTATTTTCATAAGAGTAACAAGTTGAAATGATATAAAAGAATAATTTAAAAGATAAATAAATAAAAAACTATATCAGGTTTTTAAAGTTTGCTTTAGGTAAAAACTCTAGGATGGATTCTGGGTCAGAAACGTCAAGTAACACAAACTAAATTTTGAAGTAAAGACTGAAATAGCATTTTCTTGCAAAACATCAATACTCTTTGTTTTATTTACTAAACTCGAAAAATCATTTTTTACAGTGGTCTAACACCAACAGGGTGGACACATATTCAATTTTATATAGATGAAAACAAGGCTGTGAAAGATTTACGATTTGTTCGATCACATGTAACTCAAACTGCTTTATGGAGCTTTTGTCTACTAAATGTTTCTCCAGCTGAACAGTTGCCATGCTGGCAGAAAACAGTATTGAACACACTGTACTTCCATCCCTCAGAGTCTCGTTTTCATTCTCGTCAGAAATCAAATATGGCGCTATCCTGACTAAGGCCTATGGCTTAATGCTCTGATCCCTGGTGCTGTATTATTCATACACATGAGCATTTTGCACATGCATACACATAACACGCACTCTTGCTTTCTCTGTACGGCACACAAAGGAGAGTCTCTACGCTCAATAATTCAGCAGGGAGAGACGGCAGCTGGCCTCCCTCAACACTATTCCATTACAGACCCTACTGCACATGTGCACACGCTTAGACCTTGAGTGTGTGGGTAACATGGGTGGGCGTCAGCAGAATGGACTGGCAGAATCTTCCAGATCAATTCACATTAATTCAAAGTGCTTATCACTGCCTTGATGTCCCGGGCAGGTCTTGTGCAAACTGGGGTGTGGTGCATACTGAGTCTGCATATATATGTTTTCCTGTCTAGATGGGTCTGAACATGCAGCATGTGTGTCTGGGTGTGTCCATATCATTGAGTAAAGGTCACCACCGCCCACTTTACAATAACACACAGTCTTAAAGGTGAAGTCTGTCAATTGTCAATGTGGAAATAGCAGTTTAATATGCAGATACTTTGACTTTGTGTGTAAACACTGTTGCGGTTTCAAACTGTTTTGTTTGCTGGGGCGGTTTGACGTCAACTTCTGGGTTAACCAATGGGGTGAATTTGGGTTGGAACTACTTTGTTTGATCTAACAATGGCAGAAGAGGGGAGTGATCGAGAAAGCTGTTTGGAAACAGTCATTAACAGTGTTTGCTAAGGCAAGCGTGCGATTACTGATGCTTGAGCTTAGAGATTTTAATAAATCCCTGACCTAAGTATTAAACTTTAGTGTGTAATTTTTTTGTGTTATGGATGTGAACCATTTCTGTAATTGTGCGGAGCATTCCGATTTATGGTTTCGCCTTGCTGATGGTAAAAAGGCATAGAAATCCCATAAACTTAAAATGAAGACTTGAGCCATATCTAGAGATCAGAATATCATAGAGACTTGGAAATGGGCTCTTTTGACTTCGGCTAGTAAGCGGTCAGATAGCAACCAACCAGGATACATCCTGGTAATACCACTTACAGTTTCTTTAGATCATTTCTTTATTTTACAACTCTGTCTGGAGCCACAGAAATGACACTCAACAGCAAGCGTGTGCAAACATGTCAAATATTTACTCTCACCAAGACCTTTTATTTATAGCTAGCTAAATAAACATGTACAAGAAGTATGCCTTGTTACATATTTCATAACCAGGGTCAAATTCAAATTCAAGACATGCTGCTGTCTACTAAAGAGTAAAAGTCAACTTTTAAAAGACAACTTGTTTAAAGAGTTGTTATAAAATGCAAAGGAAAACTGCTATGTAAACTAATGTTCAAAAATTTGGGGTCATTAGGAATTAAGAAATGTAACTTTTTTTATTCTGCAAGAATGCACAATTAACAGTAAAGACTTTTCAAATAAATGCTGTTCTATTAAACTTTATAGTCATCAAAGCATCCTGAGGGGAAAAAATAAATAAATAAAAAATAAAAATTATATATATATAATTTTAATATATTATATTATTATTAATATTATAATTTTAATATTATTATTATATATATATATATATATATATATATATATATATATATATATATATATATATATATATATATATATATATATATATATATATATATATGCATCTCATGTGATCATTTGAAACTGAAGACTGGAGTAATGATGCTAAAAATTCAGCTTTACATCAGGAATAAATTACATTTTTAAATATAACAAAATAATAAACAATTCTTTTAAACTGCAATAATATTTCACAATATTATTGTTTTTACTGTATTTTTAATCAAATAAATGCAGCTTTGGTGAGCAGAAGTGACTTCTTTTGAAATGAATTCTTATAAAATCTTACTGACCCCATACTTGTGAACAAAAATACATTTTTTAGCATAAAATAATACAATTTCATGGCAAGTAATAAATATTATGGCCAGAAAATTTCAAAATTGACTCGCCACTGATGTACGTAACTGGATATAAGAGAAAATACCCCTGATGCTACAACTACCATCTGGCTATATGCTATCTGATCTGGCCTGATATTCGCTCCAGTCAGGCTCTCCACTCTGCTCTTCTGGAAAATGCACTATCAGTAACTTTACTCCTCCTTTGCTGTAGTCATACTATTCAAATCTCTCTTTTCTGCTGAGCTAAAGCTCTTCCGCTCATCTGGCCCAGGTTGGCTGAGTTTTATTACCCATCCAGTGATTTTTAATGAAATGTAGAGACTTTTAATGCATTGTTTGGCCAGAGCTCCACATCTGGGAACTTATGTGGATTTCCTCTCTGACAACTCAAGGAGAAGAAGAAGAAGAAGAAGAAGAAGGAGAAGGAGAAGGAGAAGGAGAAGGAGAAGGAGAAGGAGAAGAAGAGAGAGAGAGAGAGAGAGAGAGAGAGAGAGAGAGAGAGAGAGAGAGAAGGATTAAGAGGTCTAGTGAAATTTTCAGTAGAGCAGCTACAGAGGCTAAACGCATTCATGCACACGCAGTCCCATGCTGCTTGGCACACGCCCCATACCTGCCAGAAGTCCTGCAGAGAGGGAGGGGTGCACAGAAAGGGGGAGGGGGTCCATAGGGATGGATGGAGAAGTAAAAAGATGGCAGAGGAGAGAATGACGGGGTTTATTGGTTAGATGGACACAGAAAGAGGCGAATGAGCACAAATTAATCACTGTCAGTACAAACGCAACAAAACAATTTCCTCAAAAAACTAAAAAAGACAATGCAGGACATCTCGATGCCTAGAGGAACAATGAATTCATGTGTTAAAAGAGATTGAACACAGATATACAGTTACATATTCATACAGATAATTACATATTATCAGTGTTGGGGAGCAATCAGCTATAAGGAGTGATGCTACTAAGGTTGGGAACCAAGAGCGAAAGATGCAAAAGACTGAAAAATCTTGTCTTGAACTCATAAGTTATGGGTTTGAATTGGTCTAATGGCTCACTCACTGACTAAACCAGACGGAGCAAATCTTGGAAATGAACCACAAGTTATTAACTCCATCAACTTTAAATCTAAATGATCTGTTATTTATTCTCATTCCTATATGCTACTAACTTAACAGTGTGACAGTAGATATAAAGCAATTTTTTTTCCCAACAAGTAGCGCCAGTTTCTTATGTCAAGTTGTTCTCTGCAGCCTTAAGATGTGGCCACATTTAAATTAAATTAAAATTTAAAGTAAATTAAATAATTTCAAATTTTTATATTTCTGAGGGTGAAATCTAGTCATTTCAATAGGAATCCATGCATTTCGAATTTTGCGTGAGGCCGAAAGATCATGTGGATTTGCCGTTTGACGTCCAAGGGATCTGTGCATCATATATTGCTACAAAACTGACAATAGGTTGTTTGCACATGACGTCATTGCTGTGGCGCGAAATGCAGCTGGAGGGCAGGAAGAGATTTTTTTCCCCATAGGAATCAGTAGCAGAAACTCAAGATACCAATGTTTTGCGTTGTTTATGAATGCTCAAATCGGTCAAACCGAGAAAACACAAGGAGTTTTTATCATGTACGCAAATGTGTTGCTCATAAGGGAGGAAAAGTCAAGAAATTGACTGAAAAACGTAGGAAAAAGTGGCTTGTAAACCTGCATCTACGGTCAAGAGGAGCCGAGTCAGATAATACTCGTGTGCGCAAATGGTTAAGATATAGGCTAATAATAATATATTAAGATATTAATCCAGATATAAATAGATAATCCAGGTCTGCCACCTCTCAAGCATTCAGGGTGAGACAATTCACTCAATGCTAAACGCCACACGTAGACACGATGTAAATAAGATATTATTTGCAGTTCAGAGAGCTTCATTGATTATAACGGAACATTGTGAGATTGCAATAAATTGAAGTGAGTGACATCTTTTTAGTGATTATGTAGAAGCGCTATTTGCTCGCTTTCTAGGCTGAATAAAAGTTTTGCTTTACGTGCTGCTAACAGGACCCACGTACACAAACCCTGTATACAGCAAAGTGTCAGGAGTCACAGAAAAAAGAGAACGGATGAGATAGAGGAATGTCCGTACTGTACTGGTTTAGGCGCTATAACAAGAGAAAGTAAACAGAAAACACAACATGTGTTACGTGATCCTTATGTTATAAAGAGGAGCGATTTTTAAACTAAATTGAAATACTTGCATGCCATTGAGGCGGTGGATATAGGCTAAGCAACTTACCCTGATTGCAAACAAGCTATTTCGAAAGTGAATCCCGCCTAGAAAATGAGCAAAAAGCGGTCACTCACTTCAATTTATCGCAATCTCATGGTTCCTTTATAATCAGTGAAGCTCTCTGAACTGCAAATAATATCTTATTTATATCGTGTCTACGTGTGGCGTTTAGCATTGAGTGAATTCGGACTGTGTCACCTTGTATCTATTTATATACGTCTTTATTAATATCATAATATATTATTATATCTTATATTAACCATTTGCACACACGAGCATTATCCGACTCAGCTCCTCCCGACCGCAGACGCAGGTTTACAAGCCACTTTTTCCTGTGTTTTTCAGTCAATTTCTTGACTTTTCCTCCCTTATGAACAACACATTTTCGTACACGATAAAAACTCCTTGTGTTTTCTCGGTTTGACCGATTTAAACATTCATAAACAATGAAAAACACAGGCATTTTCAGTTTCTGCTACTGATTCCTATGGGGAAAAATCTCTTCCTGCCCTCCAGCTGCATTTCGCGCGTCATCAGAATCACGTGATTGCAAACAACCTATAAACAGACATTTTTTGCCTGCAAAATTTGGCTAATGTGACTGCACATTTACAAACTGCTAGTAGTTTTCCCAAAAGCCTCTGTGCAACATTTTGCCTTTTTATAGGTAAATAAATATATTTAAACACTACGGTTTATCACATTTTCGATTCAGTGACAATAGATGTATTGCATTTTGTGTAAAAGTATGCACTTAAAGAGACAGTTCACCCAAAAATTTTAATTCTGTCACCCTTATGTCGTTCCAAACCCGTAAGACCTTCGTTCATCTTCGGAACCCAAACTAAGATATTTTTGATGAAATCTGAGAGCTTTCTGACCCTCCATAGACAGCAATGCAACTGAAATGTTCGCAGGCCCAGAAAGGTAGTAAGGACATTGGTAAAATAGTCCATGTAACATCAGTGGTTCAACCGGTTCATCAGAGAACAAACTGTTGAATAAAGTCGTTATTTTTGTTTTCTTTGCACACAAAAAGTATTCTTGAAGCTTCATAACATTAAGGTTGAACGACTGATGTCACATGAACTATTTTAACAATGTTACATGGACTATTTTAACAATGTCCTTACTACCTTTCTGGGCCTTGAACGTGTCAGTTGCATTGCTGTCTATGGGAGGGTCAGAAAGCTCTCAGATGTCAGCAAAAATATCTTAATTTGTGTTACGAAGACGAACAAAGGTCTTACAGGTTTGGAACGACATGAAGGTGAGTAATTAATGACAGAAGTTTCATTTCTGGGTGAACTATCCTTTAAATATCCATTTATGTAAAGTATGATGCTGTCTCTAAGTGCTAAATGATATTTTAATATGATAAATTAATATGTCTAGATAGATAGATAGATAGATAGATAGATAGATAGATAGATAGATAGATAGATAGATAGATAGACAGATAGATAGACAGATAGATAGACTAGTATTTTCAGCTTGACAAACTAGTTTCAAAGTAGCTTCCCCAACACTGACGTTATATTGTTGGAAAACATACACAGTGTTTGCAAAATACCTGTGTGCATTAAAATGGGCTGAAGGGAATGAACACACACTCTCTCTCTCACACACGCACACACACAGACCCGTTTTAGCTGTGAAAGTCACACTTGCAAAGCACCAGCTGCGATGACCTGCAAAATACTGTTGATAGATGACAAACAAGAAGGTTAAAAGTGCTGGTGTTCACACGCTCGCAGAAAGCAAAACAATTACACAAGAGTGTTTGTTAGCATAGTGCACACATGCGCTAACTTGCTAAAAAATACAGTTCCTGGAATTTCATTACTCCGTCCAGGATTTAGTGGCCATGGCGACATGAGGAAGTGTGGAAGAAGACGACGACAGGGAGATGGATCCAGCAGTCCTGCCGGGAGGCCGTATGGAGCAAACCAGGCATGAGATTTGACAGAAATATGGAAATGAAGAAATAATAAGACATATTCCACATCCCTAAGGCCAACAATACCCAGGGGAACAAAACGAGAATAAAAAAAGAGATAGAGGGAAATGGAAATGGATAGAGGGCATGTGAGACCTTGGACCACAAAACCAGTCATAAGGGTCAATTTTTTACCCTTAAATAAGCTTTCCATTGATGTATGGTTTGTTAGGATAGGACAATATTTGACAGATACAACTATTGGAAAATCTGGAATCTGAGGGTGAAATAAAATCTAAATATCGAGGAAGTCGCCTTTAAAGTTGTCCAAATGAAGTTCTTAGCAATGCATATTACTAATCAAAAATTAAGTTTTGATATATTTACGATGGAAATTTACAAAATATCTTCATGGAACATGATCTTTACTTAATGTCCTAATGATTTTTGGCATAAAAGAAAAATCAATCATTTTGACCCATACAGTATATTTTTGGCTATTGCTACAAATATACCCCAGCGACTTAAGACTGGTTTTGTGGTCCGGGTCACATATATCACACAACGTGGAAATGGAATTTTGCCAGTAAATAACACAAAAACAAATGCTATAGATCTAAGACGTTACCTTATGCATTTATACAGGACTGAGGAACGAAAAGCAGGTTTTACCATGGTTTCCACCAAAATGCAACAGCTACTACAATTACTTCTACTACCACAAAACTATAATTATGTGTTTTCTTTCAAATGATATAAGCTTACACAATCTTTTTGTATGAGAGCAAAAGCCACAGTACTGCATTTAAAAAAAAAAAAAAAAAAAAACTATAGTAACTATGGTATTTGGAAAATACATTTATCATGGTAAAATTTTACAGTGGAAAACCTCCAAAGGCTCAACCAATGGTGTTGGCTTAGGGGCGGGGCTGTCTATAGTATTTGGGGAGTGTTTGGTAAATCTGTTTAAAACAGGTATTATTTTTCCAATTCCAATTGAATATCAGAAATTACACATTTCTTTTACAAGAAAAATATATTTTCTTATTTATTTCATTGGATTTTGGAGTGAAATATGACCTACACATGTTTTTGACAGGTTGCTGAGATTTACTCTAAAAATCATAGCACCCCAAAAATACACAAAGCTGATCAAGAAACAATCATGCATAGTTACAGAGCAACTGTGTGGCCTTGAGCATACTGAAACGTTGGATAGATAGAAAGAAAAACCTGGTGTGATTTCATGGAGAGATTTGACCTGAGACTGATTCACCAACTCATTAGTACTAATGTGCAAACAAATATGCCTAGTTAAATTGTGTGTGTGAACAGCACAAACAGTCATTAAGTGACCCAGCCCAGTCCAGAGATCAGCCTGTTAAAAGGTACACCTGTACTGTGACAGCCGCTCTCTGACCGGGTCATTTGACAAATGTTCCCTCTTAATGACTGTGGAGACAAGAGTCTGCTTCCTGTACAAGGAAAATGGGACAAAGTCCTGAAACCACAAACAACCCTATGAAAATCATCAACTGAGACCATGCATGCTTGTGATATTGGTGGACTAAAGCTATGGTCACACTAGACTTTCCCACTAGAATTTTTATGGATGCCGCACCTTTATAATATGACGTCACACTCTGCTGCTTTTTTTTAAAAAAATACATAATTCAACATACAGTACATTAAGGGCCAGATTTACTAAACAGGGCAAATTAGTGTTAGAGCACAATTCCACAAAAGCACCGATGGGAGGGGAAAATTCTGTGTGTTATTTACTGACAATGCGCATATTAAAGAACACAGATGCAGCCAGAACATTTCCATAATGACCAGCGCAATCTACCAAAAGCAGCACAAATTAGCACCTGCTTTAAGACATGCTTTTTTGGGCGTTAAATAATGGCGCAAATACCAGTCATTTGAGGAGCGCAAATGTTAGTAAATCACATTGCGTACTTCATTTTAATACTCTCCTCCCATAAATTTTGCGTCTGAAAGGGAAACTCTTACAAATGCATTTTCAATAATGTCAGGCGCAAAAATAACCGTGTCCACGCCTTTTCAGCACTAATTCTTCACTGCGCGTCTTTAGTAAATCCTGACAGTACTATTTTAACGTGAAAGACGGTTTGCGCTGGTGCAAGCTGTTAGTAAATCTAGCCCTTAAAATCTAAAAATACACAATCTACTCCATTTTCATGCATCACTGCAATCCTGCAGATTTAAAGTGTGCTTTCTTTTATTTCAAATAAGAGGTCACACCATGATCACACCAATGTTCAACTGATACAAATTTTGCAGGTAAGTTTGCGCTTAGTTTGAGGAAAGGTGGTTTGGTTTTGAAACTCTGAGTTGACAGAGAATGTTCATATTGAGCGTTGTGACAGTCAGTGTAATTATTATTTAAATTACACAGGTCGGATTTGTTTGGTTTTGTCAACTCTAAACCTATGCTGAAACTCAGAGTTTGTTCAGCTAGCATCAAGAATCATACCACTGAGCTTGCGTTCATTGTCTCCTGCATTTACATATGCGTGAATGGAAGTCAATGGAACAAAAAGTGTAGTGTGACCGGTTCTTAAGCCAGGTTCAGCTCCACCTTTAATAAAACTCACCTGAACCAGCTAATTGAGATCTTCAGGAACACTTGATAATTATAGAGGGGCTCTTTGATCAGGGATGGAACTGAACTCTGCAGAAGGCAGGTCTCCAGGAACAAGGCACCCCTGAACTAAGCTATTTTCATAGTTAAACATCCTATCATCCAAAACCCAACATATGCTGGTGGCTAGTCATGTTTTTTTTTTTTTTCAAGCATTATGTTTTGATGCCTATTTGTTTGGGAGTAACTAACTAAAAGAAGTGACTACTAACTTCATTTTTTCATAGCGTAAGAGTAGTTCAGTATTTTTCAAAGTAGTATCCACCTTATTCTTCCCGTAAAAATGGGCACAGCCATTTGTAAATTTTATGGGTTTTGCTTCCAGCTATTTTTAACTGTACAAAACCACTGGTTTTGCTGCTTGATATTGCAAATTAGTGTCTTACCATATTATTTTAATGTATTATCTTAATTATGAACACGCTGGTTTGTAGTGCAAACAGTTTTACCGTTTACTGCACGTTGTAATTCTTCTTGTTATTTCCCTATAGCGGCTAATGAACCGGAAGTCTCGCCCATAGGCTTACTTTCGCGTTGAAGAAAAAGATGGATAGGTTACAGGCTACAGCAAAAAAAACAAAAAAATAAAAATAAAACCAAAACAATAACTATGTTTGCAACAAATAAGGTTCTGATTACAAATTCGAAATTATATTATCTGATATATTTTTAAATAAACTATGTAAAAATATAAAATAGCTTCAATGTAATTAGTTACTTTTTTGCCAGCAACTTACAGAGCTCTCTTATCTTTCTCTATATTTAATTATAAGAGAATATATTTAACTACTTTAAATAATAATTACACTGACTGTAGCTTGAAAATCTATGGATTCTCCAACACCTGCTAACACCATTTTATTTAAAAAAAAAAAAGTGCTGACTTATAATATTGGAAGCAATTGTTCTCTAAAATAAATTATCTGCTATTGGTTAGGACCAAAATGACTAAATCTATGCCTTAAGGACAAAACAAAACAGAGAGACCAAGTATTAGAGGCAAGAACAGACACGTATAAAGGTAGACACAGCGGAGGTGTTTAAAGATTGTAACCTAGAGACATCAAGAACAAAGAGATGCAACATGAACCATAAAGCACAGATTGGAGGCAGATCAGTCTTTTGTAAATTACAGAAAACACACGACAATATTAATGGCAACAAATGGCCCTGATGAGAATGTATGTGTAACTTGTCATGCAAAATGTTTCAAGCGTGCAACGAGTTTTTTAGACTGCATAAGAGTGAACGTCTCAAAGCGTGTTCACGATTGAGCTGTGGATGAGTTTCTGTGAAGAGAGAGTGAAAGATTTTTATGAAGAGTGAATGAGAACAAACGTCTCCATCCTGCGTCATCCTGTCGAGCTGCACAATGGCAAAGTAACTATTCGGTTCCCACTCACTCGCCCACATATGCACACGCACACAGATCTCGCTGCTTACCTTTCCATCATAGCGTTTCACCACAAACTGATCCAGACCAAGGTCTGTAAGAGAGAAAGAGACAGAGAGAAAGACATAGTCAAACAATGGCTCTGTTCCAAAACATAGCATAAACAAATATTAGATAAAATATACAATTTTATCAGACTAAACTAAATTTTGGTACTAAATGATTTTACATACTATTAGTGAAGAGTTTGGAATAATTAACATTTTGTAATGTTTTTAAAGGAAGTCTCTGACTGCATTTATTCGATCACTCCAGTCTTCGGTGTCACATGATCCTTCAGAAATCTTTCTAATATGCTGATCTGGTGCTTAAGAAGCATTTCTTATTCTTAGCGATCTTGAAATCAGTTGTCATTTTTTTTTTCAAGATTCTTTGATGAATAGAAAGTTCAATAAACATTTTTTATTTGAAATAGAAACCTTTTGTAACATTAAAAATGCCTTTACTTCACTTTTGATCAATTTAATGGGTCCTTGCTAAACAAAAATATCATTATTTTTAACCTTACTTTTAAACAGCGGTGTATCATAGTTTCCATAAAAAACAAACAAATCAAAAACTGTTTTCAACATTGATAATAATAATAAATGTTTCTTGAACAGCATATCAGCATGATTTCTGAAGGATCATGTGACACTGAAGACTGGAGAAATGAAAATTCAGCTTTGATCACAGGAATAAATTACATTCTAAAATATTTTCGAAAAGAAAAGTTATTTAAGTTGTAATAATATTACTGTATTTTTGATCAAATAAATCCTTGGTGAGTACAAAAGTTTTCTTTCAAAAACATTTTAAAAAAGCATTGTACTTATTCCAAACATTTGATCATTGTATTACATTTGACATTTTATCTACCAACTTGATGATTTTTCCCCCCTAATTTTGTCTCAATACATTGTTTTCTCTACAAAAATACATGTAATCATGTTTCAGAATGTGGTCAAAATGCATGATCATGCTCTCTACCTTTTGGAATGCATTTCTCTGCGGTAACATGCTTTAAAATGCTCACTAAATAGGCAACTCACCAGATTTTGAAGAGAGCTTTTATCACACATAAACAAGCCTATTTATAAACACATTTTTGAATCCCAGTAGTCGTTTACATTTATAGATGTCACTACAGGAACTGGGCGATTACTGACGTGTATGAGTGATTAATATAAGCTATTAATGCTCATTTCCATGTTCCAGAAGTTCCAAATAAATGTCAGAGTCGTTCGGCACTGAATCATTTCTCCATTAATCATGTGCTGAATGCAGTACTGAGCTGAACTGAACAGGACAGACTCTTCCGATCTAGGGTCAACTTCATGAGCCAAGACTTTATCCATTATACAATCCATTGAAGGAAATTTCAATTCAGGTTATGATTGATTACCACAGAAAATAATTTGAACTTATCCCTAAGTTAGTAAACACAAGTGTTTACAGTAATGCACTTACAATGGACGTATATGGAATGGAAGAAGTCTCTAATGCTCAACCAGGATGCATTAATTTTATCAATAAGCAACACTGTGAAATATTGTTACAATTTAAAATAACTATTTTCTATTTGAATATATTTGAAAATGTAATTTATTTCTGTGATCAAAGCTGAATTTTCAGCATCATTTCTCCAGTCTTCAGGATATATATATATATATATATATATATATATATTTTTTTTTTTAGTATTTCATTTAGTATTTTTCAGGATTACTTGATTAATAAGGTTCAACAGAACAATATTTATTTAAAATATAATTCGCTTTTAACATTATAAATGTATTTGCTGTCACCTAATGCATCCTTGCTGAGTACAACTGTTAAATGTACAAAAAAAAAAAAAAAAAACCCAAAGACAAAAAAAAACATATATACATATACATACATATATATATATATATAAAATACAGAAAAAAAAAAAAAAACCAATCATACTGACCCCACAGTTTGCATGGCACATTATTTATCATTTAAATATATAAGTATATATACAAACATCAGGCATTTATTAATTTATTATGAATAGTCATATCTATCAAGTTCCAAATAAAATGAAGAAATAATCACAAGATGAATTAACTTTTAATTATCTTTTATAAGCAATAAAATCACTGGATTATTGTTGGAAGTTGCATCCTCTTTACATAAAACATCTGAGTGACAGGCGAGGTGACGACAGAGATTACGATTGGGAAGCTGGGCCTAACTCCTGTTTGAAGCCCGGACAGCCTTTGAGCTGCGCATATCTCTCTAATTCTGCTGCTGAAACAGAATGAATTATGGAACAGCTTTCCTCGCAGCCAGATGAATAATGAATTTTATGTTCACTTCCTCAATCTCCCTTTCTTTACAACCACTCTTCTCTCCCTAAAGGAAAGTCCGACTCTTTAAACTAACTTAAATGACATCACAAACCGTTTCAGCACACCGTGGGTCTCCTTACATCCCACCCACAAGTGTAAAAGCGGTAAGAAACACACTTTACAGCGAGGGATGACTTTTTCTGAATGGCAGTACAGCATGCTGCTTGTGCAAGTACATCACACACCAGACGAACGCCAGCTAACAGATTCTCACAAACACGCTTTAATCAAACAGTCAGCGTTTCTCTGCGAAGCACAGCCGCTCTGGATGTCAGACGATCTCCACTATAAATGCATCAAACACTCATAACACAAATGACAAAAGGGCTCAGCAAAATCTGTGATTACATTATAATGGGTGCCACACATAATTCAAGAGCTCTTTCTGCAAACAGTTATTTATTTGCTATGTTTACACAGTGGAGCTGCGTTTGGCCCATCAGGATAACAAAAAAAATAAATAAAAAAAAATAAAAAAACACAAGGTAAATACTTTGTCCAAACCCAACGAGGCACTAAACTCTAATAAAGCTAGCAAAACTGTTCTTTGTAATTACAGTTACAAGGCATTTGGCTAGGAGGAGAATGGATGAATGGCCGTCCAAGCGTTACGTACTAATTTGTGGCGTCTTCCACTCCATTTCTGCTGTACGTATAACAGCCCACAATCTCATACACACTCACGCAGAGTGCTGGTGCTCATTGTCTTCCATTCTGAGAGAATGAGAATTATAAAGAGAATCTCTACTGCTTCAGCATTGCTGTAGAGCATGGCGCTTGCAACACCAAGGTCATGGGTTTGATTCCCTGAGAATTGAACTGAAAAGATGTACAGTTCGGATGCAATACATGTCAATTTGGATAAAAGCATCTTCCAAATGCATAAATGTAATTCAATGTAATGTTTTAGAATTCCTGTAGAGCAAGGTCATGGGTTCGATTTCCAGTGAGTGCATGAAGTGAAATTTTTTTTAGCTCAGATGCAATGCAAGCTCTTTTGAATAAAAGCCTCTTCCAAATGATTAAATGTAGATGAAATGTAATGTAACAAATAAAAGCCTCTTCCAAATGAATAAATGTAAATGTAATGTAATAAATAAATGTGATGTAATTTACTGTTTTAGCCTTCCTCTAGGCTGGGTGATATGATGGTATGGTGCAATGGATGATGTAGAGATTTTGCTATATTGTTTACCATGGTAGATATATTAGTGCAGTGGGCAGGACTGTGTTATTTGCACATGACAGATGAAGAGACACAAAGTAATGTGTAAATACTGTTTGGAACACTTTAGTTTAGGGACCAATTCTCACTATTAACTAGTTGCTTATAAGCATACCTATTATTAACATATTGTCTGTTCATTATTCATATTGTCTGCACATATTGTGCATGACCATATTCTACATCCCTAATCCTACCCAATACCTAAATTTAACAACTTCCTTACTAACTATTAATAAGCAGCAAATTAGGAGTTTATTGAAGCAAAAGTCATAGTTAATGGTTTTTTAATAGCGAGAATTGGACCTTAAAATAAAGTGTGACTCAACAAATCTATAAACAAGTCAAGAGTTATTAGAGAGTTATTAACTAGTTATTAAGGCGCATTTTGCCAAACAATGTCATGAAAAGAAATTTATGTATTATTTAATGTATTTTTTTTTTAATAAACTTTCACTTTCTCTCAGATTGTTATAATATAACTTGTAATGAGAAATTTTGCATTAAATTCGAAAAATGCAAAATAGAAGCATTTAGTGGTCTCAGACTTTTGGATAGAATACAACTTGTGTGCAGTCAAAGGTGTGTGACAATTAGACAATCAGAAGTAGACCCACAATTTAATCTGTTTCATAATATAAGTTTTACTGTTTTATATTTGTTGGTTTTTAACTCAAAAGTTATATAATGTGAAAATTTTTAATGTCAGACTTCATTCCTTTGTTAGAAATAATCTTATCTTTTGTTTGTTCACCAATAAATAAATAAATAAATAAAAATATCAAGTGAGATGAATAACTTTTCTTTAGTACTATACATTATCCAAAAAGATGATCTCTCTCACTTTCTAACAACTGCATTAGATTACATTATCAATGGCTCAAGCCTCTGTTACTGGCTCTAAAATGACATTCTGGAATTAGAACAAAAGCTTGAGATGAAATGTGTTAAATAT
This sequence comes from Spinibarbus caldwelli, assembly GCA_039654775.1. Taxonomy (NCBI): domain Eukaryota; kingdom Metazoa; phylum Chordata; class Actinopteri; order Cypriniformes; family Cyprinidae; genus Spinibarbus; species Spinibarbus caldwelli. The sequence continues at coordinate 27,514,025 of CM077243.1, forward strand.
TAGTTCTTCATGCAAGAGTGTTTTAAGGACAAAACCATGACAAATGAGTTGTGGTAACCATAGAATAAGTGGAGTAACTGACTCTGGTCCGTTGAATTATTGAAAAATAAAGCACACCCAAGGTGTGTGCATTACCAGCAAAAATAACTATGTGGTGATATATACTGTGACTGGGACAAATTACTTATAAAGATTGTGGGTAAAATTGTGATCACACCGCCCACCACAAGGTAGAGCAATGCTTGCAGTAAAAGGAAAAGAAATTATGTGCTGGACAAAAAGAAAGCAGGGGAAAGCGATTAAAAGCTGTGGAGGAGTATCGGGGGCTCAGAGGACTGCTGAGGTGGGCTGTATGGACACAGAGCTGGTCATTGCCATCATTTAGACTCCAACAAAAAGAGATAACAGACCCTATTAAAAGGAAGATACAGCCAGTTCTACTGCTTCCAACTGAACAGGGAATACTTTCATTTAGTGATTGCAGTAAAATTTGTCCTTAAAGTGCAAAATTAAGTGGCTATTTTTTAACATTCACTTTGCTTTAGTAGTGGCCATTTTTCTTTGCATGGTCTTACTGACAGCCCTGTTATTAAAGTGCATCTGAATGTACTGCATTACAGAAGAGCACAAGCTACCAGATCCATGGCACAGAAGGAGGTTTCCTCTGACTTGCAGGGATCCAGGCTCAAGCCTGCTCTGAGCTACTGTACAGTAAATAAATGGCAAAAATATATATTTTTACATGTGTCAAATATATAGAATGAAGAACAAGATTTGAGAGCTGCAGTAGAGAGAATGATTTTCTGTGGATGACATATAAGTGTCTACGTAAGTCACTATGACCTTTGCCTCAAACTTCTATGGGGTGGATTAAGGGATCTAAAATATTGTCATGCAGAATAAGGCATTAATATGTGCTTTGTAAGTACTGACAAACAGCCAATATGCATGCTAATAATAAACTAGTTAATAGTGAGAACTGGACTCTAAACTAAAGTATTACCAATTTTTTTTCTCCAATATATTTTTAACATATAAAGTATGAATATAATTGAAATTTGAATTTTTATTTATTTATTTTTGCTGAGAATTTTTTTCTAAAAATGCATAAAATGTTTAAGAAATATATAAAAAATTAACTATGCCAACTTTACTTTTTTTTTTTTTTTTTTTTCAAAGATTTCATGCATTTGATTAGGCTTTTTTTCATCATTAAGATATCAGGATAGCTGTAATTCTGCAATTTTGAGCTTGCCTCCAGAAAAACATCAATATTTCAGATTTTAATTCAGAAATTAAAAACATGTTCATCATAGATACAAGTCATTAAGTATGAATTACATTTAACTAATCAATTCAGACAAAATGAACAAGCCATTGACCTGAGTAATGACTATAATTCTGCCATTAATCATTCAGTACTATAATATGACAACAGAACACTGTGAATATAGTGCATACGTAAGATAGACAACTTCAATTTCTCCATTTTGTAGCAGAATGACTACAAATGATTATTCATGAAAGAACCGCATGGAGGTTCTTAAAAACTAGAAATCTTCTATTTGTGAAACACACACACACAAAAGATACCAGCATGCAGGTTTGAAACAACATGAGCCTGTATAAATGATGACAGAATTTTCATTTTTGGATGAACCCTAAATCAGACGGCAGCCATTTATTAACAGGAATGCTGTTCCAGGACCAACAAAGCGTGTTGTAACAGGAACATATCCAACTTGTGTAAATCAGATTAAGACAAAAATGTGTGATCTCATAACAGTGCATCATCCAATTTGCTAAAATTTACTGTCCAAAATGACAAATGTATGATGCATACTGGTCTGAAAATGCTGAACTGAAAGTGTATATGCACTCACACATGCAAGTACACACATTTGCAGCCATCAGCACTTCTATCAGTTATTCATGGCCAGTGATCAAATCTTTTGCATCAGCTCTGCCTCTGGGTGAGAGTGACTGAGACTTTCATTCTACCGTGCTAATTAATTTACCAAGCAATTTCGCCCACTCTCTCTCACACACACACACACACAAAGAGTTGGGCTTCACTGTGGCATCCCCTCCTTTAAAAGCCTCAGTTTGCCATCACTTTACACGCAACAGGTGTTTTCCTGGCTCAGCTGTCATGGACTCCAGTATCATGTGAGACGTGGAATGGAGAACAGAGCCTAAGATGACCCAGAAGGGAGGTGTTGTGCAAAATTCAAGCCTCCATCAAAATGCAAATGCCAAGATGCAGCTGTTTGCATCTGATAATGTAAAGAGCGTAAAAAGTCATTATTATAAACTATGTAAATGAAGATAATATAATGTAATGATTAAATATAGACCATCTATATTTAAATATTGGCATAAAGCCAAAGTTATTACATTAGCCAGCCATCTTGGTAATGCCCAAGGGTACCTGTTTCTAGTCACACATCATATTATATATATATATATATATATATTATGAGGTGCCAAGCAGGAAATAATTATATAAAAATCTGAATATATAAATGTAAATCTGAATATATAGTTATAAGTATGAATATATAAATGTAAATCTGAATATATAGTTATAAGTCTGAATATATAAATGTAAATCTGAATATATAGCTATAAGTCTGAATATATAGAAGTGAATCTGAATATATAGAAGTAAATCTGAATATATAGTTATAAATCTGAATATATAGAAGTAAATCTGAATATATAGTTATAAGTCTGAATATATAAATATAAATCTGAATATATAGTTATAAGTCTGAATGTATAAATGTAAATCTGAATATATAAATATAAATCTGAATATACAGAAGTAAATCTGAATATATAGTTATAAGTCTGAATATATAAATGTAAATCTGAATATATAGTTTTAAGTCTGAATATATAAATGTAAATCTGAATATATAGTTATAAGTCTGAATATATAGAAGTGAATCTGAATATATAGAAGTAAATCTGAATATATAGTTATAAATCTGAATATATAGTTATAAGTCTGAATATATAAATGTAAATCTGAATATATAGAAGTAAATCTGAATATATAGTTATAAATCTGAATATATAGAAGTAAATCTGAATATATAGTTATAAGTCTGAATATACAGAAGTAAATCTGAATATATAGAAGTAAATCTGAATATATAGTTATAAGTCTGAATATATAAATGTAAATCTGAATATATAGTTATAAGTCTGAATATATAGAAGTAAATCTGAATATATAGTTATAAATCTGAATGTATAAATGTAAATCTGAATATGTGATGCGATATAGGAAAACCCAACACATGGTGAAATTTGACCTTTTTAGGTTTTGATACCATGGAAGCTGGGTTCAAGTCCTTTCCAAAACTGTTTTTATTTTTTCCATAGCTTAAACGTAACAAAAGTTATGGCTATCTGAAGTTGGCTGATAGCTATTATTTTCAGGAATGGAATTTTGAGAAAAACAGGTTTAAAGGGAGACGGGTTTCACTTTCACTTCACGGGTTTAACGAGAGCTGTCTGTCAGGAGCGCTATTCTGCATCATTACACAAACAGACTAACGTTACCCTGAAGAGGACAGTTTTCCGTTGTTTATCATGATGGGCATAGACTCTGAACTTTTGATCACCCCTTGTATGTTTAGATAGCACGAATAGTGTAGCTACCTTGTAGTTTACATTTAGAACTGTTCGCGCACCTGTGCATATAGGCTAACAGACTGTCATCGGACTCTTCCTCTTTAGTAACTTCATCTTCCGATTCTTCATCTCTGGATGCGAAATAGTCAATTATAACATCGTGTAGGGCACTACCATCACCAAGATTGAGCAGACTGAGATGTGCAAGATCGTTTAAGTGAGCAGCTAATGTTACTTCAGACTGTTCTCCCGTGTTCCGCCATATCATAATATACTTAATACTTAATAAATTATTATTTACTTAATAAATAAATAAATAAATAAATAAATAAACTTTGCATGCCATAGTTTAAACAGGACTGGCGGGAAATGTGCATTGATCCAACTTTATTATATATGTTACTGGTTTATTTTGATAGGTTAACAGTTTTTGTGGTGTTAAGAGAAAGCACCTCCTCAGCGCGTCCTTAACATAAGAGAAAGACACAGTCTTTTCTGCTTGCTGCAATATATCGCTATTTTTCTGTACTAAACAAGTGAATTTTGCCAAGATATTTTCAGAGACGATAGACAAGATGTTATAGAATAATATTTTAATAAAAACCTAATTTTGACAAAAAAAAAAAATTGACATTCGACTTATTTTTCGAATTTCCTGAAAATGTCCCAGTGCGACATCCGACGGGTTTTCCCAGATCGCATCACATATATTTACATTATATTAACATTTAGTCATTTAGCAGACACTTTTATCCAAAGCGACTTACAAATGAGGACAACAGAAGCAATCAAAACCAACAAAAGAGCAACAACATGCAAGCACTATGACAAGTCTCAGTTAGCCTAACGCAGTTCACGTTGCAAGCAGATAGAATATAGAATAAAGAAACCTAGTGTTTTTTTTTGTTTTTTTTTAAAGAAACAAGTAGATAGAATAGAAAAAAGAAAACTAGTGTTAGTGTTAGATTTGTAACTATACATTCAGATTTACCTCCATATATTCACAATTTACGTTTATATATTCAGAATTATAACTATATATTCAGATGTACTTCTATATATTCAGATTCACTTCTATATATTCAGATTTACATCTATATATTCAGACTTATAACTATATATTCAGATTTATAAGAATATATTCAGATTTACATTTATATATTCAGACTTATAACTATATATTCAGATTTATAACTATATATTCAGATTTACATTTATATATTCAGATTTATAACTATATATTCAGATGTAATTCTATATATTCAGATTTACATTTATATATTCAGACTTATAACTATATATTCAGATTTACATTTATATATTCAGACTTATAACTATATATTCAGATTTACTTCTATATATTCAGATTTACTTCTATATATTCAGATTTATAACTATATATTCAGATTTACTTCTATATATTCAGATTTACTTCTATATATTCAGACTTATAACTATATATTCAGATTTACATTTATATATTCTGACTTATAACTATATATTCAGATTTACTTCTATATATTCAGATTTATAACTATATATTCAGATTTACTTCTATATATTCAGACTTATAACTATATATTCAGATTTACATTTATATATTCTAACTTATAACTATATATTCAGATTTACTTCTATATATTCAGATTTATAACTATATATTCAGATTTACTTCTATATATTCAGACTTATAACTATATATTCAGATATACATTTATATATTCAGATTTATAACTATATATTCAGATTTACATTTATATATTCAGACTTAACTATATATTCAGATTTACTTCTATATATTCAGATTTACATTTATATATTCAGACTTATAACTATATATTTAGATTTACATTTATATATTCAGATTTATAACTATATATTCAGATTTTTATATAATTATTTCCTGTTTGGCCCCTCATAATATATATATATATATATATATATATATATATATATATATATATATATATATATATATATATATATATATATATATATATATATATATACATACACATACATATATATATATACATACATACACACATATATACATACATATATACATATATACATATATATATATATATATATATACATACATATATATATATATATATACATATCTCTATCTCTATAGGGTAAGGTTACATTTCAATAACTTATTTCAGCAAAACTTCTTTAGATTAGGGAACAATTTTCGCTATTAACTAGCTGTTTATTAGCATGCATATTACTAGCATATTGGCTGTTTATTAGTACTTATAAACAGGGCTCTGAACCGGTTCAAGGAACGAAAACGAAAACCGGAAACAAACGCAATTTTGACTGTAACAGAACTGGAAACAGAAACGAAATCAAATTTTATAGTTCCGAACAGAATCGAAAATTTGAAATGGCCATTAGACGGTTAATAACGTTATTTTATCGTTCCATTTAATATTTGAAATTTGTTGTCAACCAATCAGGAATTCAAGTAGCTAGACTATGCAAATGTGAAACTGACGCATTCAACGAGTGAAATGCCCGCGCGCTCAGCTGTGAGCTTGTCATAGGTAAGTCACAATGCACCGGCGTTAGAGTTTATCTGAGGACAGATGGATTCAACAGATCTTACGCACCTGCAGCGCTTCTGTGAACGGAGAAAACAGAATAAAACTATAGGCTTACATAAAAAGGAATATATATGCCTATACACTAAATATATTTCACTTAAACCATTGACAGATTAACAAACGAAAGAAAAAATATATTTATGCTGAGTTACGCCTACGGTTCATTGTGACGCATTCCAAAGTTCTCAGAAAGGAAAACGAGAGGGCAGAAAGTAGTTTTCTTTATTTTGCAAAAGCTTTAGAGTTTTATTTATTTTACAGTTTTATTTGTTTTTTTCAAAAGCTTGACAGTTTTGAATGATGTCTCATCTGTAACCAACCAGTGTTGGTATGGCGATATCGCGCCGGCGCCTCAGGCGCACAAAGACACAATATTTTTGCGACTTTGCAGCCTGTTCATTATCAAAATAAAATACAGTTAAAGGAACGTATAAAAAGTTACAGTGCTCCGTTATCCAATCTGTTGCGTTCAGCGTGACCATCGCCTCACTGTGCTGATATAGCCTAGCTGATGTGAAGGATGATGTTTTACGTCGATGGAAGTACAAAGACTATAATAAATAATATTTTAGCATCCAGATACGGCGCGAATATGGAAACATTTGGATTTGTGCCGAATGAGAGAGGTAACTTAGGCATCTGTTTCACCTTTAATTTGTTTTTGGATTGACGTTTTTATAGCCTATAGGCTATAGCCTTAAGTTTAGAGGATTTGTTGTGGAGAGAAACTAATAACTGTGTTTATAATGTTTGTAAACATTTTTTATTTACCGGCATTTTAGCCTACATCATTTCTGAATGTAATAGCCTAATAAAATGCGACGGGACTTAGCCTATGTTTTTTTTTTTCCTCAAAACGCAATTCTATACAAGTAGTGTTTTTTTTTTGTTTTTTTTTAACAATGCAGCAAACATTTTTAAATATCTTTAAAAATACTTTAATGTCTTTAAAGCATTATTTATTTATTTTTTTGTTTAGTAGCCTACATTTAGGCAAATCTAAAAAAGATGATGCTGTAAGCGCAGCAGGTTAAGAAACCATCTCTTCCTGTTTTTTTTATTTATTTATTTATTTATTTTTTTGTGTAAAGAAAGCACTGTACTTTATTATTATTATTACTATTATTATTATTATTATAATAGGCAAAAACAATTTTAAAAAATAACGTTATTAACCGTTTTTTTTTCCTACTCGAACCGGTTTCGGAACGGTAATAATACAGAGGAATGCAGGAACAGAAACGTTAAAATATCGATTCTGCTCGGAGTGAACCGATTGACTTTTTTTTTCGTTTTCAAGCCCTGCTTATAAAGCACATATTAATGCCTTATTCTGCATGGCCATATTTTAGGTCCCTTAATCCTATCTAAACTTAACAGCTACCTTACTATTAATAAGCAGCAAATTAGGAGTTTATTGAGAGAAAACTCTTATTTAATAGTGAATATGTGCTCCCTAATCTAAAGTGTTACCCTTATTTTAGAACACCAATGAAATCTGACAAAAATATTGTCATATATTTAGCTTTTTTAGCTTAGATTAGACTAAAATGCTGTATTTTTTTCAGGTTGGTCTAGATAATGTGCATGCGTGGGACTTTTTTTTAGAGCACTTCCACTTGGATCAGAAAACCCTATAACTGTATTTATTTATTTATTTTTTTCTCAATCAAATCGATTTGTGAAAATCCATGTACATTATCCCATATTACTGACGAAGTATAGGCTACATTATCTGGCAACATGGGTTAAAATATAGCTTGTCTAGTTGAGCCACACAAAATTGCAAAAGAATCCAAGCTGGTAACTGATACAGTGGCATTGAGAGTAAAAATATTTTAGCTTTTGATGCTCGATTTGGCTTTTTTCAGATCCTCTTCTTCTCCCATTTCTCACCACATATCAGATCAAAGAGGCATTTATTTTCTTGGTCTCATGACGAAAACGTACATCTGGGAACTTTTTCACAAGACGCAAAATATGTACTAATAAGTACATATCACTGCAGTTTCCAAAAGAAATGAACACTAGAGGCGACTGAGCACTTGTAATGGCTTTCGTACACAGTTATGATTACAGCTCCGTATGTTTCTCTTTCCGGACATAAGCTTGCTCGGTAGCTCAGCCGGCACTGAATTGGACTTAGGATGCGAAATCCTTGGGTACGAATCCCATCGAAAACATGATTCATGACGAAAGAGTTGAAAGATGAGAGATCGAAAAACAATCTAAAACGGCATGCTTGCAATTGCGTTTTACATCACATTCCCTTTTGTTCATACTATCGGGTAGGTTTAGCTGTAGTGCAGATGGTACGTTATTTTAAAACGTCAAGGTGCATTAGACTTATACCGCCACTCAACGGACATTTCAAGTCAGAACTGCAGTGAATCGTACAAAACCAACATCACATAAAACGTACCATATGTACGTTCATCTGCTCTGGGGGAAAAAAAAACGAACACTGTTTTAGCACCACTCAGTGGACATTTCACATCAAATATGTCATGAAAAATACATGGCTGTATGTATTTCGCGCCTTGTGAAATAGTTCCCACATTATTGTCATGAGACCAGGTTGTTATTTTCAATAAAAACAATTAAAGAAAATATTCAAAAAATGGAAATAAAGTGCCTAATGAGTATTTAATAGTACAGGTATGGGTGTTTAATTGACGGGTATTATAAAGACTGTAATTGAAACTGGATGTAATGTCCTCATGTTGATTTGACGGGTGGTACATCGACCACATTTTTTAATGTTTTTATATGGTTATGGCACAGAATACATCAGAATACAATAGAATATGTCAAAAAAGCCAATGCAGTTGTTTTGGACTAAGTTGTGGGCTGCGTTCCACTTCACTTTAAACATACACCCACTAACTTCCCTAAGCACTTCCATTGAGGGGAATCCCTGAGAAAGAAGTTTCTGCTGAAAGACCCTCAAACTGTCAAATTTTGAGCCAACTCATATGTATGCTTCAGGCAGCTCCATCTCCCAAAGTGCAACTTTGATTGTGACACCACAGAGGATCTGCACTGAACCTGCACCCATCGGTTGTAAATAATAAATAGGTTCCTAGCTATCAAGGGCTTTCTGTTTCGGCAGTAGTGGGCACTAGAGCATGTTCGTGAGACCTAGGCAGGTCAGCCAAGTGAAGGGCATAATTATGGAACGTAGCCCTGGTTTGGCAGATGAACATTACCCCAACAGCTGGTAGGTGAGGGTCAGCGGTTTGAATTTCACACTACAGCGCCACCTGTCTGTGGGGTTGTTTACAGTTTTCTTCACTTCTGCGTCAGGATCATGGCAGGTCAAAAACCCCATGATGTAAAGTAACCCCATATTACATCTTCAGCCCTTAGAGGAATGTTACAGACTTGGATTATAGCACAGGAAATGAGTGAGGAAGTCACGCCGCACCACGGGCCAGTGGCTAACAGTGTATTTATGAGTGTGTCAAGCTTAGAGCTATTTACAGATACAGAAGGAAGCTCAGCACGAAGAGACATGACTGATGTGTGATGTTTGTATGAGCAAGATAGGGTTGTGCGCCATTCATAATCAAACTGAATGCCTTTCAGACTCCTGAATTTGAATTTGAAATTATGCAGTGAGCAGTTTGTAGAATTTTAATTCAAATTTGAATTTAAGTAGAATTAAAACAAAATTAAATTGTAAATATTTTAATATTTTGTAATGTTTCACCAATTTTACACCCATAAACTTATCTTTTGATGGCTGTCATATTTTTTGACAATACTGAACCTGAGAGAATACCATATTTTAACAGTAGTTTTACCTGAGAAAAAAAAAAATCTACATAATAAAAAGACTTTAAAAAAAAAAGTTTTATCGTAATACTTTTGATTCTCAGCTGACTGCTGAATTTTTGATTAACAGGTATTTATAAAGACTATAATTGAAACTGGATGTAATGTACTCATGTTGACGGGTAGAACATCATGATACATCAACCACATTTTTAATGATTTTTATATGGTTATGGCTCAGAATATATGAGAATACAATGGAATACTTTAAGTTGTGGGCTGCAGAATCAAATTAAATGTCTTTCAAACTCCTGAATTTGAATTTAAAATGATTTAAAATGAATTTCTTTTCAATTCTGTAAATGCCTCTTCCTGTGATTCTAATTCAACATCCTGTCTGATGTGGCCAATTAGAATTCTGAATTTTGCCCAACTCTGGTCAAGAAAGACTGAAACTCACTCTCTGGCTGTTTCTCATTGGGTGTGATGGAGCGCACAAAGTCTTGTGGTGTCATGTACACCTCCGCGTCTCCATGCTCACTGATGATCTTCAGGGTGGCAAAGTAGCGAAATATCTTGTCTGGCGTGGAGTAAGCTCTGATCCGGTTCTCATACTCCATCACCTGTACCACAGACACAAAGAAACACACATTTACAGTCAATTTCAGTGTTGGAATATATCTAAATTTGCTTTTATACTACATAAACAACATTTTTACTAGTGTGACAGTAGTTCAGGTGTTTTAAAATGGTGTAGTTTTTACAGTAACAAGCTACTTTATCCAAGTGGTGTTGTAGCGTAACCAAACGCTACTGTGTTTACTCTTGAATAATGTCCTGTATCTCTCATTTAACATTGTAATGAATCATTTTGCGCAAATAGCATACGCTCTTCTGTGTCATCCGCAACACACAGATGCGCTGTTTTCATTCAAATCAAAACGTAAATACATGTAGAAGACGTATCCTTGTGTCGCAGATGTCACAGAAGAGCGTACGCTATTTGCGAGCAGCGATACTCTCCAAAATGGTGCTGCGGTGACGCTACGGTGCCGAATTTGTTGAATAAAGTCGTTATTTTTGTTTTCTTTTGGTACAAAATGTATTTTCATCGCTTCATAACGTTACGGTTGAACCACTGATGGCAGATGGACTATTCTGACGATGTCTTTCATACTTTTCTGGACCTTGACAGTGTTATTTACTTTGCAGTCATTGGGACAGTCACAAGCCTCCCGGTTTTCATCCAAAATATCTTAAATTCTGTTCCGAAGACGAACAAAGCTTTTACGGGTTTGGAACGACATGGGGGTAAGTGATTAATGACAAAATTTTCATTTTGGGGTGGAGTATCCCTTTAATATGTGCTTTATAATCATCCAATATGCATGCTAATTAGCAACTAGTTGATGGTAAGAACTGCTCCTTAAAATAAAGTGCTACTTTGATATCTGCAACCTATGAACTTTGTGATCAACTTTATCTTATATAAGCCTGTATTGAATAAAATACTAAATATAATAAAGCATGCTAGATAGATATAGCCTGCCAAGGTTGGTCATTTACATAACTGAATCTAACCCTCTGATCATTAGAATAACCTGTCATTATGGCCTGTCATATCAGCAACAATGGCAAAAAAGCAGACAGTTTTGTTTTGAGTTATGAATCAAGAGCAGCCTAAAAGTTATTAATAGCCTGAGGCAACATGGCATATATTAACTGAAAAATTGCATCCATTGTATGTTGGCTGTGAAAGTAAAACTCTGTATCATTTAACCTATGCATGAAAATGTCCAGTCTGTATCTGAAATATTTAGACAATAACTGTCAATTACATAATGTGATCATGTGAGACTGACAAACTAAATTTAATGGATTGCAAAGAACTGTGGGCATATGTTCAATTATATGAATGAATTATATTTGTGATGTCTATTAAATGATTTTTGGCCTCAATAATGTAATATTTGAAATTATTTTTAATCGGGGACATTTATTCAGCATATCATGCCATTAAAATGTCCAACTGATTGGCAACCATTAATTGAGACAATTTAATTTTTAAATTAGAGCCATTACTGCAGTTTGCATCTCTTATTGTGATGGATGTGTTTGTATTTTTGAACAAAGATCATCAAAATGAGCAGTAATAGAGGTCAGTTTCACCATTCTCATCCAGCCTTTGATGATGCTTCCTTTTCCACTATCTGGCTGACTTTTGCAAATGCCCATTTTGCGAGTGACTCATTATGCAGGCTACTGTAGGCTAATTAACGCAATTTTCGAAGCTAATTGAGTGTCAGTTTGCGTGCCGCTATTAGACAACACAAGCGATTGTAATTGCAAGATGAAGTGATGATAATTTGGAGTTTAGGATATTGCCTGAATGCCTGCAGTAAGTGATGCTTGTAATGTGAAACTGTACTTGGCAATCAAACCATGAAATTCCTGAGGTCACTGCGCACCACTGCTAATTTTGTATTTTTAGTTTACACTTGGATGAGATGAGAATACTTGGTCACTGCATTGGGATTCACCATTATTTCAGGATTTTGCACCATAAGTGTTGTGATTTTAACATGCTATGTCAAGTTAAAAATTGTTCAAATGCTAAAAACAAATGTAGAGACCATTGCCTTCTGTTTTATTCAGTTGCTCTCTATTTCGCTCTGAACACCCTGCAGTACTAAAGGTTGAGGGATGTTGACTTACTTCTGTGTAACAAAACAGACATTTCGAAAAAAGTGTTTGTTTGTAGTTTGTTTTGTTTTTTGCTCCATATAATAAAAGTCAAAGAGGTCAGTGGACTGCAAAACACCATTAGACTTTCAATACATGGACAAAAATAAACAAAACATTCTTCAAAATATCATCTTTTATGTTCCACATATGAAAAAAATCATACAGCTGTCCAAGTCTGACTTTTCTGCCATTTTTTCCCCAAATTCTCAAATCTGACTGTGTATTTGAACACTCTATTTATCTAACTTCAAGATCATAGGAGGGACATACACATATTGAGATATGGAGTGTGTTTTATTGAGTCACATAAATCTGACAGATAACAATGCATGCACTGATTGTCTTGACAACTGCACAGCAACTCTGAAGCGATTTCATTTACATTGAACCAAAACCTAAAATCCAAACTATACTTTCTTGTTGTTGCCTTGCAAGTACTGATACTTCCTTCATGAAATGCAAATTTAGTTTTTCTTTTAAAGTGATGGTGATACGTTTTGAAATATTAAAGGTCATGATTACATGAGTTACCATTTACAGAGAGTTAAATTTCATATCACACAATAAACACTCTTCCAGCCCATGAGCATGTGCTGTGTCGAAGCCGGTGGTTCGAATGTCTCTAAAATAATAATAGGAGAATATGATGCATGCTGCCTGTCTGTTTAATGAGAGCAAATGTGCACAACTTGCACACGGGTCGCTCTTTACATCACTAACTGCCATCTGTATGACATCATTCATACAGAAAGAGGCTTGTGTGTGGGGGGGCATGTGTCACGGCTCCTGCTCTGTTTCAGATGGAAACGCAATGTGTTATAGAAACAGACAGGTTGGCATCTAACTGGCACCCACAGTGGGCTGGCAGTGATGCCAGATGACATTGGCACACCAATGAGGGGTACAGAGAAAAAAAAACGCACAAGCACCAAAGCAAGGACATACTTAGAGGCACACATCACACACACACACACACACACACACACATACACACAAACAGCACTTTCTTTGATCTTTTGAGAGTTCATCGTGCTATAAAAACACTGGCTGTTTCAAACCCTGTGAGATGTCTTGTTAAGGAATTGGAATCTCATATAAGTGATTCCGAATCCTCTACAAAGGTTTCAACACAACGTATCATACAAATAGTATTGTGCACAAAGGATACATGTGTTGCTGCTTTAAAATTAGGCTAAAATAAGGTTTTACGATTATGGAGGCAGCAGGCAGATATGTTTAGGGGTAAACAGCAGAACTAACAATATAAGAGTAAAATGCTGTTTATTAAGTCTGTTAACTTTAAACCGTTTCTGACTGTGTAGCACCTGCTGCTCTGTTGTTCCTTCTGAAGGATTCTAGCACGAAAAAACTGAAGTGGCTGAAGTTTCTTTTTATTTTTATTTTTTTTAAAGTTGATCATCTGATCATTTTAAATACAGAAAACCATTTACATCACCAAAAAAAAAAAAAAGAAAAAAGTCCAATTCTGAAGGAAAAAAGACTATTTTCTTACAATTCCGAGTTTATATCTCATAATTCCGACTTTATAAAATGCAATTGCATGTTATAAAGCCAGAATTGCGAGATATAATCTTTATAGTTTATATCTTGAAATTCTGTCTTTATTTCTCAGAATTACAACTTTATTTCTCAGAACTGTGAGTTTCTATCACGCAGTTCTGACTTTATAATTCACAATAGGACTGTGCAATTAATCGCATGCGATTGTCACACGTATCTCGTCAGTAAAGCCGGTTCCGTAATTGGCATTAAATCGCCATCACCTGCTCTCAGATGGAGCGGCATTTACTACACAGAGCCGTAGTTCACTGACAAGCTAGGCAATATCGTGTGCAAAATCGCAGATGAATCGCCTTCGATTTTGAACGCGATATTGGCTAGCTTGTCAGTGAACTACGGTTCTGTGTAGTAAATGCAGAATCACACAATTCTGAAAACAAGTCAGAACTGTGACAGATAAAAAGTCTCTATTTTCTTTTTTTTTTATTATTATTATTCAGTAGTGGAAACAGCTCCCATATTTTTAGTCTTTTTTTAAAATTTTATTATTTTATAATTTGTAATAATGTAATATTAACATTAGGGATGCGCAAGACTAGTCAATTAGTTGACTTAACAGAACTGTAGCTGTTATTCGACATTGGAAATACTAGTCAACTTGTAATTAACATTGCAAAGAGAAATTATTATTTGTATGATAAATTATAAGTGCTGTAATTCATTTCACATGTAATATGGGTGTTTACTGTACATAGAAGCCTTAAGAGGCACAGAAGAAGGGTAGAAAATGTTCATCTAAATGTTCATCAACTGTGTTTTTGTTACAGTGTATTTCATAAATTTAATTTATAGTTACAAAATTATTTAAAAATATTATTAGACTCCTTTAAAAATGTGATCCTGAGGTCCTCTACACAATCAGTAAATTTTAAAGCTCAAGTGTGTCATTTATGCACCAAATGGAACTGCAACAATAGTTTTCAAATGGGTTTCTTGACAAATTTCCCATCTAACAGATGGCCCTGAACCTGGAGCCATTGGAGTCACTGTGGATGTGTCGGGCAGGCCAGATGCTCAAAAAAAAAAAATAAATAAATAAATAAAATAAATAAATAATTAAATAAACCAGAGTAATGTTTTAATAGTACCACAGAGACACAATGTTTACAGTTTTCAAGGGAATCACCTATGAATGGTTTCCTGATTGTTGTCTCTGAATATTTTAATAAAACATTATAGCTATTAAAATGTAAGCATAATGTGATACAATTGGCAAAGTTGTTTCTGCATGAATGAATTAATAGTCCGTTATTATTTTTCCATTAGCTGTAAATGAAGCCATAGTCCAAATTGCATTTAGGACAAAAGAAAAAAAACAATTACAGAAAATATCAATAAATCTAAAAATTAAAGTACATCTCAAACAAAGTGTCACACTTCAGAAGACTTCAATGTGACGAGGCATCCATTATCAGCAAAAACTAGGAATCAGGATTAAATGGATCAATACTCATTCTGAAAGACTTTTAAAATAATTCAAAGAAGAGTTTTGAGAGAGATGTGTTTTCATTCATGTGGACAGGGCAGGGATGAGATGAAATGACTGGCATCCATCAAAAAGCAATTGCTTATTAGTTTCTTCTTATAATATTCCAATTTTTCGAGTGCTTAAGAACATTACCAATATAACACTTCAAAATGACTTTTTTTGATGGGGACACTCAAAAATGACACATATAAGTCCAGAAACATACCAAAAAACTAAGCACGTTAACAAAATACACAGTGGGACTAAATCATGAAATATGAGCAGAATAAATTATATATAGATGTATAGATGTAAATACATATAAATACAAGATTAGAATATCCATGGCACGTGGTGATGTCTATTTTGGATAATTCTGTATTAGGTAGTTCGTCTATGAACATATTTGCTATTTTTAGTAGCTCCCCAAATATGGTTTCAATGGTATTTGTTGTTTATACCACCGAGTCCTTAAATGTTACACAGAAATTGCTTCTGTTTGTGTTTCATGAATGAGCCCTATTGGTTGAAGACTTGGCCTGGAGGGCAGTGCTTGTGTAAACAGAGACAGCCGTTTAATGTACCCCGCTGCATGATGAATGGCCTCATTCATCAAAAGCAGAGCCCCACCATCCTACAGCAAATCAACTTCACCCTAAATGTGCTGCTGGTTTGATGTATGCTGTTTATTTTAATACTGCATCCGTATTTCAGAGAATACCTACATTCCCTCCCTGTTTCTCAGCTTATGATGAAATGTGATGATTAGGTTCTAAACAAAAAGATCTGAACCAATGCCATCCGCTGCAGCGTCTTGCTATTTTAAGACACAGAGTAGCAAAAATAAATCATCCTGATAAATTCTGTCCTTTTTTAAAGAATGCATACACAAAAACAACCACAAGACATTGCCTAAGTAACCATGTCAAGAAATTCAATATGTGAACAACCATCATCCACAAAGATGTGTAAAAGCCAAAGCCAATTATGGTGATAAATAGGCTTGGCCTACACAGCGCTTTATGCCATTCAGCACAATCAAAATAAACAACATGAATCTACAAAATGTTTAGCAAACACAAATAAAAGTGGCGCTACTGGACAGACAGTTCTGATTGTTCGAGGGGGAATTCCTCTTTGACTGTGACAGCGTCCTACAGTAGAGCTTCTGTTTCGAGGAAATATGTTCTACACTCAAAACTCAAATTTTATTGCACCAAACAGTTCTATAAACACACTTTTAGGTGACTGCATTACATTTTTTGGAATCACTTACTCACCCTTGTTTCATTCCGAACCCATAATACTTTTGTTCATCTTTGTAACACATATGAAATTTTTTTAAAGTAGACCTATTGTGCCCCTTTTTTACAACATGTAATATCTACTAATATCAATATGTAGTCTCAGGTGTCCCCAGAATGTGTCTGTGAAGTTTCAGCTCAAAAAACCCCACAGATCATTTATTAAATCATTTTGAAAATGCCTATTTTGAGTGGAAGCAGAAACATATAGGGCTGTGCCTTTACAGCTCGTTCTGCTAAAAAAAAAACATCTGTTTGGTTTTGATTATCATGTCTATTGTGCTGAAATCATATTAGTTTAAACTTCTGATATATAGTTTTCTGAGTGCACAGATCCGAAGCACGTGCACAGAAAGCGGCTGTCACACGGCATGTGAATACTAGTTCTCTTTAGTTCTCTTTCATGTCTTATTGCGCTTAAACTGTCAAATACACACAAGTTTATGTTAAAAACACACGAGTTTCAAAAACCGTTGGTTATGTCTGTGAAGGTAAATAAGCTGGGAAAGAAATCAAGTGTATTTATTAGATCTGTGTGGCAGCAGGGTACTATACAGTAAATAAATCAATAAATTCACTGCTCTATTGTCTCCTCTGAGGCTGGGACTCTAAATAGTGTTCTGTGCTCGTCAGTGCAGCCAAAGACTGAACAGTTAGCATGCTTTGCTCAAACTTTCACCATGGCAACTGGTACACCGCTGTCACTTGTGAAAACACAATGGTGGCGCTGTGTGTGGAAACTTGCCAATTAAGGGGAGGTAATATTATAATAAGATCCCCTTACCACAAATTCTGAGTGGCTCGTTTTTTCACAAGCTTGCAGAGAAAAGCTTACCAAAATAATTTTACTGGGTTAGTCTTTTTCTGGGTAGGTAGATGCACCGGGTCCCGATTATAGCACTTAAACGCAGAAAAAGTCAGATTTTCATGACATATCACCTATAAATGACACCTGAGAGATTCCTGTTGGTCCATTCTAAGTCAATTTCCTTTCATGATTCAAAATGTTTATAAAGCACAAGCATAATCCATATGAATCGAGAGGTTCAATCCAAATCTTCTGAATAGATATGATCGCTTCATATGATGAACAGATATTAATTTTTAAAAATTCAATAAAACATTGATTAACATGCATATATGGAGCACATTAAATATGGTAAATGGAAGCTCAACCATACTTGCTTGACATACAAGACCGAACTTAATTTGGTTTTAGAAGCTCAAAAGTGCTTTCGTGACACGCGAGAACAAACCTCATTGGTTCTCTGCATAATTTCACGTATTTATTTTTGAACCATTTTTAAAGTCCGCATGAAATCAAAATTGACTTTATTTACTTTATTAGCGCACATTGCTAGTCTTGATGTGAACTATTAATCCGTGCAAGTTAATCCGCTGAAAAAAATTATTTGTCTTGGAAAGCTTTAATCAAAATCTGAACATTTGCTTCCGCTCTGGAATGGCACTCCTTCTCTGATGATGTCAGTTTGACGGCCTGGGCAGAATATCCTTAAACACACCCCTCCGACCGTTAGGTTGCTATGAGTGAGAGACAGAGAGGAGGAGTGCAAAAATAAAACCCCGCCCTCTACTTAATATTACATTTCAGCTGGAAATACGTCACTACACTGAAATAAAGTTGACAGCAACTTCCGGTTCACATGGACTTTAAATTCAATAACTGTTTGAACTGTTTGGTTGAAATAGCGGTTTAACCAAATTTGAAGTAATTTCAGAGAAAATATCAAAATAGAATGCTGTCAAAAGGCTGAAAAAATGAAGATAAATTGTGACACTGGTTGTGGTTGTGAAATGTATTATTACTTAGAATATCAAATTACATTAGGAAAAGGCCTTTTTCATGTTCCCCATTTAAAAGGAACAAATCAACTACCTAGCAAAACAACAGCGTCATTTATTTTCCTATTTCTCTCATCCTTTCTACTCTTTCCCTTTAATCAGCAAGTCCCACCCTTGCCTGTCCCAGATGTTGCTTTAATATCACATTTTCCCCACAGTAATTCAATTCACAGTAATGCAATTCATTAACTCTGCTATTGTCGCTCTGGCACGTTCCCACTGATGGCATATCAGATGAAACTCAATTCGGAAATATGCAGGTTGAATTCACGACTGTGGATTTGCATGTTGATTAGATGTGACGGGTCCACATTTCATCTGCACATGGTGAAGCCAGATGAATTCATCAGATGATGGCTGGATGAACCTGACCTCATCGCGATTATGATGTGTATCTGCATTGATCACCTTGCGGTCACGGAAGCCGACTCTCTGTTTCTTTTTCTTCCCTTCTGAGCCCGCGTCGTCTTCCTCCTCCCCGCTACTCGGCTCGAGAGCGCTGTCTGACTCCGCCTCCTCCGCCACATCCTTCAGAGGCTCCTCCTCCTTCATCTGCTCCTCATGCTTGACTGAAGACCCCGCCTCTGCATATGCTCTGCCAATTAGAAGAGGATACAGATAAGTCACACTGAAAAGTAATACTGTACACTGCTGGTCACAAGTTTGGAATAATTACATTTTTTAAATATTTTTGAAAGTCGTCTCATGATCGCAAAGGCTTAAATTTATTGATGAAAAATACAGCAAAAAACAGTAATATTGTAAAATATTATTACAATTTAAAATAACCCTTTTCTATTTTTAAATATTTTAAAATGTAATTTATTCCTGTGATCAAAGCTAATCATTACTCCAGTCGTAAGTGTCACATGATCCTTCAGAAATCATTCAAATATGCTTAATCTAGCAAACTGTGTACAATTTTTGTCAGGCTTCCTCATACAATTCTTTTTAAAGCTATCAGACATACAATTTCTGATGGACGATATAACAAAAACCCCATAGATTACACTAAAAAAGCAACACAAACCATTTCTAGATATGCACTTTTGGCTTGCTCAAGCTAGCAACCCCAGAGCAATGTGTTAAAAATCAGTCTGAACACCTATGAAACCGCATAGCAACACTCTGACATGGTAGTGAGTTTTGCTTAGGCAAACCCCTCTCATATTTTCTTCAAAAAATGTAAAAATCTACTTTAATCACCATTACACATGGGAACCAACATTGTCAATGTGTATTTATCTCTAGAGGTGTGCCTCATACTAAAAGTCAATGAAGAGTGCTAGAAGGTCAATATCTTCAGGACAAAAAGCAGTAATTGATAAAAGGCCTGCAGTTTTGTTGATGAGATGTGTGTTTGAAGGTTTGTTCAATAATTCAAAATAATGAGACACAGAGAAAATGACTGCACAGACTGAAAACCAAAATGCCACCTCGTCCCATAACTCCTTCATTCTATAGATCACGTCCCAGATGCATTTCTCTATATTGCTGACATATCAGCTCCTCTATTCATACACACACCCACACACACACACTCACACACAGACTGGCCTTCGCCCAGACTGCAGATGAGGCTCTGCAGATATGGGCTCTAAGGACACTTACGTTAAAGGTGAAATGTGTCATTTTTTCATGTTACAATACTTTCTCCTATCCCAGTTTAATATGCAGACATAGCTATATGTAAGCCATTCAGAGGGTGACTTCCCCAAAAACTCTGCAGGTGAATCTTACTAAACAAAGGAAATTTCATGGTCTTATTTCTATGGATGCACCAATATAAAAATGCTGGCCTATACTGTTAAAGTGATATTTTTTGGTCAATAAATAAATAAATAACTAAATAAATAAAGCACAGTAGAAAAAAAGTGTATTTTTAAATGCTACAAGTAAATTTAGGCATCACAACATAATAATGTACAGTATGAAAAAAGATATTCTTTCATTCATTAAGATCTGATAAAGACTGCATTTAACAGAATTATTAAATCATTTATTTTATCAAAGATTTTGTCTTTAAGTGAACATTACATAAAAACAAAGGCAATGTAAATGTAAAATAAGTCAAAATTAAAAAAAAAAAAGGTAAAAAAAAAAATTAAATAAATAAATAAATAAATAAATAAATAAATAAAAGTAATACCAGGCACTAACTGATATATAATGCATTTATCATGTAAAATAAGTCAAAATGTACAAAAAAAAACAAAATTACATAAATAAATAAATGAAGTAATACCAGGCACTAACTGATATATCATGCATTTGCATCATGGTTGTATTTGTTACACTGCCCTTAATTCATGCTTATATAATTGTGTGTGTGTGTGTGTGTGTGTGTGTATAAACCTATTATTTTGCCATTTCATTATTTCTCTAATTCCATTTAGTACTGCTACTGGCACAGACATTAAGCAATCCAATTTTTTTATGTATGTCAATGGGTGTATGTTTATGTCTTATCAATGTTTTATGTAACTCTAATCACAAAAACAAAATAAAGCAACACTGAAGCACCTAAAAGCTGAGGTAACTCTTACACGTTATAATGCTGTATTTTATTTGTAAGACACTTTATGTATGAGACAGGTGTCCCCAGTGATCCATACCTTGTCCACAGTAGTCCAGTGCTGGCTGAGATGCCCGTCACTCCTGCCAGGGCGGCCAGCATTAGTCTACGCCGCCGATAGGAACGGAAGGCACCGGTGTGATGCCGTCTTGACAACTGCACCATCCCGACGGTGGCAGCCGTCAGCGCCCGCAAGCGGTACATACTGCAAGACGATGGAAAGACAGAGTGATTACTATGCAAATACCTTTAATTCAGAATGAGAATTACATCTGTATGCAAATATCTCCTGGAGTGACACAAATTACACCATTTCAAATATATAAGCAGGGCAGTGAACTAGTGTTATAACCTATCAAATGAAATGAAATTCATCCAAAGTCAAACAGGCCCATTCCGCCTCTCTTTCATCAGAGATTTGGGCCAGCCTCAAATGGTGTGATATAATTTGATTCCGTCTGAAATTAAAACCGTAAATGTGACTTCTGGATCTTTCCCAAACACTGCAAGGATTAGCCTGAATCCCTACACTAGCACATCTCCCACGGCCCTGAGCCTGCACTTCCAAAAAATGAATTATCCAGCAGTGCAGGAACAAGACACATTTTTAACAATAGACTTAAGAAAGTTATGAAATGAAATGGGGCTTTGTGGCTTTAAGTCCACGTCTCTTAGTTTTGAGGTCATCTGTAAGTGAGTGTACTCCTAAAAGTGTCAAAATAAACTTTTAGGAGATGTATTTAAAATGTACAATTTTGTCATCTTGCGAAATGGCACAAAAATACTGATGACTCCCTAAGTTTGAAGGGACATATGCAAAAAATGGTCAATCTGGAATGCAAATGTCCTGATACCACCTGCCACAGACTAGCAAGTAGCAAATCATGGCTGACATACAGCAAACTCAAGGCTATTTTTTTTAAGAGAGATAAACCATATCTCAGCTGGTCTTTAATTTTATATTGAGCTATAATTGAGTTAGATGAGTAAATGTGGAAAACATTTACATATCATAACAAATGGGATGTGCAAGAGAAACAATACTTAAAGTATGAGTACAGTAAAAAGTTTACTCAAATTATCCATCCAAAAATTTCAACCCAATTTTCAGAAAAAAGCTAAAAATCCAAATGCTCGCCAAAAGAGTTACAAATTGCTATAATAATGTGTTGAAAAATCTAAGTGAATGTAAAATGTATCCACAACACATCATATAAGTAAACTTTTTTAGCATTAAAAAAAACAGACAGGTCTAAAGGCCATGTTTAGGTCTACATATTAGCATCTAGCTAATTTTTATGCTAAAAAATAAACTTCGTCCCTCAAAAAAATACCATGAAAAGCCCATGTAAGGGATGGGTCTGGAAAAGTAACTATTCATAAAGCAACTAAGCATTATAACAAAACTAGAATTTAATAACTAAAAGCTAAGCTTAATAACAAATTAGGCACTATTGTGAATATCAAACTAAAATACAAATTCACAGTGCCGCAGTTAAACCCTTTATATTACTGTCATGACAACTCTCTGAGAGTTTAGCATGGTAATATACATGACAATTTTAATGTGTTTGGTCTTGGCGGAATAGATCTGCTACACTGCTGCTGTAGCAGAGCTGCTTTGAGCATGTAGGAAATACTGCTGCTGCACATGTAACGTGAAATAACCCCCATTTATAACGTACATGAAATCATCTCATAGCAAACCTATACAGGTGGAGCTGGGGAAGGTGGAGGGTTTCTGAAATGTGCTGCAACTGCTACAGCAAGCATTGGCCAAGTATTTGAATTTGAATGCAGCTCATTGGCTGCTGATGTGAAAAGAAACCAATCAGCTGCGTCGTATAAATAATAATGTGATTATATATTAGACTGAGTTAGACCTATCGACCTGCACCATCTAGAGTTTCATGACAGAACTTTGTATTTAGGCCATTAAACATTCCCAAAATAACACCCCAGTATAGTAACAAAATACAACCAATTACTCAAGTATTTTACAACCTGTTAACAAGTTATATCATTGTTTTAAAACAAGGTACATGCACTTATTTAGGTAGACGCAAGAGGAAAAATAGAGAGCTGCTCTCCCAGACCATTTACAGCATTTATTGAATCACATCACAACACCTATTGAAACCATTAGCTTAATTTGATATCACGCCATCTAGGTTAGCGATCATGGTCTTATGAATCCAATGTTATTAAAGCTCTTCTAGAACTCTTCAGAGCTCAAAGTTATGTCTGCAACAATAAGCCAGACAGTATGAGGATATTGTTAGTTCTCATGTGTCTCATTACCAAAGGTCACTGACGTCAAACCTACAACGTGTCTAAAGCAGGAGTGTCCAAACTTGTTCCTGAAGGGTCACTGTCCTGCAGTTTAACTCCAATCCTAATTAAACACACCTGAACCAACTAATTAAGCTCTTCAGACTCATTAGAAACTCCAGGCAAGTGTGTTGGACAAACTCTATAAGATGTCAGCCCTCCAGGAGCAGGATTAAATACCCCTAGTCTAAGGCACCAAATTTAATTTGAGGGCTACAGGACTGTTTATATGGTTTGGTATTTTCACCACACAATGCTACTGAATGGCATTAGAAGACTTGGAGAACAGCACACAAGATATATGGACCATTTGGGATACTTTTATGGTGCTTTGTATGTAATTTTGGAGCTTATCAGCATTCATCTCCATTTACTCAAAAAAAAAAAAAAAAAAAGAGCACATATTCTTCCAAATTCCACCTTTCAAAACAAAATGTCACGAAAAGTCACAATCATAAAGTAAATGATGACTCATTTTCAGTTTTGGGAGAACTGCTCTTGTTACAGGGGTTAACATATTGCAGTCAAACTGTATACATATAACAACTTTTGAGCGAAGCCGCAGGATAGCTCTTGAGACCTATGATTTTCAGTCTTCTTTTATGGCAAATTTGTCAGACTCCCTCACATAAACAAACCAGCATCTGCTCATTTTTCCTTGAAAAGAGCTACTTAGCATGTCTTTCGCATCTTTTGACATCAAACTGTAGGCAGAAAGGGACTAGCAAACTCTCCCTGTGTGCTCTGCCTCGTTCATAGGAAGGCAAAATCTCTGTAGAGGCTAGAAGAGCCACCTGTCCGTTTTCCAATATTGACTGTATTTTGATTGAGGTCCTGATTCAGCAGAACATAATGAGAGTGGGAGCGCTACAAGCTAATTGGAGTGACCACTTGTGCGTGACATTGCAGACTGATGGCACTGGTCTCTGGGGCTGAGGGACAGTGGGACTTTGACTGAGAACTGCGCAGAACTCTTCAAATGGAGCAGATACTGCATTAGCACAATAAACACCCTGGTGGGTTCCATCAGAGTGAGTGCAACTGGTTCAAGCCTTCTCGAAGAACACTTTGTGTGTCTTCACATTGCAAGGGTTTTGTTATGGCCATTACAATGTTATTAATATAATGTTTGCACAGTTTAATTGTAATTATGATGAGCTTTTAATTAAAATGTTACTTCCATTGGGGGTCCAAGCTGGTGTAGATAACACATTTGGAATTTTGGACAGCAGTAAAACCAACAGTGTGATTAACAGCTAACAATTTTTGAACACACTTTATTTTAAGGCCTAATTCTCACTATTAACTATGACTTTTTCCTCAATAAACTCCTAATTTGCTGCTTATTAATAAGTAAGGAAGTTGTTATGTTTAGGTATGGGGCAGGGTTAAAGGAATTTAAATAGAAGTGGTCATGCAGAATAAGGGATTAATATGTGCTATATAAGTATTAATAAACAGCCAATATTCTAGTAAAATGCATGCTTTTTAATAGTGAGAATTGGTCCTTAAAATAAACTGTCACCAATATATATATTTTTATTTTATTTTATTTTTTTTTAAGTTTTGTTGATTTTAGTCTATGTCTGTTAGCTTTGATCTACATGCTTGTTATCCTAGGTCAGTCATGTGATGCTTATCTTTTTTTTTCATCTGTACCTTAATTTATTCGAAAATACATTAAAAATGCAATTCATAATGACTTAAACACTTTTATGTTGAGCATGTTAATTTCTGAATTAATAATAAAAAAAAAAGAAATTAAGGGGGAATTAAGTAAAAAATCTTAGGGTGACACCAAAGTGCTGACATCATACTCAGAAAAACATATCTTCATCAAAGTAACAAAATTATTGATAAATCATTTTGACAGCTGCGCATAATAATCAAACACACTCGATTCTGTTGAGCTTATGAATGCAATGACCAATCAGAGGCGTTCAGATGAGTCATCGCTGAAAAGCCGGTGTTTTCTTTACTCGCTAGCTGACTGGCGCATTCTCCGAAATGAAGTGAAACAATCAGAAACAATGAAGTGCAGATGTACGAATGTAAGATATTCATTTCACAGTATAAACAGCTTCAGTGATTATAATGGGAGTTTTTGAGAGTGCTTGAACTCTGGCTAGACAATGAAAATGTTCTTTGCTTCTGTACAATGTGTTATATAAAGTGTTATAATTAGTTGCCTAACTTTTTTCTTTTTTTTTTTTTTTTTTAATTAAATTCACATTCAATATAAAGTCAGTTGTAGCCTATTCAAAATATTTTATGGCATGAAACCCATATTTGGTATTTAAGTAAAAATATGGGTTTTTATGCATAGATAAGGCTATTACACTATTAGCCTACTTTGCCCATAGCCTATTAGGCCTACAGATCAACTATAATCTATAAAAGTGCAAAATGCATTTACTTGCACATATTTGAGAATCGAGATATGTCATGATATAGTTAACACGTTTGGAAGTATTTTGAATAAAAAAAAAAAAAATTAATATTTTGATTAAACATAAGCCTATATCCCATCTACAGTTCTATCATGGCTGCTGTGTCAGACAAGATCCCCCACAACCCCCCGCTTCACTCGTGCCCCCTCAAAAATATTTAGTGCATGACGCCCCTGCAGAGAGGGATTAATATTCAGCGCAAAAACATTCATTGTGCTGAAATATCTGTTGTTGAACGTTAAATTAAGGTTTAAAGGTCAACATGTAGTGCACGTATTTTATGAGAGTAGGAACTGTAAAGGGATAACAGCGTGTATGTCTGAATATAAATATCAGACGCTTCATAGCCGCCTTTTACAGGATAAAGAAATTACAGTAAACCTGACTGTGATCAAAGTGAACACGTGTTCCTGCAGAACATTACTCTTACCTGTTGGTTAACACTGAGCTTGTGTTTTTATTCTATCTTTATTATTATCTTAATTTTTGATGAAGAGATTTAAACTACAGGCCTATATACAGTGCTTAAATTTATTAAAACAAATTTATGTAAGGTTTATAACAAATAATGTAAGCTTTGTGCCACTGCTGCTCTAAACTAACAGTATTGGTGTTTACTAAAATCATTTTTTAGCTATCTGTATTGGTTAGTCCTCCAATATGCGTAAGCTCTTTAGTAAGAGTAGGCCATTTCTAATGCTATAATATAATTATTGCTGTTATCTATGAAAGAATGAAAGATCTATGAAAGATTTTTTTCAGATACCCAGTTACAGTCAAAAAGTACCTGAACAATGCCAGCAAGAATGCATGCTGTTAAGAAAGGCAGGAGGCCATTTTTTTATTATTATGTGATTAAATACTATTTAGTTGTTTCAGTTTGTTATTTGCCAAATAAATGACAATAACAGTTTTAGATTTAAAAAAAATCTTTGACAAATTCCTAAAATATTTGTGTTTTCTCTTTATTATGACAGGTGGTCTAATAAATTGTTAAGCACTGTGTTTTCATAGCATTCAGTTGAAAATTTAGCTTTTTTTAATCTGATTAATCGAAAAAATAACAAGCCAACTAATCGATTATCAAAATAATCATTAGTTGCAGCCCTATTACCAATGCTTTCCTTTACATTAACCTTCACAGTTCATGGAGATTAAATTGAGTGGTGAATGTGATTATATAAGTCAATTTACAACAGTTTTTAAAGTAATAAAAATTACACATTATGCAAATACTTTAAGGCAGTTCATAAGGTTTTAAGTTTATCCACACATCAGAGAAAGTCTGAAGCAACCACAAGTGACATTCTGTGAAACAGAAAAATGATTCTTAGTCAGCTACATAACAGTTGCTCTAAGTATTTTATATAATATTTTGGACAGTAATTAACTAAATTTATCAAACTTTGTGGCATTTAACTACGTGCAAATGCACCTATGACTATACATCTATAGGGCTAACTGTAATCTGGACATCATCGGGTCAAGTCAGATTTTAAGAAATAGTTTACCCAAAATTAATAAAATTTACTCACTCCCAAGTTTTTCCAAACCAATAGGCCTATGTCTTTCTTTTTTCCCTTAAATCACAAAAGAAGATAATTTGCTTTAAAGGACTATGAAATTGACTACTTTTAAGATACTTACATGGTATTTTTTGTTTCTTTCTTTTTTAATGGGTCTCTTGTGAAAAAGAAGTGTGCTTAATTACAGGTGTATCTCAAATTAGAATGTCGTGGAAAAGTTCATTTATTTCAGTAATTCAACTCAAATTGTGAAACTTGTCTATTAAATAAATTCAGTGCACACAGACTGAAGTAGTTTAAGTCTTTGGTTCTTTTAATTGTGATGATTTTGCCTCACATTTAACAAAAACCCAACAATTCACTATCTCAACAAATTAGAATATGGTGACATGCCAATCAGCTAATCAACTCAAAACACCTGCAAAGGTTTCCTGAGCCTTCAAAATGGTCTCTCAGTTTGGTTCACTAGGCTACACAATCATGGGGAAGACTGCTGATCTGACAGTTGTCCAGAAAACAATCATTGACACCCTTCACAAGGAGGGTAAGCCACAAACATTCATTGCCAAAGAAGCTGGCTGTTCACAGAGTGCTGTATCCAAGCATGTTCACAGAAAGTTGAGTGGAAGGAAAAAGTGTGGAAGAAAAAGATGCACAACCAACCGAGAGAACTGCAGCCTTATGAAGATTGTCAAGCAAAATCGATTCAAGAATTTGGGTGAACTTCACAAGGAATGGACTGAGGCTGGGGTCAAGGCATTAAGAGCCACCACACACAGACGTGTCAAGGAATTTGGCTACAGTTGTCGTATTCCTCTTGTTAAGCCACTCCTGAACCACAGACAACTTCAGAGGCGTCTTACCTGGGCTAAGGAGAAGAAGAACTGGACTGTTGCCCAGTGGTCCAAAGTCCTCTTTTCAGATGAGAGCAAGTTTTGTATTTAATTTTGAAACCAAGGTTCTAGAGTCTGGAGGAAGGGTGGAGAAGCTCATAGCCCAAGTTGCTTGAAGTCCAGTGTTAAGTTTCCACAGTCTGTGATGATTTGGGGTGCAATGTCATCTGCTGGTGTTGGTCCATTGTGTTTTTTGAAAACCAAAGTCACTGCACCCGTTTACCAAGAAATTTTGGAGCACTTCATGCTTCCTTCTGCTGACCAGCTTTTTAAAGATGCTGATTTCATTTTCCAGCAGGATTTGGCACCTGCCCACACTGCCAAAAGCACCAAAAGTTGGTTAAATGACCATGGTGTTGGTGTGCTTGACTGGCCAGCAAACTCACCAGACCTGAACCCCATAGAGAATCTATGGGGTATTGTCAAGAGAAATATGAGAAACAAGAGACCAAAAATGCAGATGAGCTGAAGGCCACTGTCAAAGAAACCTGGGCTTCCATACCACCTCAGCAATGCCACAAACCGATCACCTCCATGCCACGCCAAATTGAGGCAGTAATTAAAGCAAAAGGAGCCCCTACCAAGTATTGAGTACATATACAGTAAATGAACATACTTTCCAGAAGGCCAACAATTCACTAAAAATGTTTTTTTTTTTTTTTAATTGGTCTTATGAAGTATTCTAATTTGTTGAGATAGTGAATTGGTGGGTTTTTGTTAAATGTGAGCCAAAATCATCACAATTAAAAGAACCAAAGTCTTAAACTACTTCAGTCTGTGTGCACTGAATTTATTTAATACACGAGTTTCACAATTTGAGTTGAATTACTGAAATAAATGAACTTTTCCACGACATTCTAATTTATTGAGATGCACCTGTATATGTGCCCTTGAATGTGCACTTGTAGTGTATTTCAAATCTAAAAATTATGTTAAAAATTTACTTGCAGGTAATATCATTTAATGAAAAAAGGCCACTTAGGTGTACTTGAAGAGAATACAATTTCATGACTATGTTTGTTAACACACTTAAGTACACCTTTAAAAAAATGCACTTTGTAGTTGTCAAATCAAATGTTTTAAAGTATCACATGTAAAGATGTACTTAAGCCCTATACTTAAATGGGCCAAAAACACTCTTAGGTTCAACTAATTGCATTTAATATAAATCAAAACTACAATACATTTTCATTTAATTGCCAATATCATGAAATTAAGTGTCCAAAAAATTACATTTCCTGTAATAAGTATATTATTTCCATAATAAGTACTCTTTTTTAAAAATGTTGAAGTGTACTTCTTTTACACAAAGCAAAAATTAAATTTCTGTTATTTCCTCATCCTCACATTGTCCCAAACCCATATCATTTTCTTTCTTATGTGAAAACACAAAAGATATTTTGAAAGTCAGTGGAGTCCAAGCAACACTGCACCTCACTGACTTTTATTGTATGGACAGACACCAAGACATTTTTCAATATATACACTGAAAAAATAAAGGGGTTTAGAAGCACAGCAGCCTCTGACAAGAAACACTTAAGGTCAACTGCAGTTCTTGTATGCCCAATTGTTTGGGCATAATTCCTACATTGATTCGAGACTTTGGGACTCCCAAACCATTTTATTCAAAGAGAGCTCTTTAACCTTGCATCTCTGCAATCTTCAACAGCAAACAGTCTGCAGCAGACAGGGTTTCACATATCCAGTGGCAATCTGGACTCAGCTTCTCTCTATGCACCAGTGATCTAACAGCCACACGCCTCTCAGATAAGGTTCTGCCAGGCATTGCACCAACAGGAGACATCAGGGCCAACTTCACCAGCAGCTGAGGACAAACCTGACTGAGGACTAACATTGTTTCTTACAGTGCAAATGAAAGCTGATGAAAAGCAAAACACATGGTCTCTATCTGTAGCAATCATATTTGCATTTTGTAATCAAATGAGGTGAAATAAAACTACAGTAAACTTTGGATACACCCAGCTAAATATCCTCAAGGTACAGACTGCAATTATCTGAGCTCACAGAACATCGCCTGCAGCACAAAACATTTCACTTCTCTGATGACAATCAGAGACATAAAGTAGAGGAGACGGATCATTTACTTGTACAAAACCAAATGGGAGAAATTGTAACACCTAATATGTCATATGTTGGAACGTAGGTATCGCCCGTTTGTTTACTCAAATGTGCATGTGCTTTTGCAGGACTAGCCTGACAAATACAATGATTTTGAGCAGAAAGAGCAAAATTTTTGGAGTTTTGGAGATTTCGGCCTTAGCCCATTGAGTTGATAAGAGCTATACTTCTGTGTGTATCTGTATCATCTGTATCTGCTGCACAACAATTCCAGGCACTTTAAATATAATGTCTGAAATAAAATTAATTTTCAAATATTATGTGAATTACTGTACATGTTATTTCACAACATTTAAATAACTTAGGCCATTGTATCAAAGCCAGTTCAGGATGGCTTAAAGAAGCTTTAATAAATTACTTAAGATAAAGTTAAAATAGATTAAACAAGACTGGAGCATAGACCAATCAGTAAAGCTGATTAATTAGCTGCAATTTTGGGGTTATATTGCATGCGCTGATAGCTGACAAAAAAACATTCAATGTATACTAAACAATTTCAAAAGAATAAGAGTAAATATTAATAACTGTTTACTGCATCTCAGTAATTTTGTGTCATTTTGTTGTTATTAAATTCTATGATATATGATAGCATTATATCTGTTATCGTTCACCAGGCTCAATATTGAATATAAAAAATTTTAAAAAAAAATTCAGTCAACCAGTATTCAAAACATGCTCTCAAAATTTGGAGTATGACTTGAAAACAAAGGCTACAATGTGTTTTGTTTGCTTGTGGGTAGGTTATGTAGTAATGTTGTCAATTATGTTAATATTCAGTTATAATAGTCAGTGGAAACACGGACTCTGATTACATTTATTCCTCCCATTTATCCACCCTGTTCTAAGCTTGTATTTTTCCAAATGATGTTTTTGTATTATGGGCACTTCTTGTGTGTTTTTTTTTTTTTTTTTTTTCTTTTCTTTTTTGATGAATCGCTTGTTGTATTCATCATTTGTAAGTCGCTTTGGATAAAATCTGCTACATCAATAAATGTAAAACATAAATGTTATTGAGGGTTTTTCATTTTCACTGTTTTACCTATTTATTTTAATTCCAAGTTTGCTGATTTTTTTTTTTAATCTCAGAAAAAGCCTGTAACACTCCTCAGTGATGAAACCCCATTCTCTTCATTGTTCATTAGAATGTATTGGAAAGCACTTTTAACTTTAAAAGCTAAGTTAGAGTCCATACTCCATAATTACTAAGGATGCATGTACTGTACTCCATTATAACAGGACATGATAACATTAGTAAAATCAGTTCAAATTTGAGTTAACGTACAGTACTATAATTTTCATCTTCTCATCTTTCTAAAATGGCTGAAAATGCTCCTTTTTTTTTTTTTTGGTTCGAGCTGGTAGAAAGGCAACAGTAACTCAAATAAACACGCAATCAACCTTGAAGTAGATGAGCTACAGAAGCAGAAGAGCACACTGGGTGTCATTCCTGTCAGCTAAGAACAGGAAACTGAGGCTTCACCAAAATTGGACAACAAAAGATTGGAAAAAGCTTGCCTGGTCTAATAAGTCTTTTTTTTTTTTTTTGCTGCAACATTTGGATGGTAGGGTCAGAATTTGGCCTAAAAAACATGAAATCATAGATCCATCCTGCCTTGAATCAACGGTTCAGGCTCTCGGTGGTGCAGTGATGTGGGGGATATTTTCTTGGCACACTCTGGGTACCTACTGAGCATCACTTAAACACCACAGCCTACCTGAGTATTGTTACTAACCTTGTCCGTACTTTTAAGACAACAGTGCACCCATCTTGTGATGGCTACTTCCAGCAGGATAATGTGGCATGTCACAAAGCTCAAATCATCTCAAACTGGTGTCTTGAACATGACAATGAGTTCACTATACTCCAAAGGCCACTATACTCCTCAGTCCAATAGAGCACCTTTGGGATGTAGTGGAATGCGAAATTCGCATCATGGATGAGCATCTGACAAATCTGCAGCAACTACATGATGCTATCATGTCAATATAGACCTAAATCTCCGAGGAATGTTCCCAGCACCTTGTTGAATTCATGCCATGAAGAATCAAGGTTGAAGGAAAAGGATGTAAAAATGCGGTATTAGCAAGGTAATGTGGCCGGTGAGAGTACATTTCAAGTTTTTGAACAACTGATCTGTTCAACATTATATAATACTTGTTAATGACTAATTAGTTATTGGTGCTGGAAGTCTGTTTTTTAACTTTGTTATTTTATGAGGTTTATCAGTAAAAATGTCGTTTTACTATTTTGTGTGCCCCTAAAAATCACAGTAATGGGAATGAGTTCTCCTAAATAAAAGTTACTGCAAACTACCTCTAAAACAGCATGTAAATACAAAAAAAATAAAAAGTAACATGTTATTATAACCAGAAGACTTGACAGCTATTCATAACAGAAATGTCAACATGGTCTGAACATAAAACGCGTCTGTCAACAAGAACATCAATCATGTAAAAAAAACCAAAACCTGCCAAACAAATATGACACTGCTTCACAAGAATAACACACACTGGGCAAATATAAAGAGTTTAAAATATTCAGAGTTTATAAAATATGAGCCAGTTTATGCTGGGCATGTGAGTGAGCTGAGGCGTTATGCAGCTGAAGCATTAGCATAAGCTACACAGCTTTAACTGCTTCCCTTTCACATGGTAATATATTGTAAGACGTCTAAAGACTGCATGGATATTTGTAATTATTGAGTTTTAGACTGTAGTATGGTCATGCACATATGATCGGTCGCATACAGACAGCCCAGCTCTCTGAAGACAGACTGACGCTGGCTATGCTCGCTAGCTCCTGTGTTTGTCTGTCTGTCAGAGGAGTGAAAGTGATCGGGTCTGATCATATACTCACTCTGATACTTCAGGAGATCTCAGTTAAAGTCCTGCACGGAAGATTTCTTCAGTTGTAAAGCTGTAGATTCTGCTCCGATTCTCTGTTAACGGGAGTCGCGTTCACTCTCTCTGAAGTTCCGCGTTTACGGAGGCCGAACACAAACACACCACAGAAACCGTCAAAACAGCCTCCTCCTCCTCCTCCTCCTCTTATCTCCTCTGCGGGACCTCCCTTCTGTTTGTAAACACAAGTATTCATGGGCGAGGTGGAAAAAGCTTTTCGACAAAAATATAAGTGTTAATAGGAGTGGTTGTTGGAGTAGACAAATGTATGAGTCTTAAAAACAACTGCTAACTTGGCTCACTGCAAGTAGATAGATATATGCACTTTTGGTTATTGTAGCAAAATACTTTATTGTTCATACTTTTCGAAAATGTACATTGGAATTATAATGTCTTGGACCCTAATCTAGACATTGATGGTAATTGTATTCTCTGTGATACCATTTAAATACTACGGTGGCCGAGAGAGCTCAATGCGCTGCAAATAGAAAAACACCTGCAAATTAAGAAAACAACTTCATAAATTTGACAAAACTCGCGCTGCAAATGCTCACAACACAAACAAATAAAGAAACGCACTGCAAATAGAAAAAAAAAAACACCTGCAAATTAAGAAAACAACTTCATCAATTTGACAACACAGGTGCTGCAAATGCTCACAACACAAACAAATAAAGAAACGCACTGCAAATAGAAAAAAAAAAAACACCTGCAAATTAAGAAAACAACTTCATTAATTTGACAGCACAGGGCTGGCTGCAAATGCTCACAACACAAACAAATAAAGAAACGCACTGCAAATAAAAAAGAAAAACACCTGCAAATTAAGAAAACAACTTCATCAATTTGACAACACACGCTCTGTAAATGCTCACAGCACAAACAAATAAAGAAACGCTCTTCAAATAAAATTCTCTATTTGGTTGTGTTGTGAGCATTTGCAGCAGGTTTCTTAATTTGTTTGCGTTGTGAGCGTTTGCAGCACCTGCTGTCAAAATGATGAAGATGTTTTCTTGATTTGCTTATGCTTTTTTCTATTTGCATGTGTTTTCTGAAGTTGCAGCACATTGAGCTCTCTCGGCCACAGTAAAATACACTTTTTTAAAAAAAGGCATTTGGTTCCATGAAGAACATTTAACATTCCATTCCACAGAAGGTTCTTCTTCATAGTGGGGGGGAAAAGTTCTTAATTTTTTAAAAATGTTTTTCACACTAAGAAAATGGTTCTCCAAAAAAGTTCACTGAATGGTTCTTTGGGGAACTACATAAAAAGGGCTCTTTTATCATTTCCCCTATTTTAAGAGCATAAAATGGTAATCATAAAGTAGCCTACTATGGTATGTCTAAATCTATAGTCTCCATAGCACTTTTTTTGTAAAAGAAACTTGCTGTGTGTGCTTCTCAATTTGCAGACAATACTTGTGTAACATTAATTAAATTACACAGTTAAATCAGAGTCATCATTAAATTAAGTCTTAAGACTAAGATAAGCCTTTCACCCTTCATAATCTCTTCTTACACACACATTCATACTCAGACATAAAATATCCAGGGATTTATTTCAAAACTGTATTATGCGAAATGTATTATGTCACCTTTTTGTAAAACCACATTTTTTCCTTGTTGTGTTGTCATAAATAGGGTGTCACCTTGCCGGAAAACCCAGCTAAAAGCTGGTAGCTAAATGGCTTTTAATTGGTTGAAACTGATCGTATGTGGACAACCAGCAAGAGTAATCAATGTCAGTCTGGGTAAAGCTGGTAGACCACCTTGTCTAAGCCAGTGGAACTAGATATGCTCTAAAATACAGCTTTGACTAGTTGACCTATCTGACCACTTTAGGACAGTATGACTTGATCTTTCCAGCAAGGCTTGGTCATAAACATTTCTGTGTTCACTTGGTGTGGGGATGGATTTGATTCAGCTGAATGATTTAATTTTCCCTTCAAGACGTCTGGCAGCCTCCCTGCAGATGGAGATGGCTCAATATCAAAAGTGTATGCCCAAAGCACACAACACAATTGGACCAGAAAAAGCCCACATTTTTGAAAGTTTTTCTCCTACATGTTTGAACTTGCTCAGTTCTTCTAATTCCTTCTTTTTTTGGTTCTCCTCTTTTTCTCCCTCCCTTCTGCAGTGTTTCCTCTGCTATAATTCGTCTCCTAGTGTTATCACACATACTCCCTCTGCAAAATAGACTGTCTTTGGCAAATTTCCTCTCTGGATCAACCAACCGTGAAGCGGTATCTGAGCTTGGGTGCATAGAGGATCCATCTATACAAACTATTCTATTTTGGATGCTCTTGGAGACCAGATCTTTTGAAGTTAAATGTGGGTTTATAATTTAGTCTGTGTGAAGCTTGGCTTTGTCACTGGGTTATAAAGAGTTCACTTGTTGCCATAACATACTAAATAATTAGCCACCGTTTGCCTGCAAGATGTAGTTATGTCAAAGATTCTATATACAACCTAAACACTGTGGCAACAACGGCTGGTCCACTGATATAATAATGCTTGTCAAACAGTGATAGTGAGTAGTGACTATATTGACCGTTAGCAAATATATTTATAGCCAGGCATCATATAATAATTATTTTGTTGTAGTTAGTTGCACTTGTAGTTAGCATTAGCCACAGTCTAGTTATGAAATGGATTTCTTCGGAAGATATTTAAATATGTTTTGACATAAAGAGGACCAGACTTTATGCCTACAGTCAAAAGTCTGGCAGAGCAAGACTAACTTGTAGTCTATTCATGCAGAAGTCTCACTGCTGTTCAGAAATAACCACAGGCCACTGACTCTTCTCACATTAATTTTGAGAGTGGAGCCAGACTGGAGACATGTCTCATTTTAAGCCCACTTCTCTGCACCCTTTTGTATCTCTATAAATCTCCATACACGTCTCCGTGGCGGCCATAATCAATTTTTAAGTGTGTGTTTTAGTTTAGATCCAACTAGTCACCAGTGGTACAGTCATTCATGATGTGTAAAATAGAGTAACTTACAGCAATATTTCAATTGAAGTCTATTTCAGTCTATCAGAAATGTCATTGATCTGTTGAGTGCCCTGCATAGCATATCCAATTTCTCTGCTGTCAGACTGATAGAATCTCCCTCCTAATCATTGAGGGCTTCTAAGCGGCTACTTTAAGCTAGAATAAAACATGATGTTTTATTGTTCAATGCCAAAAAGTGTACATAAATATAAAGCCTTTTATAATCAGGGGCTGTACAGGGCCTTTTTTCTCTGGCTAGAAAAAGGGAATGGCTTGTTTTTAAACATATTATTATTGATTTTTTGGGGGGAGGAGATGTTATACGCTATAGTGCTCAGTATTTATGCTGCATTTACATGGAACAAAGTTTTGATAAATCTATTTTC
Organism: Spinibarbus caldwelli; assembly: GCA_039654775.1. Taxonomy (NCBI): domain Eukaryota; kingdom Metazoa; phylum Chordata; class Actinopteri; order Cypriniformes; family Cyprinidae; genus Spinibarbus; species Spinibarbus caldwelli. The sequence goes on from CM077243.1 coordinate 27,551,221, forward strand.
TCTGAGTTTGGAGGAGGGGACGGTGGTAATAAAAGGTAAGAGAGAATGCCATTTTGAAACCACAATGAGCACAGAGTGGTGGCCCTGATAATATCTGCACGCAAATTCATCTTTTTACAATAGATCTATTCAGATCACATGCCGAGAGCATGACCAAGCTAGCCTTATTGGCAGCATATGTGTCCTCATCTCTTTTGTTTTTTTTTTGTTTTTTTTAACCCTTTCCATGTTTCTTTATCACAGGAAAATGTGCATGGCAACAATGACAGTATTGTGTCTGTTTCATTTCTAAATGTAAACAAATTGTACATCAGTGTTTGAGGAGGTGACTTTGAAACGGTAGCTTATCAAGCTACTCACTGCATGCACAAAGAGGTTACTTTTGAAAAACCAGTAGAAGCTGTTTAAAAATAAATAAATAAATAAAATAACCACCCAAAAAACCCTAGAAACCTCACTACCATATGCTAAAACAACATGGAACACCACTCACATTTGCTTCATAAAATGAAAAAGTCTATTTTCTTTCTTATGTATTTATTCATTTAACCATTTGTTTCGGAACTGTCTTAAAATTGACAATACTTTTGGACAATGTCAGAATGTTATTGCTCTAAAAATGACGAGACAGGTGACCATTGACTAAAGTGGGCAAAATTATATGTACACCCAAGGACATATTGTAAACACAAAAACACACACTTTTCACACATACATACACTCACAGACACACACACAAACACACACGTTTCTTTCATTATATTAGTGAGGACATTGCATAGATTTCCATTAATTTTATATCAGGTTAATGATATTTTCAATGACCTAACCCAACCCCTATCCCCCTAAACCTACCCCTACACTAGATTTACATCAAAACTAGTGGTGTCAATCAATTAAAAAAATAAAATAAAAAACGAATTAATCACACATTTTTTTCTGAAATTAACCGTGATTAATCCCACCTAACGTTAAAGTTTTTAAATATACTTCTATATTGCAATAATTTCACATTCAATCTTCAAATCAATGTAGAAACAACATAAAGACAGTATATTTTTATTTTTTGTTTAATGACATCTTTTTTATGACTGAAGGCGATACCAATACTGCCGATGTTTCTAAGAATTTTTTTTCTTTCTAATATTTAACCATGGTCTATAGCCATTTAATACTGCAGTATAATTGAGAGCTATAAATTTTAACATTTATTAGACTTCAAACAATAGCAACTAATTTAAGTGAACTTAAAAAAGTAAAAAAAAAAAAGATATTTCCTCATTTTTCTTTTGTTCTTTTATTAAAATACATCAAAGCAGCTGGGTTATTAGGTTATTTGGCTGCTATTACTTTAAGAGCCACTGCTGAATGCAGATCTGACACGCACGCTCGTAGTTTCATTCACACTTTAATATGAAATGATACAGGCTACAACGCAGGCGTTGAAGAGCACGAGCTACGAGCACAGTATAATGGCTGACAGGAGAGGAAAATTTGGTTTTACTGACATATGGCCTAACAACAACTCATCTGACCGTTGTTCTACTGAAGCTCGCTTGTCACCTGTACCATTTCCGCACTGGTCTGACTCACGCCTGGCACTGAAGCGAAGTGGAGTGTGCGTCTGAAAAGCCTCCCATTCAATGTGGTCGAAAAGACGTTCTGCTTCTAAATAAACACAATTCTTGTCAACAAAATAAGAGACAGAAGCAACAGTTGTGAGTGGGGAGGCCAATCCTAGCTCCGCCCCTGCGTTAACTGTGTTAAATATTTTTAACGCCGTTAAACTGGAAAAATTAATCCCCTGCATTAACATTCTAATTTTGACAGCAATAATCAAAACATGTCTTGGCCGAGGCTTTTTAACTAGTAAGGACCAGTAAAATGTCCTAACTAGTGGTTTGTCATATTATTTCACTATATAAGTGAGGACATATGGCCCTCACAAGTATAGTTAAACAAGTACACACACACACACACACACACACACACACACACACACACACACACATACTTGAATTTGTGGTTTATGGGGACTCTCCATAGGCGTAATGGTTTTTATACTGTACAAACTGTATTTTCTATTGCCCTACACCTAAACCTACCCCTTACAGGAAACTACTGGCAATTTTTGAATTTCATAAAACACTGTTTTGTATGTTTTTTAAGCCTTTTGTTTTATGGGGACACAGGAAGTGTCCTCATAAACCATGTTTACGTTGTAGTACCCATGTCATTATGCACATTTGTGTCCTCATAAACCATATATACCAGTACACACACACACACAAAGATCAAAATTGTTTGGCCTAGATAACCTTAAAACTAACAGACAGGCAAAAAAATAAATAAAAAAAATAAATAAATAAATAAAAAAAATAAATAAAACATTGTGATTGACTAGGATCTTTAAACAGAGGTAAAATTTGCCCATTCAGAATTTTAAAACCAGAAAAAGCAGAGCGCTCATGATATTGTTGACATAGAAGTGCAGACGATGTTGTTGCTTTGGCTATCTGTCATCTGCGTGTGTGTATGAAAGAAAGAAATGGACTCGTGTTACACGCTGTTAATCAGGTGTGTGTGATAGTTCCAACAGAACGAGTAATGCAGGTTCAGATTTCTGCTTATCTTGTCCAGTCACTATGTGCCTGTGTGTGTGTGCGTGCATGTCTGCCATGCATGAGAGGATGGCTGAGTCATCAGGTGTGGAGTTCATGCGACTAAGAGTCTAATGAATGGAAATATGTGCCCTTTAATAGATCAATTCTCTCCTCCAAGTATTTGTGCTGTGGTGTGGATGAATATTTCATACGGGCTAGTGAAGGGTGCCAGGTGCTCACTCCCTTTCTCCCTTGATTCGCTTCTGAGCCCTGGGAACGGTGCATTCATCAGGTGCTGACAAATGTTTCTGTGCCACTGTGGTTACCAGTCCTTATGTCCTCTCCCTAGACATGACTGTGTTCCTGGAACCTGACCTTGAAATGAGGCATTGAATACCAAATACGCTGTTTAAGGAATTCTTAAAGTGCTTTATTTATTTTTATTATTTAAAAAAATATATATCAGTTTAAATTATTCCCTTAGAACATTATATTCTTCTTTTACTTCTTCTCCACCTGCCCAATTTTAAAGTGTTAGTTCACCCCAAAATGAAAATTATGTCATTAATTACTCACCCTCATGACGTTCCAAACCAACATGAGTTTCCAGACCTTCGTTCATCTTCGGAACACAAATTAAGATATTTTTGATTGAATCGGAGAGACCCTCCATAGACAGCAACGCAACTGAAATGTTCCCAGGTCCAGAAAAGTACTAAATACATCGGTAAAACAGGTCCATGTGACATCAGTGGCTCAACTTCAGTTTTGCGACGCTACAAGAGTACTTTTTTTTTTGCGCAAAGAAAACAAAAATAACATAATATACTCAAGCATTCTTCTCCCCCGAGTTACGTCTTCCGCCATTTTAGTATCACAATACATACGCATGCTTTCCCCTAAGCGTAAACAACACTTATTACGCAGATTATACTTTCATGCGCACTTAAAAAAGTATTCTCGTAGCGTCACAAAACTGTAGTTGAGCCATTGATGTCACATGGACTGTTTTACTGATGTATTTACTACGTTTCTGGACCTGGGAACATTACAGTTGCGTTGCTGTTTATGGAGGGTCAGATAGCTCTCCGATTTAATCAAAAATATCATAATTTGTGTTCCGAAGATGAATGAAGGTCTTACGGGTTTGGAACGACATGAGGGTGAGTAATTAATGACATAATTTTCATTTTGGGGTGAACTAACCTTTTAAGCAATGTATTCATCCAAACCACTTGGCCTCAGGTGTTCTATCTATCTCTTAACTGAAACTTTCATTTATAAACTTTCTTTGGTTGCCTTGCAAGGATTTCTGTTTCCTTAAGGAAATGTAAATCTAGTTCTTCTAATTATTCTTGTCCGCAGTGAATTAAACCTCTTTACAAACAAACTACACTCAAACTTTGTTTTGTAGATAATTTTAACCTTCTGCTGTTCACGCAAGATGTGTTGTTGCATTGCATCTGCACATTTTTTATTTGTAAAGCTGCAGTCACACTAATCATCATGCTTCATTCACTTGTTTGTCTTCTGATACGTACCAAAGTTCAAGTTTGTGCACCTGCAAATTGGCATAGTGCACAGACATTTTCCCATTAGTCAAGTCAGTAGACTGACCTCATGACCTCTTGGCTGAATTCAAAGAATACACACTGCACAGTTAGCAGTGTTGCCAGATCTAAAGTAATTTTGCATGCTTAAAGACAAGTTTGACTATCTATTTAATTTTGTAACTTGAATATACAAGGCTTCCATATATTTTACCTGCACAAAAAGTCTATTATTCTTTTTGAATTTTTTGACACATTATGCAGTAAATGAATATCACTTTTAAAGCTATAAACCAATTAGATGAATCTGAGTCCAGGATAAGTATATTTGCATATAGACAAGTGTACTGAGTGTTTTATTAGCAGCAAAGTATTGGAGATAATATGCTCATAAAGATGCCTTCTGTTCAATTCCATATCACTCACTTTTTTAATACTCATCTGGTAGCTATGTTTGATTTTTTTAAACTTCAATGGGAAATGATTTCAATAAAATATTTAAATGAGGAAAAAGGGGGTTTTATGTAATTTATAGCAGTGACAGTCTTCTTAAAACAAGTTGCATGCTGAATTTTGATGGTTCTTTTCTCTCTCATAGGCCGTTTTTGTATAGTACTAATAATCTCTCTCTCCCTTTATCCATCTTTCTGAGTTTATAACTTTTCTATTGCTTTATCTAATACTTTCAGATTATTTTACTGCTTTACAATCACTGGTATTTCCTTAAGGAAGTGTTTTGTACTGTTTCCTGCAATTGTTGAATTGCATGTATGAAAGGGTGAGTGAGAATACAGTTGTTTTCTTTTGTTCTTTAACCTCCTGTCAGCCCACATGTTTCCGATCTAAAGTCCCTGACTACTGGCTGTATATCTTTGGACTTAGTGTCAGCAAAATCAAACCCCTTGACATGACTGAATCACTCCGGTCCAGATTGTCCTGCTAAGAACAGAGCTTGTGTTTGTTTTATCTGTTTGACTTCTCTGCCAGAGTTCATCTGACTCGTTTGTTATTCATGCAGATTCACTGATAAGACTCCTGAGGTGTTCTGAGAAGAACCGGCTCAAATACGTGCCCGATTATCTCCCATGGCAACAGAGGAGCGACTCGGAGAGAGTTGTAGGCAGAGATTCAGGATGTCAGCCATGTTTTCAGCTGGGTGTCATTGTTAGAAATGGGCCTTTAGAGGTCTGTGACTCAGCAACAGGTGTGAAATAAAAAACTGTGTCTTTTTTTAGCCTCAATCACATGGCTCAAGTTAACGAACTGCATAAACCTTACAGCTGTTGAACACACATGCTGTCTTAAAAACTATGGCCATCTGTATACTCAGTTGGTTCTACTCTTGCAAAGATTAAGTCTCAAGATAAGCAAAGGATTTGGTGGGGAGATGTTCATCAATCTCAATAGGTCAGATTTGCTTGGACCAATGTCACAAACTAAGAAAATTTTTTAAAGTAAAAACCAACATTTAACATGACAGAGTAAACTTGACCACATTAGGCTATACCAGCAAAAGTCATTTTTAAAGGTCAGGCCAGGAAGAAAGGTCCTTAATGGTACAACTGGATATTCCTTGTGAAACAATTAAAACAGTAAAAAATAATTCTAGTTAAAAATTGAAAATTAATAAAAGAAACATTTTCGGTTCCCCAAGCAAGGAACCTTTCAGTGAACGGAAAGAACAGTGATAATTGATGTTCTTTCAATTATATATGATTTTGATGAAAACTGTTTGTGAATAAACTTGATTATATTGATTAATGAATGTTTGAAAGAACTTAATATTAGTGATGTTTTTCCATGTTCTCTGCTATTTACAAAGAATTTTATAGTGTTACTGGATATTATTATAAAGTGGTATGAAATACAGCAAATTCCTACCTATGAGTACTGTTGTATGAGAGTCTTTTTACAATGTTTATTTGAAATGAAAAGGCAACATTACAGGCTATAGTTCAGGCTTTTTTATTAAGTGCTTTTATCAGTTGTGGTCATAAAAATAAAGGCAAACAACGGCAGTAAACCACTCCTTAAGGGCGAGGAAGAAACTTTGGGAGGAACCAAGGCTCAAAGGTAACACAAATCTCATCTGACCGACTTTGGAGAATCACCCCTTGGAAAACAGTTGTTAATAGAAGTTCACAGATAATAGTAAAGAGTGGATTTGAAATATTTGAACATTCAACTAAGATGTATTCAGCTGTCCTTGATTTATGTAAAATTGTTAATGAACGACATGGTAGATTCATAAAAACTATTAATAACAGCCATCTGTTTCTAGCTGAAGTTGTATATGCAAACAATAGTGCAATCCCAAAGTAAAACCCATGACATCTGTCACTGTGTAATCTAAACAATGCCACTGGTTCAGATCAATGCTAAAATAGTGCCTTAGATTGATCAATGATCTTTTAGCAATGGAATAGCAATGGAGTTACAGTGCATATGCATTAGAGTCATATATGTTGTAGACAAGCACTCAATCATCGGTTAAACTCTGGAACGTGTAGCAACAGTTTACAGGGTGTGACCTACCATGCAACCTTTGAACAGACAAAAACACATGTTTGAAAGCCTCAATTGTGTTTGGCTGCTTAGTGATCTTTTTGAGATCAGAAACAACTAGCCCTGCATGAGGACTCAGAGAAGCATATGCATATGCCAGTAGATTGAATTTCAGTGTGTATTGTGTTATTGCTTTAAGTGGATTAGGTGCCTTGACAGAGTATATTAAATGCGGTTTGGCATTTTCTCATCCTATAACTCCAAAGAACTGTTTGAAGGACAGACTAATAATAGAGACTTAATTATATAATGCACAGAATGGATCTGCTGCCAAGAAGCAAGAATGAATGACACAGTGACACAGTGGCACTGTGGAATGTCAGGTAGCCTAAGAGATGATTTAAGACATATTTATAGACTTTTTATTGAATGTTTATTGAATTTAGCAGTGAAAATGTATTTTTTTTTTTTTTAACTATGAAGTACCATGCAAAAATGGATACAGGCTGTTGCCTTAAAGTGTTAGTTCACCCCACAATGAAAATTATGTCATTAATTACTCACCCTCATGTCGTTCCAAACCCGTAAGACCTTCGTTCATCTTTGGAACACAAATTACGATATTTTTGATTAAATCGGAGAGCTATCTGACCCTCCATAGACAGCAACGCAACTGAAATGTTCCCAGGTCCAGAAAAGTAGTAAATATGTCAAGTCAAGTCACCTTTATTTATATAGCGCTTTTAACAATACAGATTGTGTCAAAGCACTTAACAGTATCAAATTGGAGGATAGAGTGTCAGTAATGTATAATAATAAGATTAAACACTCAATTTTCAGTTAAAGGCATTTCATTATTGAATTCAGAGATGTCATTTTCTAGCTCAGTTTAGTTTAAATAGTATCTATGAAATCAAATTGACGATAATCGTTAGAAATTAAGTGTCCCCAACTGAGCAAGCCAGAGGCGACAGCGGCAAGGAACCAAAAGTCCCTCTGTGACAGAATGGAGAAAAAAAACCTTGGGAGAAACCAGGCTCAGTCAGGGGGCCAGTTCTCCTCTGGCCAGGATATTATTATTTTTTTTTTTTCTTATTGTTTTAATTAAATTTTAAATGTATAAATGTATTATATTTCTATTTTATGTTGTTGCAATTTCTAACAATAATAGTATTACGTAGTTAGGTATTTTATTATATTATAGTTATTTTGTTTAATTTTTAGTTTTATTGTATTTAAGTCGAGGTCTTCACTGGGGATATGTCCCCGGGGCTCATCCAGGTGTCCGGCCTCTGCCGACGGTCAGGGTCGCAGACATCATCTCCCGGTGCCGATCCACCATCTGATCTGGACACGGACTGAGAAACAGAATAATAAAGAAACAGACAAATATTAGCGTAGATGCCATTCTTCTTACGATGTAACGAGTACATCGTGTGTTATGAGGAGTGTTCCCGGTTCCGGTTGATCTAATTAATGCAGCCTAACAATCCTTTAACGGATTTGAATAATAGAAGTGTATTAGTGTGTTATGTGTAAGCCAGGTTAAAGAAATGTGTCTTTAATCTAGATTTAAACTGACAGAGTGTGTCTGCCTCCCGAACAGTGTTAGGTAGATTGTTCCAGAGTTTGTGCGCTAAATAGGAAAAGGATCTGCCGCCCGCAGTCGATTTTGATATTCTAGGTATTATCAAATGGCCAGAGTTTTGAGAACGCAGCGGACGTGGAGGACTATAATGTGATAAGAGCTCGCTCAAGTACTGAGGAGCTAAGCCATTCAGGGCTTTATAAGTAATTAACAAGATTTTAAAATCTATCCGATGTTTGATAGGGAGCCAGTGCAGTGTTGACAGAACCGGGCTAATACGGTCATATTTCCTGGTTCTAGCAAGGACTCTAGCTGCTGCATTTTGGACCAACTGTAGTTCATTGATCAAGCGTGCAGAACAACCACCCAGTAAAGCATTACAATAGTCTAACCTTGAGGTCATAAACGCATGAATTAGCATTTCTGCATTTGACGTTGAGAGCATAGGTCGCAATTTAGATATGTTTTTGAGATGGAAAAACGCAGTTTTACAGATACTAGAAACATGGCTTTCAAATGAAAGATTGCTATCAAACAGCACACCTAGGTTCCTAACTGATGAAGAAGAATTGACAGAGCAGCCGTCAAGTGTTAGATAGTGTTCTAGGTTATTACATGTGGGGTTTTTAGGTCCGATAATTAACACCTCTGTTTTTTCAGAATTTAGCAGTAAGAAGTTACTCGTCATCCAGTTTTTTATATCGACTATACATTCCGTTAGTTTCTCAATTTGGTGTGTTTCACCGGGCCGTGAAGAAATATAGAGCTGAGTATCATCAGCATAACAGTGAAAGCTAACACCATGTCTCCTGATAATATCTCCCAAGGGTAACATGTAAAGCGTGAAAAGTAACGGCCCTAGTACTGAGCCTTGAGGTACTCCATACTGCACTTGTGATCGATATGATACCTCTTCATTTACTGCCACGAACTGATGGCGGTCAGATAAGTACGATTTGAACCATGCTAAGGCACTTCCACTAATGCCAACAAAGTTTTCTAGTCTATTCAAAAGAATGTTGTGGTCAATAGTGTCGAACGCAGCGCTAAGATCCAATAGAACTAATAAAGAGATACAACCACGATCAGATGATAGAAGCAGGTCATTTGTAACTCTAATGAGAGCAGTCTCAGTACTATGATACAGTCTAAATCCTGACCATTTTTCTCTAAGAAGGAATATAATTGTGAGGATACTACCTTTTCTAGTATCTTTGACAGAAAAGGGAGATTTGAGATCGGTCTGTAATTAACTAGATCTTTGGGGTCAAGGTGTGGTTTTTTAATGAGAGGCTTATCTGATGTGATACTGTAGCTGACGGCTGCATGGTTACAATTTTATCTCTGATAGTATCGATCTTGGAAGTAAAGTAGTTCATAAAGTCATTACAGCTGTGCTCTTGGGAAATGCCAACACCTGTTGATGCTTTATTTTTCATTAATTTAGTGACTGTATTGAAAAAATACCGGGGGTTATGTTTGTTTTCTTCTAGAAGAGATGAAAAGTAATCAGATCTAGCCATTTTTAATGCTTTTCTGTAGGATAGGGTACTTTCCCGCCAAGCTATATGAAATACCTCTAGTTTTGTTTTCCTCTAGCTTCGCTCCATTTTCCGGGCTGCTCTCTTTAGGGTGCGAGTGTGTTCATTATACCACGGAGTCACACTGTTTTCTTTGATCTTCCTTAAGCGTAAAGGAGCAACTGTATCTAAAGTGCTAGAAAAGAGAGAGTCCATAGTTTCTGTTACATCATCAAGTTTTTCTGCGCTGTTGGATATGCTGAGGAATTGAGATAAATCAGGAAGATTACTTACAAAGCAGTCTTTTGTGGTAGAAGTGATGATTCTACCATACTTGTAACAAGGAGTAGAATTTACAGTTTTATCTATATGGAGTTTACACAAGACTAGATAATGATCTGAGATATCATCGCTTTGCTGCAGAATTTCAACACCACTAACATCAATTCCATGTGACAGTATTAAATCTAGAGTATGATTTTGACAATGAGTAGGTCCTGACCCCAATAAGTGAAAAAAGTGAAAGTCGTGACGTATTGTCAAGTATGGTGACCCATACTCGAAATTGGTGCTCTGCATTTAACCCATCCAAGTGCACACACACAGCAGTGAATAGTGAACAAACGCACACACACACCGTGAACACAAACCCGGAGCAGTGGGCAGCCATTGCTCTAGCGCCCAGGGAGGTTCGGTGCCTTGCTCAAGGGCACCTCAGTCATGGTATCGAAGGCAGAGAGAGTGCTGTTCATTCACAATCCCCACCTTCAATTCTTGCCGGTGCGAGAATCGAACCGGCAACCTTCAGGTTATAAGCCCAACTCTCTAACCATTAGGCCACGACTTCCCCACCAATAGAGTTCAGAATGTCTATGAATGCTGATCCTAATGCATCTTTTTCATTATCGACATGGATATTAAAATCACCAACAATTAAGACTTTATCTGCAGCCAGTACTAACTCAGATAGAAAATCAGAAAATTCTTTAATAAAGTCAATGTGGTGCCCTGGTGGCCTGTACACAGTAGCGAGTACAAACATCACAGGGGATTTATCACTAACATGTGTTTCTCTAGATAATGTTATACGCAGCACCATAACTTCAAACGAGTTATACTTAAAGCCTGCCCTCTGAGAAATACTGAGAATATTGCTATAAATTGTAGCAACACCTCCCCCTTTACCTTTTGGACGTGGCTCATTTTTATAGCAGTAATCTTGGGGGGTAGACTCATTTAAAGTAATGTATTCATCTGGTTTTAGCCATGTTTCTGTCAAACAAAGCACATCTAGTTTATGGTCAGTGATCATATCATTTACAAATAGTGCTTTTGTAGAAAGGGACCTGATATTCAGTAAGCCAAGTTCTATCAATTGTTTCTCTGTATTGTAAACATTTTTTATTTGTTGAACATCAATTAAATTGTTACTATTACTTTGGTTTGGACGTTTTCTGTATTTTCTAGTACAAGGAACAGACACAGTCTCTATAGTGTGATATCTAGGTGAAGAAGTCTCTATGTGCTGAGAATTAACTGACTTCTGTGACGTGAGGCGGCTAGCAGACGGTCGGTTTAGCCAGTCTGTCTGCTCCCTGACCTGGGCCCTAGTTAGTCAAGTACGAACTCTAATATGTCAGTAAAACAGGTCCATGTGACATCAGTGGCTCAACTTCAGTTTTGCGGCGCTAAGAGAGTAGTTTTTTTTTTTTTTTTGCGCAAAGAAAACAAAAATAACATAATTTACTCAACCATTCTTCTCCCCCGAGTTACGTCTTCCGCCGTTTTGGAGAGTACCCAAGAACGTACTTGACGTAATCAGCGTTATTTACGTTCGGGGGGAAAGCGAGCATGAACGTATAATCTGCGTTATAAGCATTGTTTACGCTTAGGGGAAAGCATGCGTATGTACTGTGATACTCTCTAAAATGGAGGAAGATAGTCTCTAAAATGGGGAGAAGAATGGTTGAGTAAATTGTTACTTTTGTTTTCGTTGCGCAAAAAAAGTATTCTCGTAGCGTCGCAAAACTGAAGTTGAGCCGCTGATGTCACATGGACCTGTTTTACCGACATATTTACTACTTTTCTGGACCTGGGAACATTTCAGTTGCGTTGCTGTCTATGGAGGGTCAGATAGCTCTCCAATTTAATCAAAAATATCTTAATTTGTGTTCTGAAGATGAACGAAGGTCTTACGGGTTTGGAACGACATGAGGGTGAGTAACAATTTTGTGGTGAACTAACCCTTTAATATTTTTATAATCAATCTGAACTTTAAAATTTATTTCATTGGTGATGTCCAACAAATTGGTGGAATCCAAGTTTGGTTAACGCTGTCATAAAAGTAATATGTAAATAAGTTCATTGGAATAGTGAGTACAGGGGAACAATGTATGTTAATCCATTGATCATCAACCACTATTTAGAATATAGAAAGGTTAGTAAAGCATATTGGGATTGTGTTGTTTATACCAACTTTAACATGGCTGACAAGGTGGTGATGCACCACCAAGTAATTCAGGCATATTTACCACTATCTCTGCAGTGAACAGATGTGTAACTCTCAAAATACATGATCTTGGGAATAAAACATTAAGGATTTTATTTCGTGGTTTAATAATTCAATCAAAAAGTTAAATAGAGATAGGCCTAGAGTAAGATGTTATTTTTTTCCTTCATAGAGAAAGAACATTGGAGTGCGAGAGTCCCACGCTCTTTGATTGGTCGAACTGACGTTCTCTTCAAGTTGTCAAAACTACAGAATTGCGCGTATTCTCATTGGACGAAAAGAGTTCCAAGCGGTGCCAGCAGGTAACCGCTCGGCCAATCAAAACGCTCCTTTCATGTTGTCCTAGAGACCGTGGTATTTCGCTCTATGACTTCCTTATTCTGACATTTCAGAGTGTGTTATGAGATATAACCGTTAAATTGTGTCAGAGTTTCACCCGTTAGAAATACAAGAGCCTTTGCTTCGAACGCGGAACTACAGCAACCTGCTTGGGAAACATTTGTGTAGGCTATGCGCGCGTTTGTGTGTAGTGTTGCGTGTGTGTGTGTGTATGAAATATTAGCCCAGCCCAGCAGCCCTTCCTATTTCCCCTCCCTTTCCTCCAACAGTCTCAGTCGGTTCGCCCGCAGCACTTGCGTTCCCTCGGCCGGGTTTCACTCGAGAGATGGCTGCGAAAGTGTGTAGATCGGTCCTCCTCCTGTCCCGGAGCAGCGGAGCCGTAGCCTCTTCTGCTTTCCCCGCATTCGGTGTCTCCTCACAGCGACAGCATCAGAGCACAAGAACGGTGAGTCCGCGGAATGGAAACCAACCGAGCATGGGTGCCGCTACCGCTGCTGGACAAGGGGAGGGTTGTGAAGGGAGAGAGAAGGGGGCTGGGTTCCTCTCTCTGGTGAGGGTTAGATAAAAACAACCAGCCAAGGAAGTGTTTTGGGACGTTTCTGTCCGCATTGAGTGTTTCGTGCATTGCACAGTGATGATCAGCAGTGCTGCATCATTAACCAGTGCACTTTCAGTCTAGCTGCACAAGACGTCCTGTTTACCGGAGGCATTTACACATGTACAGCCAGTGTCACGGCTTGACTCGTGTATGCACATTACATTTGAACTTTGCATGCTTGCGACAGAATCACACTCGAGCGATCAGATGCGCTCGTGGCGCACGGGATCCGTGCATTCCCTTCCAGGATAACCTTGAAAGCATCAGTGGTCCCAACTTTAACGCTGACTGCACGCGCAACTCCGAGACACCGTGATTGATTACGTGGCATTGGACCGCTTCAGTCATTTCAAACATGCAAAGCGTGTCCTTTCAAGCTTTGCCGGACTGACTGGACGAACTGTGTGAGTGTGTGTGTGTGTGTGCATTGAGAGAGAGTGACAGTGCGGCAGGACTCTTGCGTTCACACAGGACGTTGCATTCAAGACGCGTCATAAAGTTGAACTGTTCTTAACTTGACGCACCGTCTTAAAAACGCAACGCAACGTCCGGCGCATGCGTACTCAGAACAACAAATAAAAAACAGCGCAGACGGAACGCAAGAATGCGTACAGTGAGAACGCCCCCCTGCTCGTATGAAGTACTGTCATTGTTGGGTAAAAAGGAGTATACGCTCCCTCACAGGCATGCATGTTCACTTCAGTTCTTCGTTTAATTATGTCACTCCTCCTCTTTACTCACACACCCCTCCCTTCCTTTCTGCGGGTGTTTCCCTTTTCCAGCGGCAAGCCTGTGGGTTTTCCTTTGAGCAAACTCCAGTGCGCATTGCTCAATGGCGCTCCAGCATGTTTGGAAGCTCGTCAGCTGGAAAGAAAACATACGGGCAGTTCTTGACACACCATCATAGATTTTGATTTGTTCAACCTTCATGACTTTCTAGTAAGAGTAAAAAAATAAAAATAAATAAATAAATAAAATAAATAAACATTGTGTGAGGAGGAAGGCGAGGAGTTCTCTTTTTTAACAGAGTACTACGGCATTTCCATGAAGATATAGCTGTTTCTACACTTTAGCACAATGGTTATGCAGTGAGAGTCTGTGAATTAAGCTAGTGGACAGTAAAAGCATTATAGATAGCATGGTTGACAATACAGTGATTACTTTAAGTGGCTTACAGTATGTATGCCCGTGTGTGTATATTAGTGATGTCAAACGATTAATCGCGATTAATCGCATCCAAAATAAAAGTTTTTGTTTACAAAATATATGTGTACTGTGTATATTTATTATGTATATATAAATACAAAACATATGCATGTATATATTTAAGAAAAATGTTATGTTTATATATTAAATGTATTTATATATAATATAAATTATATGAATATAAATATATACATGTAAATGTGTAAATATTTTCAAAATATATATTGTATGTTTTTGTATTTTTATATACATAATAAATATATACAGTACACACACACATATGTAAACAAAAACTTTTATTTTGGATGCGATTAATCGTTTGACAGCACTACTATATATAATATAAATATAAATATACAGTCATGGCCAAAAATATCGGCACCCTTGGTAAATATGATCAAAGAAGGCTGTGAAAATTTATCTGCATTGTTAATCCTTTTGATCTTTTATTTAAAAAAATTCACAAAAATCTAACCTTTCATTGGATAATAAGAATTTAAAATGGGGGGAAATATCATTATGAAATAAATGTTTTTCTCTAATACACGTTGGCTACAATTAACAGCACCCTTTTATTCAATACTTTTTGAAACCTTTATTTTGCCAGTTTTAACAGCTCTAAATTTTCTCCTATAATGCCTGATGAGGTTAGAGAACACTTGACAAGAGATCAGAGACCATTCCTTCATCCAGAATCACTTCAGACCCTTTAGATTCCCAGCTCCATGTTGGTGCTTCTTCTCTTCAGTTCACCCCACTCATTTTCTATAGGGTTCAGGTCAGAGGACTGGAATGGCCATAGCAGAAGCTTGGTTTTGTGCTCAGTGACCCATTTTTGTGTTGTTTTTGAGGTTTATGTTTGGATTATTTTATGGTTGGAAGATCCAAACATGGCCCATTATAAGATTTCTAACAGAGTCAGTCACTTTTTGATTTTTTTATCTGTTGGTATTTGATAGAATCCATGATGCCATGCGTCTAAACAAGATGTCCAGGACCTCCAGCAGAAATATAGGCCCACAACATCAAAAATACAGCAGTATGTTTCATTGTACACATGGGGTACTTTTTATCCCTGTGTACACCAAACCCATCTTGAGTGTTTGCTGCTAAAAAGCTAATTTTTTAGTTTCATCTGAACATAGAAGCCAGTCCCATTTGAAGTTCCAGTCGTGTCTGATAACTGAATATGCTGGAGTTTGTTTTTGGATGAGCTAGGAGAATTTTTCTTGAAATCCTCCCAAACAACGTGTGGTGATGTAGGTCGTGTTTGACAATTTTTTTTTTAAGGTTTTCTAACCCCGAGTCTCAACTATTTTCTGTAATTCTCCAGCTGTGGTCCTTGGAGAGTCTTTAGCCACTCAAACTCTCCTTCTCACCGTGCATTAGGACGATATAGACACACATCCTCTTCCAGGCAGTTTCGTAACATTTTATGTTGATTGGAAATTCTTAATTATTGCCCTGATGGTGGAAATGGGAATTTTCACTGCTCTACCTCTTTTCTTAAAGCCACTTTGCTAATTTGTGAAGCTCAATTATCTTTTGCTGCTCATCAGAAATATATTCTTTGGTTTTTCTCATTGTGATGGATGATTAAGGGAATTTGGGCTTTGTTTTCCCTCCTATTTATATTTCTGTGAAACAGGAAGCCATGGCTGGATAATTTCATGTTCATAATCACCCTGGAGTGCTCAAAATTGTGAATATGAATGGGAATATACTTCAGAGATATTTTACTCATAAGAATTTCTATGGGTACAAATAATTGTGTCCAACGTGTATTAGAGCAAAACATTTATTTCATGATGACATTTCCCCCCATTTTAAATTCTTATTATCCAATGAAAGGTTAGATTTTTGTGAATTATTTAAATAAAAGATCAAAAGGATTAACAATGCAGCCTTCTTTGATCATATTTACCAAGGGTGTGGATATTTTTGGCCATGACTGTGTGTGTATATGTATATTTTATATATAAAATATATATATATATATATATATATATATATATATATATATATGTATGTGTGTGTATATGTGTGTGTGTGTGTGTGTGTGTATTCTTACAAGCTTTGTTCTTAATAACATGTTTTTGGAGATGTTGCCATTTTGGACCATAGTTTAAAAAAAAAAAAGGATTTTTCAACTCAGGCTCATTGGAAAAACACCCCTGCAGGAACATTTTTGCAGAAATGATATAGCTTCTTGTACATTTCGTGACACTTTCATAGTGAAATATCCAGTCTGTTGCGCTAAAATCATGTTTAGTTTTATCTGAAATGTGAATGATGAACATGAATTTGGCAACATTATTTTACGTTTCTTCTTGTACGTATCACAACACTTCAGAAATTAAATGTCCAGTGAATGATGCTAGAAGGGTAATGCTGTATTGATCTTAACATACCACATATACTAAACCCTATCGATACCAAACCGTGTGTTTACAAAAAAACAAACATGAGATTATGCGCATTTGCTAAAGTAACCACACCATTTTCACTTGCTTCTATAAGCTATTTTATCGTGACTTGTGTTTCAGGGTGCTCCGTATCAAGTGCAGTCCTGTACCAGGTGAGCTTCCAAGCAAGTTTACTATGTTAGAAAACCCATAAACTGAACTGACTGTGATACAACCATAAAAATGTATTAGTTTGCAAATCATTCAATATGTTAAAAGTGTTTTGAGGACATACCATAGTATTGTGCAAGGAACAATGCAAAATAACCTTAATCGATAACGTCACTAGTGTTCATATTGAAACTGCAGTGAATTGTATGTATATTTATACTTTCAATTCCGTGATATATGAATCTGGTAATCGAACAGTACTTTGATGAATATTATCTGATTCTATCACTGACGGCATCTCCTCTGGAATTTTCTTTTTATGGGCTTTCTTGCCAAAGATATGAGTGATTTGAAATTTAAAGTCTGAATTTAAGCTAGTGTTTGTCTTTGAGATTGTAGCATACAAATAAATCTATTAGTTGTTTACAGAACCATACCCCTTAGATTGGCAGAGAATCTTAACAGCAGACTCTCACATCCTTCTATGGATTAAGCAGTTCCAGTTTGATCATGGATCTTTTGTGTCTTCTATTTATTTCTCTCTGGGCAGTAATGTTTGTGGCTCTGTTGGCATTTATAGTGTTCCCCAAACCAAGCATGCATGGCCTCTTACAGTGCTTGGCCAAACCTGTCAGGCTGAGACACCGCAGTGACAGGTCTCTGACAGCAAGGCCATGCTGCCTTCATCTGTTCATCACATGCTAGCTGAGCACCAAGTCTCAAAGCTCCATTTCATCATAAACATCCAAAGCACAGCTGTGAGGTGTTTAACGAATTGCTTCAGAAAAAGGCTTTCCCTAAGGACTATGCACATCAGTATAAATAACAAGGCTTTGAGTGTCTAAAAACACTTTGAACCTTAGCTGGAAACGAGCAGTGGAGAGTGTCATGGCAAAACAACATCCTTTTTGGATCACTAGCTGAAATGCCAGTCGCGGTGTCAGATATTTAGCCTGACTCCGAAGCCAGGCCCCTGAGATATGCACTTAACTCTTGTTGGCTCACTATTGAATCTGTTCAATAAAAGTCTCCTTTCTGAATGTGGACAAGTACAGAGATTACTGAGGAACAAATTAATATCTAAAGAAGTAGATAACTCAGGTGATCACTGTGGTCCACTCCATTGGCAAATCTTCTTAAGGGTTCTCAAACTGGGCAGTGGATTGATGAGTTTACTCTCTTGCATCAAGCCTCGAGCATATGCAGAGAGTGTGTGTGGAGGGTGAACCAGCTCCCTTTGCATACCTTAGAGATGTTATAAGAAATATGCAGCATTAGTTTCCAGCCATCTGGAAGATCAGAAGATCTTTTTCCAGTCATAACAGACATTGTACAGTGTTCATGCTCTATTTAAAACATGCCAGATTAATTACTTGTGAGGTCTGTTATTGTTGTTTACACAGATGATTACATACCAGCGATCACATCATATTGATAAGTAAGCGACACAAGCAAGTCTATAGTGCATGGATTGTTTTTCCATTGACATGGCAGCAAACATAAAACGGTAAAAAAGAACTGTCTTACCGAATGGAGCAAAATGTGTTGAAGCAGTTAAACCTGGCCTATGCCAACTTTATAATTTTTTGGAAGTTGTGATAATCAAAAAAATTGGATTGTGGTTGCATATCAATTCAAATGTGTATATAAATGTAATTTTAATATGAAACGTTATTAGATATTTGCATGATTTTTTTTTCTTTTTGTGATCATGAACATCATCAAACCACCAACTTTTTTATATTTTAAATGAACTTGATTATAACCCTTCCCAGTTTGTTAATCCAATTTGGATTTAAGTGGCCCGATTAACTGTCGTCATGATTGATTGGGTGGCTTCAGCGATTTAGAATAGCAGGAACAGAAGGTGGTTGGTCCAGAGATTGCAACTCTCATTGTCCCAGCTGGAAACTCCTGAAACTTGTCTGCCTTTTGACAGCCAGGGGTGAGACAGCAACTCAGAACTGAACTAGCGATCAGTTTCTGATAATCCTTAATTATGTGTCAGGCTGTTTTGGCTGTGTATCTGAAGGGACAATGCTTTAGGAGCTTCTTAAAATGACTGACATGTTCCTGTGGCTTTATATATGTGTAATATGTTTATTTTTAATACTGTGTGTGTTCTGCCTGTCTCTTACAGTGGACAGCTCCATAAAGCATTCTCCTATCTGTTATAAGGAGCTGTATGTTCTGTTTTCAGATTGCTGTTGGCACACATCTATCCTTTAACTTGATAAAAGAGAGCACTGCTATGACAGGAATGTTAAAAAGTGTTGATGTACGATCATATTGACAATTAGATTTTTACAGTTTCATCCCCTCTGAAGCATTGTCGCCAAATCCATACACAATAAAATGGGAGAATATTTTAATATTTCATTTCATTTTCAATATTTAATTTCTCATGAAAATGCGTATAAATTGTATGCCAAATAAAAACGAAAACTCATGGTATTGATACGCAAAAATGGACTTTGGCGTATATACAGTATCTCACAGAAGTGAGTACACCCCTCACATTTTTGAAAATATTTTATTATATCTTTTCATGTGACAACACTGAAAAAATGACACTTTGCTACAAAGTAGTGAGTGTACAGCTTGTTTAACAGTGTAAATGTGCTGTCCTCTCAAAATAACTCATCACACAGCCATTAATGTCTAAACCGCTGGCCACAAAAGTGAGTACACCCCTAAGTGAAAATGTCTAAATTGGGCCCAAAGTGGCAATATTTTGTGTGGCCACCATTATTTTCCAGCACTGCCTTAACCCTCTTGGGCATGGAGTTCACCAGAGCGTCACAGGTTGCCCCTGGAGTCCTCTTCCTCTCCTCCATGACGACATCACGGAGCTGGTGGATGTTAGAGACCTTGCGCTCCTCCACCTTCCGTTTGAGGATGCCCCACAGATACTCAATAGGGTGCTTGGCCCATGCTTGGCCAGTCCATCACCTTTACCCTCAGCTTCTTTAGCAAGGCAGTGGTCGTCTTGGAGGTGTGTTTGGGGTCGTTATCATGTTGGAATACTGCCCTGCGACCCAGTCTCCGAAGGGAGGGGATCATGCTCTGCTACAGTATGTCACAGTACATGTTGGCATTCATGGTTCCCTCAATGAACTGTAGCTCCCCAGTGCCAGCAGCACTCATGCAGCCCCAGACCATGACAATCCCACCACCATGCTTGACTGTAGGCAAGACACACTTGTCTTTGTACTCCTCACCTGGTTGCCGCCAAACACTCTTGACACCATCTGAACCAAATAATTTATCTTGGTCTCATCAGACCACAGGACATGGTTCCAGTAATCCATGTCCTTAGTCTGCTTGTCTTCAGCAAAATGTTTGCGGGCTTTCTTGTACATTATCTTAAGAAGAGGCTTCCTTCTGGGACAACAGCCATGCAGACCAATTTGATGCAGTGTGCGGCGTATGGTCTGAGTACTGACAGGCTGACCCCCTACTCCTTCAACCTCTGCAACAATGCTGGCAGCACTCATACGTCTATTTCCCAAACACAACCTCTGGATATGATGCTGAGCACATGCACTCAACTTCTTTGGTCGACCATGGCGAGGCCTGTTCTGAGTGGAACCTGTACTGTTAAACCACTGTATGGTCTTGGCCACCGTGCTGCAGCTCAGTTTCAGGGTCTTGGCAATCTTCTTATAGCCTACGCCATCTTTATGTAGAGCAACAATTCTTTTTTTCAGATCCTCAGAGAGTTCTTTTCCATGAGGTGCCATGTTGAACTTCCAGTGACCAGTATGAGAGAGTGAGAACGATAACACCAAATTTAACACACCTGCTCCCCATTCACACCTGAGACCTTGTAACACTAACGAGTCACATGACACCGGGGAGAGAAAATGACTAATTGGGCCCAATTTGGACATTTTCACTTAGGGGTGTAACTCACTTTTGTGGCCAGCGGTTTATACATTAATGGCTGTGTGTTCAGTTATTTTGAGGGGACAGCAAATTTACACTGTTATACAAGCTGTACACTCACTACTTTACATTGTAGCAAAGTGTCATTTCTTCAGTGTTGTCACATGAAAAGATGTAATAAAATATTTACAAAAATGTGAGGGGTGTACTCACCTCTGTGAGATACTGTATGATACGAACGTGTTTGGCGTGCATATAATATGCACTTTTCGCGTGCATATGATACAAAAGTTTTTGGCATGCATATGATACCTAGTTTTTGCATACGTATGATATGCATCTACCCCACAACCCTAATCCTACCCATCATATAGCATATACACGCCAAAGTCCATTTTTGCGTATCAATACCACGAGTTTTCGTTTTTATTTGGCGTACTATTTATATGCACTTTCATGAGATCGGGTTGGAAAAATGGACAAACCAGCCCAATCAGTCTGGGATAATTTGTCCCCAAAAAGATGATTCTGTGATAATTTACTCACCGTCATGTTGTTCTGCCCAAGTATGACTTACTTTCTTATGTGGAACACAAAATAATATATTTTTAAAATGTCTGTTTCTTTATTTATTTATTTCTGTACAATAAATCTAGGGAACATCCTTGAGAATATCTTCTTTTGTGTGGGTTTTGCACTTCTCTACCATTTATGGTAGCATAAATAATCAGTGGTGCTTGCCTTTGCAAACACACCTAGTAATCAATATATAGATGCTGATTAGACAGATTAGGATTTTAAGATGGATAATGAGTGGTATTTTAAATGGACATGTCTGTTTTAACAACAGAGAGTGTCATTTATTCAGCATTGAGGAATGTCAGTAAGAGCAAACCCTGGGCTGAATAATAAGCTCCAAATTATGCAATACTGTTCCATTTATGTCTAATAAAAAGATGATCCATTGGTTCAGTGTTCATGGTTATGCACCTAATTATGGCTTGGTACAGTTGTGCCTTTAATCATTCTAAATCCTTAGATGCAGTTTTGTAGTAGACTATTACTATTGCATACATTTAGGTAGGTGTAAACCTCTGTAAGCTCAACATTGTGTCCCTGTGTATCTTTCCCCACAGAAATATAAACACAAAATGTTTAAATAGAAGGATTCCAATTATTCTTGTTATTTAGGTGAAGTGGGCCGAGTAGAATGTCCGAATCCATAGATGAAAATTACGTAGATAACCTGATACTTCCATTGAGATTTTGAAGTGTGTATGCAGTGGATTCTTTAGCATCTGTATGAGGCCACAGAAGAGGTGTTATGAATTGCAGTAAATTGACACACCTGATGCTGCAGGACACATAACAATGCCATTATGGCGAATGTACCATAGTATATCTGGATTTCATTCATACTATACGCATTCACCCATACTTTTTAATGGTTGCGAAGTTCGCTCTTTAAATGTAGTACTTACTACTATTTAATGTGATTTAGGAACCAGCTACAGACATGTTTTTAGGTTAATTTCCGTGACTGTGCCAAAATCTAGTGAGCTGACTTGCGGTCTCCGGTTTTCTTGGGCATAATTCTATATGAAACGTCAAATGTGACCCATTTGAAACTCCTTAAAACAGGCAGCAACCATGTGCATCTGTTCCACTCCTTATACATGGAAGACTTTTGACAAATTATATCAGTACAATTTTCCATTTAGCCTACATGTTTCTAAGCTAACAGCACAGTGCTTTGATACCCATAACATTTAGCCCAAAGTAGTCCTTTTTTATTCAGATTATCAATATTGTTGGCATTGAATCAATAAAAAGTATTATAATAAACATTTTTTCTTGCTTGCAGTATTTTGGATGATTTATTCCCAGTGCATTTTGAGATTTCAAGGATACAATAAATTTTGCCTTAGAATTAGGCTAAAATACTGTGACTTCTTAGAACTCTCTTTGTGCCTGTAAAATGCTTTGTGGGCAGCTTACTAGGTTTTGAAACAGAGCCACTGATTCCGTTTAAATTTGTCAAATCACACAATTTATGGCAAATGTAAAGGTCAGCTTTAATTTAAGAAAGACCTTTTCACTCACCTCCATCTGCAATATTGTGTCTTACAGCAATCTTCAGGTCCGTCTGTACTTAATCAGTTTAAGTATGTTCAAATTAGCCGGTTCTTGAGTGTGGAGAGGACAGGGGCGTATTTAACATTCTAGATGACAATATTGAAGGTTATTAGAGCTTCTTTTAGTATAAGTGCCCTTACATGAAAGCTTGAGCTCCTCGTTGCTATTGGGCAGCTCGCTGTGCTTTTCTATTGCCCATAGGTGCAAGTCATGCTTACTGCAGGCAGTAATGGAGGCGGGTGTGAGTAATATGATGATGGATGAGGAGGCGGTTGGTTACCCCTCTGCTCTGATGTTTCCCCTAGATTCTCACACTGTTACAAAGCCTGGCCATCTGATTGGTGGTGAATATTGGACGCACCACAATGTCATTACTTTTGAAAGGAAAACAAATCTCTGTCCGTTGAGGATCTGCATCAGCTCGGTAAATTAGTCTTTTAGACGAAGGTTATCCGAGCTAAGATTCCATTCGGATGGATGCAGTATGTTGACGGTTCACTATAGGTTGGTGCAAGTACTGAATTAATGCATTACTGGGTTGGTAATTGTTTTTATGTGTGCTTTTACATGTGATGTGTTTCAAAAACGGTTTACTGGTATGCATATTTCTAGTCATTGAAGGTCATATTTCTAACCTGCGTGCCAACAGTACATCCGCACCCCCTTTGCTTTTATCACTTCTACTCATGCTTTTGCATTGTTCTTTTTATCTCCGGACATCGTTATTAACCCTCCTCTGCTCATTTTCATTATTCAGCTTTTATTTAATTGCACAACAATAAATGAAATTTGATTTGGAGTAGTTCATCATTTTGAGCACCTTGCTGGAAATCCATAAAAGAGTTTAGGAAAAAAACATCCTGTCTAGACTGTAATGTGAGCATCTGAAAATACTGCCTGCCTGCCTGGCAGACTTGAGATTTTAAACCCTGCCATCAGGGTGGGAAATATTAAGCCAGGCATTTTTAAAAAAAAATAAGTTGTGGAATGTATCCATGGAATATTAATTATATGAATTTAAGCGTGAAACTGGCATTGAAAAAACTGGCAATGAAGTTGTTTGAGTGTTATAACTAAAGTTGTCATGCTTCCAGAATTTCCATAGTCAATGTGAATGCAAGTAAAATATGCATAACTGATATTAATGTAAAACATTAATGTGAACATGGTAACACTTTATTTTAAGGTGTCATAATACAGCGTAATTATCCCCAGTCCAGCCCAGAGAGGGCTCCTGATCCCCAGTCCAGCCCAGGGAGGGCTCCTGATCCCCAGTCCAGTTAATTGTCAGTTCCTGTGTTCCGTGTCTCCTGTGACTCCTGTGTTCCAGCGTTTGGATGAATAAATGTTGTGTGATGAAAGATTCCCTTGTCTCCTCGTTCCCTGGCTCTGCCGCAACGTGACACATGTAGACTGCAGAGTATCAGGAAATGAACAGATTTGCATTGATTGCGTCATAAATGTTTGCATGTTACTGAGGTTTTGAGTGAGATTACTTTATTAGCTATTTGCATTTAGTCTTTGTCACTCTTATCAGAGGATTTTTATGGCCTTATCTTATTCACATGCACTGCCTAGTTAGCCATAGCATTACAAGGGTGTAACCACTATTTATCTTTTCGAAGACCCATGCCACCCACCACCTTTTACTTTTCCCTCCCTTTTTGTTCATAATGGCCATGTGGATTTAATTAGGGCGGATTTTTTTTTATTTTTTATTTTTTCTTGGTCTAAACTTGTGGAGGTTTGTGAGAAGGCCCTGTGCAGGGCTGATCGATGTGCAGGGTTAGCAGTGCAGGGCATTGACATTTGCAGGCTTTTTATGTTTGTTTTGCAAATAAAAATTTAAGTGAGACATACAATATACAGCATTTTGTGCAAAAGGCCTCACTGTTTTGGGGAATGCTATTGAGACCCTGATTGCTTGTCTCCAGGTTCAGAGGGGCTGGATTTGGAATTTGAAAGGTACCTAAAAGAACCTAAATCTAAAGTGAAACCATCAGAGAACATTAAGGGGAAATGAGTGGAGAAGTGACACGCAGTGACCTTGCTAGATGGTTTTGTGGTGGATCTGTTGTAATGTCAACAGTTCATGTTGTGTGAAACACTTCTGCCTTGTTTTGCCTTGTTCTGCCATGTAATGCACACAATGGGCAGACAGAAAGAAGACAGAATGGAATTCATGTTAAAGTATTGCACCCCCACCCTCCCCCAACCCCCATGTAATTTCAAATCTGTACTTATTCCCGAGTATCTTTCACACAAAAAGAGAAATGCTGACAAATGTACTGGTTACTTTTAGTTCCATGTATTGAAAGCGAATGAGAACTGGGTTGTTGAGCTCCAAAGTAAAAAAATAAATAAAAATAAATTATGTTATAGACACATCATTCAAGTATTCCATATAACTTGTGCACTATGTTCATCTTCTGAAGACTGAAATAATATTTGTGTGAGAAACAGCCCAAAATTCAAGTAATAGTCCAGCTGCAACATCTTTGACATCATATGTAAAGTGTTGTCTAAAGGTACATTACTTGGATAGGGACAGCAGAAAAGTAAATTCTCAGTGAATAATGACTTAAATTTCAGTATATTCATCATACAAAGCTGTCATTTTGGTGAACTCAACAATGTGGATCATTATATGGACAAGAGTAGCTGGTACATTCTTCAACATTTGTCCTTTTGTGTTCACAAAGAAAAAAGCATGTCCTACAGGTAAGGGTAAATTAAATAATGACAGAATTTTCTTGTGGGTGATCTGCCCCTTTAAAGTTTTGCTCTTCATTGAAGCTTGTAAACAGCTTTAAAAACTTCCACAGTAAGTATAAGTCAACTTCATCGAACCTGTTTTAGTCAATTGAGAATACAATGACAAAGGTTGCATGCTTAAAGATGAATATTCATTAACGGAGGGGTTAAGGGAAATCTTTACTTGCATATTATACTGGCTAATTAGTGCAATTAAAATTTCACAAACAAGCCCGGGCATCCACGTGATGACCTGAAATCTGTGTTTACACTGTAATGAGTTACCACAACAACAGCGCTTTGCCAGATTTACCATCGAGCGCTTAGAGAGTGCCATAAACAAAAAATCCAGCTCTGACCGGCTCAACAGCTGCCATGTTGTGTTTGTAGTCGATTACCTCGACTGGACATTTCTTCAGCATACAACAGATAAATGTGAAACCCAAACTGCAGGCTTCTCTGTGACTTCATACCGGCTATCTGATCTCTGTTTGTGTTTTTGGTTTTAAAGTGTGTGCGTGTGTATTTGACCCAGATATTCCAAGGACACAGTTGCTCTGCAATCTCCCATCTGACTTCCTTGTCCTGACAGGCCTGTCGTGGATCTCTCAGTGGGCTGTCAGCACCAAGACCTCCTCCCCCATTGAATGTAAAGGGAATGGGAGGGGAAGCGGACTCTGTGGAGCTTGATCACATCCACTTAAGCTCTGTATCACAACAGGAAATCGATATAATTACACAAAAGCTAAGCATGTTGGGGAATGTGGAGGTTGTTCAAGAGAAAGGTGACAGTAGGAATGAAAAGAAAAGGAAGAAATGAAAAGAATGAGGACATTTTTACCTGGTGGAAGAACAAGAAAAGCAAACCATCCTTCAAACTGATCTGTTAACCTTTGGGGCTTGATTTTATTAACTGTAACAAAGCAGCCTCACACACTGGCCTCCTCTGGGGGAAGTGAGATTGGAAAACTAAAGCTTAGACAACGACATGCGGATTCAGTCTACTCAGAGATGTGCTTTCACATGCCTATGTGCATTAGTTTAGTGAGTTAAACTCTAGGGTTAACTTTGTAGTGGACTAGAGTTTTGATCCACATCTTTTTTAAAGTTACTGCTGAGAATCATGACTGATTATTCTGGCATCCCACGATTTTCGGTCAAAGATTGTGGCTTCTTTTATGTAGTCATTGGAGAATCAAAGGGACCCATTGCTTTAGATCTGATCCAAAACTTTCTTATTCACTCTGTTACAGTTTATGTTCGCATGGTTCTACTGTTCTTTTTTTGACGAGCTTCAGGTGACTAGGAATAGCAGGGCAAAATCAAAGGCAAATACCTACCAAAATCTCCTCCAAAAATCTTGCCTTAAGCAAATTGCTATAAGGCTGATTCGCCCACTATTATTTCATGATATGATGATACACGTTGTGATACATTAGTCACAATTTATCACCATGCATCATGGTATAATAATTTGAGCTCAGCTGAAACTGTGCCAAACTTTTGAGAGACAGAAATTAATCTGCCAGATCGGTTTCAACATCTGTTGGATGGTTCTCGGCACAATATGCTGCTGCAAATTTTCACACTGCTCTTTTAAACCTGCACTTTTAACCCTGGTTATGCAACGTTTCACACTTGTAATTTTGAAAGGAGGTTAGAAAAGTATACAGTGTGAAACAAATTTTGTGTGAAGCGCAGAGGTCATGAATTAGAAGTACAAAATAAAGATTTGTAAATAAAAATGTTGAAGGATTTCGATATTAGTCAAGAGGAGACTGGTTTTCCTTTGCTTTAAACAAAACTTTGTTGTTGCGAGACTAGCATATTCTCACCGGAGCTTACGCTGCGCCTATGTCCTATGTTATACGTTGGAACGCCACTCTCTCATGAATGCGTGTACGACAGTTAGCAGAAGCTAACTGTAACATTGTTCATTTTAAGTGCTGTTTAGTCAGCTAGACCACAAAACCACCATGTTTGTCTTAACAACAGCAGGCAAATTAAAAGCTCTTTTTTTTTTGTGGTGTGTGGAGAATTCAACATGGGTCCTCCATGCTAGATCCAAAGTGTCCAAGAGGCAAGTTTGCCGTGTACAGCAATGTTACTCATGGTTCTCATGGTTGAACCAAAGTGTGTGAGATAATGAGGGCAGTTGTGCGCCGCACTCATCCTTAATTCAGCATGTGCCACTGCGTCTGTGCTGAGCAATGGTGCACCTGATGTAGATGACTCAGCTTCCCGCTGTTTCATTACCTCAAACCTCACTCCCCTGAACTCAAGAGACACGCTAGCGACTGACGTTAGAGGCTGTGGTCTTTAGCATCCTTGTTAGCGTCCGCCTCCCATACTAGAATTGCCGGTTACCGAGTGAGGGGAGTAGAACTGGAGGGGTTACCTTGGTGCTGTGACCCGGATGGGAGTGAGGTTTTGGGGGGTGAGTGTAACAGAGCCCAGCTGGTAGGAGCTGAGCAGGTAAACCTCACTCCCCCGATCTCAAGAGCCTCCAATGCCAGTTCGAATCCTGCTCAAAGCAAGAACAAGGGGAGCAGAAACAGAGGGGTTACACCTGCACTTCATTTAAATTCTTGACTTGTTTTGGTCATATCCCACTTTATTTCTTCTTACTTCATCGCTCTCTTTTGTGCAAATATACTGCAATATAAACGTAACCCTGCCCTAGTGGATAGTATGTCATTCAAGGGATGAATGCATGGAGGCATGGAGAATATTTTCAACTGTGCATAAAATAATTGATTTGTTTGGTGATGCATTAAGTTTCATTAAGCCCCACGTGACCTTACAGTGAACCTTAACTGGAAATAAAATCAGGAATTGTAATTACAAGTGTGAGGTTAAGTTGTTCGTTGCCTTGGCTAGTAGGGGGTTAAGGCACGATTGTGTGTGTTGTTTGTCAACCGAGTCTTCGGGGAAAACAGCTTGTTTGATAGGGGAGTTTGCTCTGTGGATCAGCCTGTCAGCCTTGGTTCTTGAGCAGGAGATTTGCAGCCCTTCATCAGCTATGTGCTATCAAAGTGATACAGGCATTCCCACTACCACTGATGGATGAATAAACACACACTTTTACTTTTGCATGCTTATTCTGTTTAATCTACCAGACCGTTTTACCGTGAGTAATTTTGGCATGGCATATAGTATTTATCATTTAAAGTATCTAATCGTCTGTAAACATTTTTTTTTTATAGCACATCCCTAATTTGAATGTCTTCGTCATGATGCAAGGTTAATTTCACTGTCAACGTGCATGCTTAAGCTCCTGTAAATAGAAATACTAACACTTAAACATGCACACATTTAGACTCGACTAGTTCTTCCATAAGTCAATGCTTTGGGGTTAGGTTGACTAGTTGTCAATTATGTGATTCTGTGTGTTTTATATGGCATTCGCTGGCCGACCTGTTGACTTATGTTCTGAACAACTAGTTGACTAGTAAATAATAAGTAGTCATGCCAGCTCTAGCGTGCACAAACACAGAATTTGCAGTGCGTGATTCTCTGTGCCACAAGGGAAATAAGACAAAGGAAACACAAAGGAAAACCCTGACAGACTCATTAATGGCCCTAACAGTTAATTCTCAGAGGGGTTTAGTAGGTAGAACAGAGTGTGTGAGCGTCACCCTGGTGTAAACCGTCACATCAAGTTTCCTTGGCAACTGATAAACCACCAGACTGTTACAATATACTGGGACCTGCATTCTGAAACTGAGGAAATGTAGGGGGTCATCTGAGGGGCGCAGTGTAACTTTACATTGTGGCTAAGGCATAGTGGCTAAACCAATGAGTCTGCTTACATGTACAACAAATGCTAATAGCATAGATAACGCATAATAATGATATCGGAGCAAACAACGATACATTTACTAAAAAAAAAAGGGTGAAACTACAAGTGTTTTTGTCTGTGCAGTAGTACAAGTGAATACAAACTATACAGTTATTCACGAAGACCACCTCTTCCTCAGAAAGAAGTTTTCTTTTAGGACAGGAGACAAAAAACCATTGACAAACTGATCCAGTTTTAAAACTGCAAACCAGCAGTAGGTTATTATAACCCAGCAGGCTTGATAGTTTACGAAGAGGTGCATCATTTCTACTGTCAGTGAATCTTAACCAAACAGTGGGTAACACAAAACTACCAAACATTCTGAAAATAACTCATCAAAATTCACAACAGGCTGAACCCAGCCGTCTAGGTAAAAAATAAATAAATAAATAACCCAGACAGTTTTAGCATGTAGTCAAATAATATGAAGCTATTCTGTAGTCCGTGAGGGTTGTAATGGACCACTCTTCTCCACTGCTCCATATCCTCAAAGTGTATCACGTTTCAAGTGCTGAACTGACAAATGGATTTTTCTCGATAGCTCTGCAGTCTTGATTGGTAATTTTTTTTACTTCTAAAAGAGGAACAAAAGGAAAAATTAAGGTATGAATAAAAAGAGAAAAACAACAGTTAATCTATAGCTAAGATCAGTGCTTCTGACAGAATCCCTCAGTGCCCGAATCTCCGGTTCACCAGGGTATCCTCGAGGATTCCCTCTTATTACCCAGTACGCAATAGGGAGAGCGACTTAAAAGGTAAGAGACTATGTGGTTTAAAAGGATTCTCATTTTTCTTGCACAGAAAACAGACACATGCACACAAAAGATTTGTTTCACTGGCAAATTGCTGCGGCAGGTGAGCCTGCGGCGACTCCACAAAGCATGTAAATCTAGACTGAAATGTTCCACGCGCAGCTCGCAAGAAAGCATGAACATTCAGGGCAAGCTTCTTTCAGGCGGGCAAGGAGTGAAGAGACGGCATTCACAGCGCATATAACCTCACACTTTTCCCAGTCACCATGGAGTTGCTGTGGAAACGCAGCGCTTTTTCAGGAAGTTCCAATTCAGCCTGCTGAAATGCACCCACTCGGACACACTCCCTTCATTTATGTGTGATCTGTGAAATATTACAGCCAGCTGGTCGGCGCTAACACCTTACGTTAAGAGCATTGGCAGTTAGCCTCTCGGGTTTAAACTGAGTTGTTGTCAAGGTGTATTCTAACATGCAGATGTAGTGTTAGTCCCAGATTAATGTGGTCTTGTATTGACTCACTAAGCCCATATCAAATTTATTTTCAGACTGATTTGATTGTGTGGCCTTGCATCAATATAGCACTGTGGTTCAGCGAATCTTGCTCTATAAAAATACCTATAGCGTGGATCAAGTGCTCTTCAAAAAGACATGGACTTCAACGAATCTGTCTAAGCGAAACATTCTTCCATACAAAAATTAATGAATCAAATCTTGGAAAGAAAATAGCATCTGTAACCAAGAATGAATTAAGATCTAGATTTTTCAAGCATGGGGTCTGTAAAGGAGTCAGGAGGCACTAGGTAAAAACAGATGTTTTGCTGTCACTTAGAATAAATGTTTGTTGAAGACCATTGTTTCTATGAGAGTTTTTAGTTTGTTCTAATTTTTTCCACAAGAAGTTGCATAACATTATTGCTCAGCCATGGAGAAACAATTATCTGAACTTGGGTTGGCTTCTCTCTCAAGGCTCAGAGTGGTAAGTACTATCCAGTGACCAGTAATACAATCAGAGCTCTCTGCAGTGCAGAACTAATGACAGACTCTAACGAAGGGGGTAGGTGTCATAAAAAGACCTCTCCTCCACTGGAAAAATCAACTAATCGAACATTCATGCTCCTTATAGAGCTTGTCAGGGTCCGACGTCAGTAGGCTGTTTTCACAAGCTGAGATTAAGTGGTCACAGATACATATATTGTACATATTGTGGTGTGGGAAATTCAGAATTTAGGATTGTGGTTCCCACAATTCATGATTTGTAATGTGAATTAAATTGGCCGCACTCCTCTGGGTTATCCAACACACATCTGTCAAGAAAATTCAGTTTATAATGAAGTTTATTTATATATATAATTTTATAATGTAAAGCTAGCTGCTTTCTTTAATCATCTTTGAGTGGACAGAAGCAGCTAGCAGCAGGATATGTTCTTGTGGAGAAACAACTTGAGCCTTGAGAAAGATCTGCTAATAGATGTGCATGAGAGAGGGTGAATGAAAATGAGATGTAAAGAGGCTCTCAGGGGGCAACTGGGGTAAATGAGGCTCTCAGGGGGCAACTGTCTAATTCCCCGTTTAGCATACAGCAGAGCCGCTCTTTGCTGTCAGATGGTTTACCGGTACTCTCATCTCTCCGCTATCTGCCTTTGTCCGCTCTTTCCTCTGTATGTCTGTCTGTCTGTCTCGCCCCCACACACCTACACCATCAGCATTTCTCCTGATATTCACTGTGAGTTCCTTTCCATGTGACCTGCTTTGTGAAGGTGCGAAAGTTTTGGAGGGAGCAAGACTTCCTGGCAACTGAACAATATCATTTTTTTTCTTGTTTTTCCCAGCAAAAGGACATACTTTGGAAATGTCAGGAAAACGTAGATCAAGAGAAAGGGCAGGGGAGAAAGAGAGAGTGAAAGGTAATTTGCTACAATGAGAGGAGGCGTCGTTTTCAAGCGCAATAATGTCCCTTGTAATTGTAACGCTTGACATTGTAAGGACCTCTCAGGTTTACAGGGCTCTCGCTGGCTTTGTTTATCTTTTAGTGACAGTAGCTCTGCAGCATGTGCCCATTTCCCCCCTTTGAGAGAATTTTAGTGTGAACAACAGCTGCAAATATGAATGAAAATCTGGTTTTGATATCATTCCGCTATATTTATTAGAGTGTGTCGACTACATTGGGCACTCCTGCAATCTCTGTGCCTCTTTGTAGGGCTGCCATGTTACAGGTCTTTCATTATAAATGAAGAATCAAAGTAATTCATCTTTGTTTCTTCATGGGCAACCAGTTTAAGAGATTACCTACTTACCTCACTGTTATTGAGCCTGCTGAGTGGGTATGTTGATTTTCTCTGCAATGGGCTGGGGGTATTGAACTCTGGGTCTATATATTATATTTTATATATATATATATATATATATATAATATACACTTATATGTGTATATTTTTTCCTTCTGATATCCTAGTATATAAACAGTCTTGGACTGTACATTCATGGACTGATAGTTCATCCATATTATTGGCAAGCTATTAGAATTTTTATTTGACTTTTCAAGATGGTCTGCTAGTGTACAATAAAGTATTTCTGATAAAACCCTTTTAAATGGCATATAAAATCAAAACAAAAACTGTGGATTTTACACGATGGTCAAATAGATCATTCCTGTTTAAAAGTAGGTGGTTCTCAAACAGATTCTTGAGGTTTTGGCAGTCTGTCCCACATTGCACCTTATTGCACCACATTGGCTGTTTGGGATAAAAGCACAGGCTGTTCAGTATGTTGTACTGTCTTGAGCAGAGGTGTCCAAACTTGCTCCTGGAGGGCCACCTTCATGCAGAGTTTAGCATCAGTAATTCAAATCAGTAAAAGTTTGTAGTAATCAAGACTTACTGGGTTCAACAGGAAGGTGATATTCCAGGAGCAAAATTGGACAACCCTAGCCTATTTCGGTGGTGTACAGTCCTGCTCCTGGAGGGCCATTTTCATGCAGAGTTTAGTTTCAACACACCTACCTGAAAGTGGTTAAGACTAAAAGGGATACAGCTGCAGCTACTGGGCATGCACACATCAATACAGCATAATTTTTTGTCACACTGTACAACAATTAATGTTTTT
This sequence comes from Spinibarbus caldwelli, assembly GCA_039654775.1. Lineage (NCBI taxonomy): Eukaryota > Metazoa > Chordata > Actinopteri > Cypriniformes > Cyprinidae > Spinibarbus > Spinibarbus caldwelli. The sequence goes on from CM077243.1 coordinate 27,584,689, forward strand.
GCATTATTGTAAGGGGTAGGTTTAGGGTTGGGATAGGTGTAGACGTTAATAAAACACCAATATAATAGGTAGAAAACGTAATTTTCCACAACCCCTGGAAGTATCTAGTGATTCTGAAGACCTTGATTAGCTGGTTCAGATGTGTTTAATTAGGGTTGGAGCTAAACTCTACTGGTAGGTGGCCCTTCAGGAACAGGGTTGGACACCCCTGTCTTAAGCCTTCTGCACACTACACAATTTTAGCAATCCTATAAGATCATTGCAAACCACACTGTGAGACATGGATCTAATAAACTTTGGTACGACATGCATGTAGACTGTACGATGATGACACCTATTGACTTGTACGCTATGACGCACGTTTCTATAGAAGAATAAAACGTCATCAGCATGCGCTAGTGGTAAACAAAAAGAGCATGATGAATTACACTTTGGTAGTTGTAGTTTTTAGGTGTGCTGAAAAAAATGGAAGCAGTGAAAGAGGAAGGGATATGAGCTTGAGGTAAGCAGTTTTATGTTTTAGCGCCATGTCGCATTTTTATTGGCTGGTCAGTAAACGTGGATCGTAGCAGCAAACACACTGTGTGATGATCATGCTGAATTTCTGACACTGTCAGAAAATTATTGTAGGCTAACATTCATCACTAGACCGTGATAACGGTGTCTTTGAACCTCTCTCACTGTATAACACAGGACCACTGTTTAGGAGCCACAATCACAGAAATCGCCACGATTGTTTCACAATGCCAATCTTTCGTCTAGGACAGCCGAAAATCGTGCAGTGTGTCTCGGGCTTTAGTTCATTTAATTTTCACAATTTATACTTTGTCTTTTTTTTGTCCGTGACAATTTGTGTTGTATTTTCAGTAAACATGCATTTTGTATAAAAATAAATATTCAGGTACACAACCATGTGACATTGACACAAATTAAAAACAAGGCTGTGGCTGTGAGGGACTGAAGTGTTCAAATGAAATATGGCATCTACTCTGACAAAGGTCTGCTGGTTGCCTCAGTTACCCAGTTTTGTCCTTGGCAGAGGTTGCGCACCTGATGTAAGTCTAGAATAGAGGAATTGAATGCATACGGGCATGTGACTGTGAGTACACATTCTCATAGAGACAGGGTTTGCCATATGTTTACTCTGCTCATGTGTGTTCCTCCAAGCACACTAATACGGCTCATTAGAAGGGATTCCTTTCATTTTCAATTCCGCACAAGAGCTCACGTCTTCCCCTCACGACTCCTGCCACAATTTTTCTGCTCCTGCCTGAGCTGCCCTCCTCTAACCCTCCCTCACTCACTCACTCACTCGCTCACTTCCATGGAATGCATTGTATAAAAGCCTGATTCATGCAAGACCGTGCCTCATCTTTATCCACTCAATGTAACCTATTCTCCAGACATCCCCTGCTCTCCTTAACCTCTCCTATCATGTCCCTTTGGGTCACTCAGTGAGTAGTAAGATCACGCTAAATGCTCATAAGAACATGTGCGTTTGTGGATTCAAGAGATCATATTCTCTGTGTTTCCCAAGCCAGTTATGGGATACAGAGTCTTAGTTCCAGTTTCTAATGGTGCACATGATATGCAGTTGCAGTCTTGTGAAATTGCGATGGACATTGTGTACGCAAGTTCATGGGTCTGTAGAGTGTCACATTTGTCATTTTAGCTTTTAGGAACGGCAGTCACAACACCTGCTATGCACATTTTTGACAAACCCATGCTGCTGCTGGCTCCACAACAGAGGACTTCTTGATCAGTGTGGTCTCAAAGGAGGAACAAAAGGGTTATTAAGAGTCAACAAGAAGTGAGTGGTTGCTAGGGTTTTGGTTACTGGCCCATGTGTCCAATATTCTGGTCCAAGATAAAGGCTCATGCCCATTCTTTTAGACCTTTCATCCATTTTATCACCCACCAGGACTATGTCCAAACACCTATGGCAGTGTTTCCCAACCCTGCTCCTATAGGCACACCTGCAGAACTCTTTGAACTCTTCTTAATGAAACACATCTGATTCAACTAGTCAGCTCATTAGTAGACTCCAATATGAGACAGGCCAATTTTGGCCCTCAACATCCACTTTCCTGCGGAGGTTTGATCCAACTATGATCAGCTTTCCAGTAATCCTAAAGACCTTGATTAGCTTGTTTAAGTGTGTGTGATTAGGGTTAGAGCTATAAGCTCTACAGAAAAATGGATCTCAATGGCCAGAGTTGCCCACCCCTTCTCCAAGACCTGAAATGGTTGGATCATTTAAGGCAGGGGTGGCCAACGTCGGTCCTGGAGAGCCACAGTCCTGCAGAGTTTGCTCCAACCTTGATTAAATACTCACCTGCCTGTAGCTTTCTAACCCTTAGACCTTTATTAGCTTGTTCAGGGTGTTTGATTTAGGGTTAGAGTGAAACTCTCCAGGACTGATGTTGACCACCGCTGATTTAAGGGGAGATATCCAAGTGTGTACTATTGGTGTGCCTCTGGGAACAGATTTGGGAAACACTGACTTCTTGGGGAATTCACATTGACAGTAATTAGACTAGAAGTCATTCCGGCTGTATGAGTGGTCGTTTCTGATGCAACATATTTGACTTGTTGACCTCTAGATATTTAAATGTTTTTAAAGTGAAATCCTCTTTAGAAACAAGCCACAAACTACCAGATTTGGGCACAAACAGTTCAGGACATTTCTGCACCAAGTTTCTAACTTAAAGTTAGAGGTGTGTTTAAATCCCTTACAGAGTACGTCCTAGAGTAATGGTGATGCTTGTCATAGAAACCACTGCTGATATAAGGAAAAGGTCAGAAAAGGATCTAATGTCTAGGAGGCCTCTCATCATTCCAACAAAGCGTACCTGCACACTGACCCCCTCTCATTATTACATATACACTCAAGCTGTGAATGCTGCTTTTATCCCTCATTCACACTGATGCAGAAGGCAGCAGGCATTGATTTTTTGCACTCTTTGTTCCAGCAGCTGTCTACAACGAGATTGCTTTGGATGTGAGAGAAGTCTTTCCTCCACACACACATACCAGTAGCCAAAGTCTCGAGCCATATGATGAACCTTTTTGGACGGGACATTTGCAGTCAAAATGTAACTTTGCAGAAGTACTAATTAAAAGTACTAATTACCAGTATATTGATCAGATGTGTCTATAATCTAATTAAACACCTGCAGAAAGAGACGGACATCTGAAAAATCTAGTCAGGTTTTGATTTGGGAAGTTGAACTAAGGCCTGTTTCACACTACATGCAGAAGTAGCATGAAGGAAGCATAACGCATGTTTATTTCGCCCATATTTATGCCCATATTAAAGGTTACATATTTCACACTGCCCACTTAGTGCAGTGCTGCGTAGCAGAAGATTTTTATGCAGTACATACTGCAGTATGCTCAACTTAGGTAAAATGGTATGGTAAAAATGACTAAGTATAAACTTGGTCATCGATATTTTTGCATTATAGGCAACATGAACATAAAATAATGGGATGAACTACTCAGTTTATTGAAAGATGTCTGTCGGACTTGACACAAGTTTAACATTCAGTAACAAAAATAAATGCAGTAAATCTGAATCCAAAAAAATGAGGTTTAGGTTCTTTAGGTTTCCATTATTCTGTGTACAGTATGTCACATTCTTCATGTCATTCAAATTGAATTTCAGAACAATCAAGTTTGTAATTAATAATTTTTATGGACTAATTCTTGATAGCCATTTATAATTAATTTATGGCTGTTATTACAAGAAGTACCCAATTTAGTAACCCAAAAATCAGTTTATTTTCTGTATAGAGCTGATGTTAGGATCATCATTAATCATTAGTAGAAACAAAATCACGCAATGACTTTTGAAATTATATCATTAAATCATTGTGTTAGTTAACTTTGTACAGTAAGTGTATGACCTAAATTTAACCTAACAATAAAGATGTGTTTAAATAAGTTCTGCTAAAATAAAAAATAAAAAATGCTATGGTTGACATTTTCATAGAGTTGCCACATGGTGGACAAATTTAATGAGGTTTTGAAATCTCTCAGACACTGAGGCCTGTTCACACCTTGCTATACTAAGTACAACTAATGCGAAGTACAGCTCTTTCATACCGGTATGTCTCCTGTGTCATGTGCTGTGGGCCTGTAAGCCTTTCTGGGTGTTTAGTTTGCGTGCATGATTTTATTTACGTCTTACTCCTGTTTCTCTCAGCCATGTGTCTGTATTTAGAACTGCTGTGCTCTGGGCTCGTGTATCACGGGGGCCTCATTACCACTTGCTCGTGTTTGTTTGTCAGGTCATATATGAACTCTAAGTCTGTTACTCATCTCTGAACGAGAACAGAACTTGACCTCATAGGGAATCTCATTACGAGAATATGTTCTCTAAAACTGTGACGAGAGAGAATTAGGAATAGGTCAGATTTGTTCATTAATTTGTTTGTTTTTGACAAAATGAGTTTCTTCCTTGTTTTATTTTCAGTTAAGATGTCAAATGGCATACATGCAAAGATTATTATGTCAAAACCGTTAATAAGCGCTATTTTTTTGTCATTAAGTTTAGTATATCGAAGACCTCGCAAATATCTCACTCCTAGGTTTTTGTCAATTCACAATGAGCTTACTCCTAATAAATTAGTCTGAAAATCAATATTTAACCAGTTTCTGAGTCAATAGTTGCGACTTCATGTTTTGTCACGTTAAACTGTGTGACTTTCCTGTGGTTTAAGTTTCACAGTGATGAAAGAGCTCAATTCTGAACTGAAAGATGTTACATAACTGTCAGCAACCCAATCCCCCATCCCTCCACCCCCTTGATAGCCAATGTTTTAAAACAGAAACTGGTTAGAAAAATATGTTTTTATTATCAGATTTTGAATCTGTCAGCCTTTACTCACGGACACTGTGTCTACAGGCCTCAAGAGATGAAATGTCCAGAAAGTCACTGTCACTGTTCTGACAAAAGAAAACCAGACAGTTGGATGGTTGTTCTTTTGATCTTTGGGGGGAAACTTGTCATGCTGTGGTTAACTGTGATCGGCTAATCAACAGGAATACACATGGTTGCTTTATGACAGCCCTGCAGTTTGGCAGGAGAGGCAAGATAACAGCACACTACAGGGCGAAATGTAAAAGTAGTTTAAGAAACAGAAGAACTCTTGTGTGAAGACATCTGGGGCCAGATTTACTAACAGTTTGCGCCAACGCAAACTGTCTTTTGGCGTTAAAATAGTACTGTCAGGATTTACTAAAGACACACAGTGAAGAATTAGCGCTGAAAAGGTGTGGACACAGTTATTTTTGCGCCTGACCTTATTGAATATGCATTTGTAGGGGTTTCTCTTTCAGACACAAAATTTATGGGAGGAGAGTATTAAAATGGATCACACAATGCGGTTTACTACCGTTTGCGCTCGTCAAATTACTGGTATTTGATCATGAAAAAAATCATGTCTTAAAGCAGGTGGTAATTTGCGCTGCTCTTGGTAGATTGCGCTTGTCATTATTTAGAAATGACCTCGCTCCATCTATGTTCTTTAATATGCGCATTACCGGTAAATCACACACACAATTTTCCCCTCCCATCAGCACTTTTATGGAATTGCGCTCTAACGGTAATTTGCCCTGTTTAGTAAATCTGGCCCTTGGTCTTAAACACTTGAAGAGGGAGAACTGCTGTCTGTTTTTGCTAGATCAATGTGACCGAAGAGGTGGCAGATCAGATAATTTTTCTCTCTTGCATAAGATTTCAGCCTTTTTACTATCCCAAGTCCAACCTCTAAACTGTACCGCTGGTCTTTTTAATCTTCTTGCATATGAATCCGCGGGGTACAATTAACAAATCACACCAAGCATGCACTTTTAACCTCAGGTCATCATAAACAATTACTGCCAGTGTACTGGGTTAATTGAAGTCACACAGCTGAGCACAACACTGGCTTTCCAGCAGACCTCCTCCTTCATCTGAATGGCTGACACAGTAGATTCACTACATATACATGCTCAATTACCTTTTGTACAACATAAAGCCTTTGAGTCATCAGTAGGACTCCAGCTTTTATTGTTCCAGAGTATTTATCTTCTAATGTCTCTTTAATATCTGCAGTCTAAAATATTTTTTTTTGTTTTTGCCCTGTTGAAAAATCTTGATGGGTTAATTCAGTGCTGACAAGGACTTAATGAGAAAAATAAATATAGGTCACATACAAGCAGACACACTGTATATCACATTAGCTCTTTGAGTCCTAGCTCTTCTATCTTTGCTGCAACTGTTCATAAAATAAAATAAAAAAGCTAAATAAATAAATATATAAACTGAATGAAGACATGAATGACACTATAAGAGCCAGTGCGCAGAGATTAGCAAATCCTATGTTATTTAGATATATGTTGGCATTTTTATACATAAAATCGAGTATTGTGAAGAAATTAAAGGATGTATTATTATTATTTTTAATAATTTTCTTTTAACTGATTATTTATAGTGTTTCAATATCTCTGTCTGGTGTATGAGAAAATGAATTTAATAAATAGATGCAGTAGAAAAAAAGGATCAACAAACTGTTGGATATCTGTTGAAGTTTAATTATAATAATAATAATAATAATAATAATAAAAACATAATATAACTTATTGTGTTTTATGAACCAGTTAAGTGAACAATTCAATAATGAACTCAACCATACAAAAATGGTCATTGGTCATCACAAATGACTTAAATGAATCTGAACAAATATTTTTGGCAGACTGATTCAAAAGATTTAAGTCAAGGAGATGAATCAAAATCTCCACTTCCACATGTAAAATGAAAGATAAGCCACAGCACATTTTTGTTTTGGTAGAAAAGAACACAAAAAGTATATTTGTAAAGTGAAAAAGTAAATTGATTTATTCCAAACAAATATTTCAGAAAAAAAGGTTTAATGCCTCTAATCAAGGCAAATCCATGGATGCATTCTTCCTCTGAAACACAGCCTGGTACCATTAAAAAAAACCCAGTGCATCTGATGCTTGGAAGTTACACAAAGCCAACCAATCAAATTAGAGTTTGCCAGATTGAGCGAGTGTTTGTCTTTTTTTTGTGTGCAGTATGCCTCAGAAGGTCAGTAAATGGACTGTAAGTGTGCTATCTAGCAGCTGAGACTGAAATAACTTATCTAACATTATAAGTGGATATCACAAAAGTAATAGGTTTTGATGAGATGATTTGAAACAGGCATATCCTCACAGCCTACACAGGGCAGGGCTAATTGCCGCTGTCATGGCTGAGTGGCCAAGAGGTTCACTCATGCCTGAGACTTCAACAAAATAATTTACTTGCTCACATTGACTGTCCTGTCACTGCTTTGTGTTTAAACACCGGCGACACAATGTGAAATCTCATCTCTGGCTTTGCATACGCTAGCCTATTATTTTCTCAGTATTACTTTCTTCTCGTTCCTGAGGTGATGGACGTGACACCTTTTATCTATCACTCTGGGAGCTGTACAAATACACTGCAGAAGTCAAGAGTGAGATCTATGGGCTTGGCGCCTGCATTAACTTAAGATAAGAGCTTTGCAGACATTTGACTCCTTGACCGGGCTCAACCGGTGCTGCACCTCACCTACATATTTCCTCACATCCACACGCTGTCCCCCGCTGCTTTCTGCCTCTTTGATGCGACATACCCACCTGCAGATGTCTGTAGTACTGAGCTTTTGCATAATTAATTTGTAATGTGTGTAACTAGTCATAGTTTGCTAGGGAACAGCTGCTATATTATGAATAAAATGAAAGGAAGATGGTGAGTTTCAGTGCTGTATTTGGTAGGGGTGTAACGGTTCAGTTTTCAGTTTGTGTCATGGTTCTGTGGTGAACGTTTCACTGCCGTCCGATAAATATTTGATACATTGGTTTGTTAAGTACATTTAGAAATACAGATGTTGCTAATATTTCCACAATGGAAATAGATTGCACCTGGAAAATTACAAACAAAACAAAACAAGAACCTACATTTTTCTAGTGTCTCTCTCTCAAATTCAAATTCAAATGAGCTTTATTGGCATGACTTACATTTGACTCGTGGCGGGTATTAATTTCATAAAGTGATCACACATTTTTAAGATTTACTGAAACTTTTACTGAAACTTTGCTGCACCCAAAATAACTTCTCCACTTTATCCCACTTTTTTTTTTTATTTTATTTTTTTTATATAACAGCCCTAGTTGGAATTAAAAAATGTATATAGGAAAATGCTTATGCTGCTTTCAAGTGCACCTGGGACACTCAACCCCAAAAACTACATCTGAATTCAAATGACAAATATTATGTATTTCCATTTCTTATTTAATTTTGATACCATGTATATAATATGTTGTTATATAAAGCAAATATTGAAAGTCAAATGATTAACTTTACACTTATAAAATGACTGAAATACAGCATGTAAAATTAAAATAACTTGGAAAGTCATTCACTTTGAATTTATCTATATTATACATCAGTGTTTTTAGTGTGTTTTAAATTAACACACCATTTCCTACGTCAACTCAGCAACTCTTGTCCCATTTCCCACACATAAATACTTTTTTCCCGACACGTAAAAACTATTCGTCATTAATTTGTTTGGAGCTTGTAATTTACAGAGAACATTATTTTCTTATCGTTCCTTGTTCTTGAATGTCTGTATTTCCTTCTTTCCCGCAGGAGGCACTGTCCATTTCCCTTGGAGGTCACCAGACTGTCAGGAGAGCACACGGTCTGAGAACAGGTGCCAGGTCTGCTCTCTTCTGTCACCCCAGTGCCACTCTGACAGCCCAGGTGAGTGTTTCACACAGTATGATTTATTCACAGCCAGAGCTACTGTGCAAAGCTACTCTTGAAGTGCTTGAAAGCCTTATCCCAAATGCCAATCCAAAGCCCTAACAGTTGCTCTCAGACTCTACATTTGTGATCCAACATCATATACACAGACTTGCAGAGGCACCATCAGATTGTTAATCAACATCAAGCACACAATTTGTTTATAAGAAGCATTTAAAACCAGGGTTTTGTATTTTATTGAAGCTATTATAATCTATACTAATATAAATGTTATCAAAAAGTTGTCTAGATTGTCCTTTTGAGGTGTAACTTTTTTCAGTGGTGGAATAGTTGTTTATGCGTTGACAGTGTAATTCCCATTGGTGGCGTTTTCAGGGTTCAACTCCATGTAAAGACTAGTTGCATCATGTTGCATAATAGTTACATCACATCCTTTCCATGCAGTCACTGTATATTTTAAACATTTATTTAAATGTGTTGTATTTTTCTACTACTTTTTACTACTTTTTTTTTTTTTTTTTGCCAGTGTTAATCAACATTTTCTAGATTCAGTCCACAGACATGAAAGCACAGTTGACCCCATTTAGGCTACGTCTATTAACCAGGATACATTTGAAAATGGTATTTTCGTTTCAAAATGCTCTCCGACCACACTAGCCTTTTCCAGAAGATTCTCATCCACAATGAAACATTGGAAAGCCCTAAATGTGCTTTACTGCGCGTGCATAAATCCTCATAAGAGCTCATTGAGATGATGCAGACAGAACTGACACAATAAAGTTCAAACTCTGTGTTTCTGGCAGGATTATTTTATTTGGTAAAATATCTTATCATTCACTGATGTGTCCAGGTCACACTCAATATATGTTTGGTCTAAAACACAACTGCCCTTGTGTTTTGCCACAGGACAGCAATTGCGTGTCAGTTTTCTGTATTTTTTGCAGTACTGTGATATGAAGAGTGTACAAATGAACATCTACAGCAAGAGTGTGAAAGTGAACAGCACGTAAGGTACAATATCGGTATAAACCTAGACATGTATTGGTACAATATGGCTAAACGTTTTCACAGTCCACACTATAATGTCAAAAACCTCAATTTTCGCAGGACAAAAATGCTGTCTTGGTGTGGACGGAAAGCCAAAACTCAGAGAAAATATCAAGATTAGTGTATACGTCCTGGTCTTATTGTGCACAATTCATCAGTGCACTTTATTTCAAAGAAAAACAACGTTCTTTCATCAAAATATAATGGCCAAAGTGTACTTTTTACATACTGTCAAACTTTCAAAGTTCACTCCATTTGATAGCATGCATGAAGGCGTTCAACACACAAGCGCGTTAAAAAGTTCGGTAACACTTTAGTATAGGGACCAGTTCTCACTATTAACTAGTTGCTTATTAGCATGCCTATTGTTAACATATTGGTTGTTTATTAGTACTTATAAAGCATATATTCTGCTTGACCATATTCTACATCCCTAATCCTACCCAATACCTAAATTTAACAACTACCTTACTAACTATTAACAAGCAGCAAATTAGTAGTTTATTGGGGCAAAAGTTGTAGTTAATGGTTTCTTAGTAGCGAGAATTGGACCTTAAAATAAACTGTGACCAGAAGTTATTGTCCAGGGTCTGCGCTATTCCTTTCCAAAAGTTATGAGTGATTAAAAAAAAAAAAAAAAGAGAATAGAATTGTGTGCATCTCTCAATCCCCTCACCCAAGCGCTTGTTAATCCGGGAGTCTTTTGTTGTTGCTGTCTCCAGTAGTTTGATGTTGTTCTGTCTCCTCCATTACTTTTCAACTGTGAACAACAGTGTTATCACCTTGTAGACAAACTAATTTGTGCAAATGGTGCATATGCAAGCTGCACATACACAGTATCCATGGTTAGAAACATAGGGCTTTGTGTGTTTGATGGTGAAAATGTGTTCCTTATGCTCTGTATGCATACCCTAATATACAAAGTCTACTTTGGTCATCAAGTTCTTTCTTTTCACAATCCTGTCAATTCCCGATCAACTCCATTTTAACATTTGTAAAACTGGGTGCACGTTCACATCTCATGGTGACTTGACTTGTAATTTTCATTTTAAGGTTTGAGTGTCTATCTCTAATGAATTATGATTCAGACTCCCAGGAGCTTTATTTGTTGCTTTGTGCAATTTAGTTCTTGAAGAGCAATCCCAGCATAATCAAATTGATGTCTCCTGTAGTAGCGTTCTTTAGCTTGATCATTTCATCCTGGTTTCTACTCATTGTAATTCCCTTTGACAGGAGACCAATACTGCTAAATCTGCCTGGAGAAACATTAGTATTGGCTTTTTCTGCAACACTAGTTTGGTTTGCAAAACCAGTGAGGTGTACGCATGATATTAAAACATCCCTGGAAGGTGAAGTGTTCACATATTTTAAATAGGGATGTGTATCTTCTTCCTGCTAGTGCCTATGACATGAAAAATGTATGATCAGAGGATGATATTTGTTGTGTGAGTGCTTGCTATCCTTCTTGCTGGAGCATTAGTATGATTCTGTGTGTCTGTGTGTGTGTGTGTGTGTGTGTGTGTGCATTTTTTTTTTTTTTATTATTGAAATGGGAAAAAAATTGGTATGACCTTTAGAGAAGTCCCGTTTTCAAAGTGTTGCGTGTGAAATGGAAGCGTTCTTTTTCCTACCCAAGGGATTTGATGAAGGAATAGATTATAGCGCATTATCAACCTCTTTAGGATAGTAGAGTTAGAGCGCTTTCTCTCCTTTCACCTTTTTCTGTCAGACTGTGTCTTTACTGCTGCAGAGTGTATGATTTTATAGAAAGGTAAGAGCATGTATGTATGAAAAAATAGTAGTAGGTCAAGCAGCACACCAGCTGTAGGCCTACTTAATGTCAGTTAAACTCATTTCAGCTCAATAATCTGATGTATTTCCAAGTGAAACAGGATATCAGAGACAATTATCTGTTGTCATTATTCTTGAACGTATATGTGCATTGACTAGGGCAGTCTGAAAAAGAAATTTAGCATGATTAGTGCTTAAGATGCGTTATTTTGATACCATTGCTGTCAGATTTTATTCCTAATAATTTAATTTCAACAAACTTTTTTTTTTTTTTTTTAAATATCATTCAAAATATGTCCAGAAACTTGCATTAAGTTGAAGGGGTCTCTCTCAGCAGGCACACTGCTGTTATGCACTTGCAACAAAATGAATAAGTACATAATCAAATTAATAAAAGGATACCATTATTCAAAATATATACTCAGTGACTGATGCAGTCTTTGTTATGGAGTACACTTGTTTGTTCACACAGTTCACAGTTTGAACATTTTTGTTTCCTTTATTTTCAAGTTCTTAAAAGATCTCCGTCATCACTTTCATTATTTCTATTAACAAACAAACTCAAATGGAACCATTTTAATATCATATAAAACACAATATCTGAGCTGTCAGCCGTGACATTGCAGAAATAGAAACTATCCCAAAACTAGAATCCCTTGTCGCTCATTGCATATCTCTGTTGCTTCTATTGCTTTAGGACAGAAACGGATTAACATGGAAAAGACACTCTTTATTGCATGTCACGTCTGGTAAGGAAACAGTGTAAGTGGTTGGAATTTCATTTTAGCATTTGAGATTTGATTGGATGGTAAAAGAGGTGGAACATGTTTGGCTTTGATGTAATAGGTTATTAATGTGTTTCAACACCCACATGGCCTCAGTTACTTTAGCAGAAATTTTAAAACATGCTTACAGATTAACCGGTGGCATGATAATTAATAAAATATTGGTTTCAAAAGGGTTTTTTCCTACCTGGTCTCATGACGAAAACGTACCTCTGGGAATTTTTTTTGTAAGACACGAAATGCGTACCAATAAGTACATATCACTGCAGTTTCCAACAGAAATGAACACTAGAGGCGGTAAAACAGTGAACACTTGCAATCGTTTTCATACACCGTTATGATTACAGCTCTATATGTTTCGCTTTCTGGACGTAACAAGCTTGCTCTATAGCTCAGCCGGCACAGAATTGGACTTAGGATGCGGAACATGACTCACGATGAAAGAACTGAAAGATGAGAGATCGAAAAACAAGTTAAAACGGCAAGCTTACGATTGCGTTTTACGTCACATTAGCTTTTGTTCATACTATCGGGTAGAACTGCGGTGACATGTACAAAACCAACGGCACATAAAACGTACCATATGTACGTTCATCTGTTCCGGGGAAAAAAACGAACTCACTTTTAGCGCCACTCAGTGGACATTTCACATCTAATATGTCATGAAACCTACATGTCGGTACGTATTTTGCATCTTGTGAAAAAGTTCCCAGAGGTACGTTTTCATCATGAGACCAGGTTCGGTTTTTTTTTTTTTTTTTTTTTTTATTTGGCAATGCAAACATTTTGGGTTCCCCAGAGAACCTTTTTGTGAATAGTTCTTAAAACAACTTTTTTTTTTTCTTAAAGAATCAGAAGAATCTTTTTTCCATTTATAAAGAGCATTCGTTCAATTGAAAGTCTACATGGATGTTCAAGGCTCTTCATGGAGAGCCTTTATTTTTAAGCATTTTTTAAGAGTGTGTCTGAGCAATAGCAGATTGAGGAAACCTCTTTGAAAACAGTCATTATTTTTGCATACTGTTTTGCTCAGAAATTGCACACCGCACTCAACTAACGTTAACTTGCTCCATATGTTTTTCTTTAAATTGTTGTTCTGAACCTGAAAGAGAAAACGAACAGTAGAAGTACTACCACAGAAGCGCTTTAGTGCCTCTTGCTGCAACCATGCAACACATTTGCGCTCAGATGTTTCAGGACAGCGATGCGTGAAATAGAGTTTGCATGTCTAGAGGGTCTGCGTTTAAACTTCAGTAGATGATAGACTCAGGGGTTTGTTCAAATGAAAGCTGTCGTGGATTTATGTGCCCAGTCTGTAATATCATGCAAAAACAGTTTAATGAGCTTGTACAAATGTATAAACTTGGTTGTTCCACAGTGTATTTGCCTATTAAGCAATATCAAAAGATTAGGCAATATTTTGACAAACTTCATGTTCCACTACACTGTATAACCTAATTAATAAGTCTCTTCAAGGCTGCATGTCTCTCTCTGTGTCTCAGTCTGTCTCTCTTGCTGTCTCTCCCTCTCTCGCTGCATTGCTATATTGAGGGTCAGGCACTGCATCGATTGCTCTGAACTGCAGCTCTCTTCCTCCACTGACAGGTTATCTCTCAGAGAGGGAGAGAGAGAGCTGTGCTCAGCATTATTCTCATATAGACGTGATTTATCTCTTTCACACACACACGCACGCATGCACACACAGATCGAGAATTACCCCAACAAATAGCATGTCACTTTGAGAGAGAAACCGGATTGGTTAACCGACACAGCCAGGAAAGATGGAGCAATAGCTGGTGTGCTGCATTAGGAAAATTGACCTCTCGCTAAGGCCTGCCTTAATGGCACTGATCATTCAGAGCCTTAGAAAATGTTTCTGTCTGCCATTTTCATGCAGTTACTCTTTTCTAATGTATGTTAATGGAAGTCCTGTGATTGTGTTGTTTAAAACCAGATTTTTCGGAAATTAGACAAAAAATGCTGGGTTAAAAAAGGGACAGATCCAGCTGGTTTAGGTTAAATGTGTGTACATGCTAGGCCATAGCAAAATCAGTGTTTAAAAATTACAATACTGCTGGGTTCAAATTTTAAAATGAACCCAAAATGGGTTGTAAATTAAAATCACTAACATATGCAGAATGAGTACAGTAAACACACAGGCAACAGTAATCAAAAGATTAAGAACACCTAGAAATGGACAAAAATATAGGCGAAATTAAAAACAACCTATTCACCAGTGTTTGCTGCAGTTGCATAGTGTTCTATGGAAAGCCTGTTTTTATTGGCAGAAACTACCTGCCAGACCTTTACAGTGTTCACTGTGTTTCAGTCTTTTATACAAGGTTCAGAGTTTATATAGAGAGAGTCACTAATTTAGTGACCTAGAAATAGTGGTGAATTGTAAGTATTGTGTCTTCATTTTATGTCATAACTTTCTGTTTTACATTTTTCAAAACATTTGCTTATATTATATTTGTATATGTGTTTGTGGTTTGGTACACAACAATTTTGGACGCTAGTATATGGGATCTAGTGTAAGCATACTAGTATCTAATAAATTTATATATTTTTGTACCAATATTTATACTTTTGTACCTATTTAACATAATTATAATAATTATTTACAAAATAAATGGTTATGATTATTATTAATAAAATAACATTAGTAATAATGCATACTAGTAGCTAATATATTTTTATATTTTTGTACCAATATTTACAGTTTTGTACCTATTTAACATAATTATAATAATTATTTACAAAATAAATTATTATTATGATTATTATTAATAAAATAACATTTTAATAAAATAAAGTTTTTTTTTTGTTGTAGTTTATTTATTTATTTATTTATTATTATTATTATTATTATTATTATTATTATTATTTTAAATTTAATTTGGCAAAATGCAGAAATAAAACAATAAATAAGAATCGATTCTTCAAAATGGTTGTTTGACACCTAAACAGAAGTAATTGTATATCATTCCAGTAATTTAAAAAAAAAGTGTTGTGGACGTGAAATAATTATATTGTTCTAGGATGTAGTCCTTCCTAAGAGTTTTTAAAATCTAGGCAAAAATTTTATTTCCATACTGAGAATCAGTGGACGTGCATATGGACTAGTTTATTTCGCTCTGATTCAAGGCATTCACACATTCCAGCTGCTTTTTGCACTTTTGTTCTGTCCGTGGGGGAGCAAAATTAGAAAGGTGCAGCCGCACACATGTGCAGCTTAGAGAGGCCACTGCTCTCTTCAGTCAAATCTGCAAATGGTCTTCCACAGCTTTCTCCATGGCAGAAGCCTGTTTTCAACAATCAAATGTTATTCTTATACTTGCAGGCAGCCACTCTGTCACTCTGCCTAATAAGGGAATAGCAATTCTTGCTTGGACTGAGTTAGGCTCTCAGTCATTCTTCATGAGTGTATGCCGTCCAGAGAGCCGTCTAATCAAAAACATCATTTTAAAAATCTTTATGTGCCACCTCTGATAGACTCGCTCGCAGTGTCACTTCTGCTAGTCTGTGTCCTACTAATTTATAGTCAGACCAGTTCACACTTTACATAAATGTCTTGATTTTTAACCCAGATATGTCTGTCTTGTCCTCAAACAACTTTCAGGATTTCAAATTATTTGATGTAATTTTGGTGTCCTAAGGAATGTGATCCCGTTCGGATAGGAATTGCAGTGTATTGCTTTTTCACAATGCTTCTCATTTATTCTGACCTTCGGCAAACTGCACACTAACTAAAGCTGAATTTCTTGAGCTTCTTTATGGATTCAGAACCTTTGCCAACTTTGTGGGTAAAATAACAACCTGAGTTGGTTTTTTAACGTGGTTGGCATCACGTTCTTTTTCTTATTTTATACATAACCCTGACAACTTAGTAAGATTTTGTGCTTAAAACAAGAAAAAGTCAATCAAGTAAGAAATCGTAAAGAACTTAATAAAAGTTTTAGTTGAAACTGAAAATCCTGGATCCACTGGGCTAAATTTCTTAATGCTGAATTTAAATGAGATTTTCTCTTAATTAGTAATTCTATTAATATTATTTTTTTTATTACTATAGTCCTTAATTTTTGTGACTTTACAATAACATATAGAGACATTTTAATTATTATTCACTGTTTTTTTGCCACCATGTACTTTCAGGGGCTTCATAACATCCAGGTATACAACAGTTGAACATATTGATACAACGATCTGTATTGACAACATATTGACAGAATAGACTGTTGGTTCTGTCTTTAACAGAGGTGTTTTGTAGTGTGAACGTCTCATGTTCTTGTTATGGAGTTGTCAGCTGTCACCTGACGCTCTATGGAGCCCAGAAATCGAACAGCTGCACTTTAGCGTGAATCTCCATTTTAAAAACACTGCTATTATGGTAGAGACGTCTTTTTGTGTTCTCAGCACCACCATGTAACCCTTCTTGTCTTAAGGAACAGCATTCTGTAGAACTGAGAAAATCAAGTTACTACAGCAGGGCGAAATGAGAACACAGACAATCCAATTCCTTGTGGTATTTTCTGCATCTGCTTTAATTAGATAAGTCTGAGACATGTCACATGGAGAAAGTGTTGTTTAAAGGTGCCCTGAATTCCTCAGAGACGTTTCTGCTTAAATAACGTGTGATACGCTAGAGGAGGACGTTTGGAGTGTGGGAGTGTGTAAAGAGATGCATCACATCCTGTCTGTCACTGTATTATGTTGTACAGTAGGATTGGGCATCAAGAGCTTGTTCCATATCTTCAAAAATATTGGAACCAAGTGATTTTCATGACATTTTGGTGCTGTCAGTGTTTTTTCAAACATATGCATTTTTTTGTTTTGCATGCTGGAACACTGTACTAAAATATTGTTTCCTTTGGGTTTAATTCAGGAGCGAATGAATGTTGATTTTGATTTTTCTTTTTCAGTGAATGAAGCACAGTCAGTGTAGTACAATTCCAGAGCAAATGACTCTCTTGAACCTGTTCTTTTTAATAAATTGGTCAATGACTCAGAAATCAATCTCATACTCCTGGTCTACAGCTCACTCACTGACTGAATTAGTTGGTGCAATTAGTGATTTTTACCATCTGACTCAACTTCTGAACTGCAGGCCATTGCTTTTGGTCATATCCAACTCGAAATGAACCAAAAACTGCTAGTGTGTGAAAATTTGGCATGAAATAATTCACCCTACACACTGGAAAATAAAGATTCTTTGTTGGCATCTGTGGTTCTATGAAGAACCTTCATCACCAATGGAACATTTCCAATGCACAAAAGGTTCTTTATAGTGTAAAAATTTATTTAGATTATTAAGATGTTCTTCAAACTAAGAAAAAAAACAACAAAAAAAAAAAACAACCTTTCACTTAAAGGTTCTTTGGGAAACCCAAAATGGTTCTTCTATGGCATCACTGCAGAAACCCCCTGTGGGAAACTTTTTTAAAGAGTGTGTATTAATGCATTTTAATAGTTGTATTGTGAACAATTTAATCATGCATCCTTTTCATGTTTCGTCATTTTTAATCAAAATATCAAAACACAACCTTCCAATGAAATGACTTCTCCAATCATTTAGTCCACTTACACTCGTCACTTTTTTACAGTTGACTGCATTCAGATTTCCTTCCATCCATCAGTGGCTTGAACCAATCGATTTTTTTTTTCTCGGTTTCAGTAATCAGTTTTACTTAAATGTACATCACAATGCAGGAGAAAAGCTCTGTCGCTGTGTTTCATCATGTCTTTATATCAGTATAAATACAGTCTTTTTTTGTTTAAATAACACCTCCATCTAAAAAAAAATAATAAATGTTTTCAAAGTTTTGTATAATAAATTTAAACAATAAATTAACAATAAATTGAAAAAAAATTATATAGTAAATGGACATGGGGAGAGCTGGAGAGTAAATTGAACATGAATCGAATAAATAGTTAAGATTTCCTTATTGTGTATCTAAATTATGGAACAATTAAACATAGAAAGCAAAATTTAGTAGCTTGTATCGTCAGTACACATTACAAATCAGCAGCAGATGGCAAACCTTCATGCACACTGTTGCTAGGCAGAACACCTGGTTATTTTATTTTTTTTTTCTCTTTTTTAATGCAGATTGGCTCTTTGTTAGATATAATGTACTATAATAAGATATCGTCTCACTACAGTTGCTGAAATCAGAAAATGATTGTAGTGCAGTTCCTCAGGGATCAGCCCATGATGCAACATAACAGCAACAAAGTAAGCAACAGTGTCAACCTTAGACAGTTTGTGCGTAGGGTTTTATAATGTTATGACAACAGAGTGTGTGTTCAGTGTGTATCCCAGCTGCCAGACCTCCCTGAGCCTAGAGCCAGGATCCCCTTTTTCAAGGGGCAGGAGGTCTGGCGCACATATCTGGCTCATTTCTGATTGCCTGCAGTCTTTCTTTGCCTGGGCTAATGGTGTCTAATTCACAAACAAATCATTCTGCTAAACCAGTTTGTTTAATGATTTGGTACAAAATCACATATTATTCCATTGTAACACAGCATATAATTCTATTTCACATGCAATTTCATGCACAGTATGTGACATTTGTAGTAAAAGATGCCTTTAGACTTTTATTTGAAGATGTACATGTGACAGGTTAATGTTTAATATTTTAATTAGTTTGACTTTCTGAAATTATTCACAACAGGCTGATGAGTGTAGTGGATAAAATAAGAATCATTTTTCAAAGCACTGAGCATTATATTTTCCTCCTATGACTAAAGAATTATTAATAGAACTGTTATGGAATCAGAATGAGAATCACTGATGTGTTTTTCAATGTTAAATACTTGATCCCAGTTTAATGTGAGAGAGAACTATAATTTCGTTCAGCTGTCTCACCCTGGTGTCAGAAAGTTTGATTACGTAATTCTTTGAGGTGGAAAAACACTCTCTAAAGGGTAAATAGATGCTTTCTCAGGTGTTTTTGTGGTGGTGAAGGCAAACAGTGTATTTAAACTCTGTGATGCTAAAGTTGTCTGGAGATTGTCTTTCTCCCTGTGGAAAACTGGAAGATAATGTTTTTGGCTCCATGAGATCTGAAAACCCATCAGGGCCCGCGGGTCAATGACACACACACACACACACACACACACACACACACACACACACACACACAAACATTAGATGTAACTGGCCTGGCTGCTGTTGATATCGAAATCTGATATCATGTTGTGCTGGACATCAGATGCTGAAAACCAGCATCATTACCAACAGTCTCCATAGGAAAGAGGCTAATATAGTGGAACTACCTCACTGTTAAGCCCAGTTTGGACAGAACAAATTTTCTGTGAGGAGTTCAGGTAAATTAGTGTGATTTGAACCCCATCCAAACATCTTTTATGGAGCAAATGACCTATTGTTTTTTTTCCCCCAACTCCTCTGAGAAATATAATGTCTGTGAAGTGTTATTTTTCACTTTTTTAATTATTTTTTCACATTTATTTGGGCCATAACTAAAGTTAATTTCTCATTAGGCTGTCTGGTGTACCTTCACTATAGATTTAGACCTTTTTGCCAACTTTCTGGATAAAATAGCAGTTAACAGTTTGTGTTTCAGGTACTATTGCTGTCCCGTCCTATGTAACTATAAAATAGATTAATAAGTAGCAATTGTGTGTATGTATAGTAGGGCTCTATGATTTTGGAAAATGTGGATGAATCGCGGAATCCAGTCATAAAAATGGAATTTACTGTATAACTCGGAATGTCACAGAATTTGAACAAATAAATCAAAACTAGGTCAGTACACTTAAATCAAATGGTTATATGGACTAGTGTCCATGAATATTAAACCACAAAAAAAGACTGCATGTCTCTGTGTGAATGAATGGCACAGGCGTGCGGTTTCTCCTACTTAAGCGTGAAATGTTTTCAGCGTCTGATTTCATAGGGCCCTAGTATATATAAATTATTTCCATGACCAAACTGTATTTAATGTCCGAATGATCTTAAAGAAGAAGACTGTGTTTGAATTGAGCCTTTCACTTAGGTTAAGGCTCAAATCTTTATCTGATCTCCTGGGAGGCGTGTGTGCCGGAGAGGAACGGCATTATTAACAGAAATGGGCTGCAACTGTGAATTGAAGAGATAAGATTTGATTTTAATGGTGCCACATTTTAGTAATGTTACAGTGCAAAGTAATTTTTTTAGATAGATAACTATGAATCCTGTCAATGCAGAGTAAATCCATTTGCACCCGTTCAGCCGTACAAAATCTCTGCAGTGAACGAGTGAAGCTGAAGGGTTGGACGAATATTGATTCAGTCTCTTGTCTCTTAGGAAAATGAATGGGTCGTGACATTTAATCTTTGATCCTAGTTTCATTGAGCTTGCAAAAAAACAATATTTCAATATTTGTCATATGGACCTATCAGTGATTGCTCTTGGGCGATTGTTTCTGTAAACCCATGTGACTGTGTAAGTTCATTGATTCGCTTCAGTGAATCATTTGTTTTTAATTGTTTCCATCTCTCCAAGGAGCTTATGTTTATTTTCTATTTGATTATGTTAATTGGAAACCATACAGATTGTATTATCTATGAGTACATTTGCAGTTGTTGTGATAAGGGTGAATTATTACCATAAAGGCTTTTAGAATTCAATATTCAAATAACGAATGGCAGCTTTCACAAACACAGTGTCTTCCATAGTTTGTGATGCAACAGCAGCATGTGAAATCTGATTTGTTTTTAATTAAAGGGATAGATCACCCAAAAATCATTTACTCACCCTCTTGTGGTTCCAAACCTGTACAACGTATTTCTTTATTCTGCAGAACACAAGAAGATATTTTGAGAAATTTCCCAGGTGTCCATACAATGCAAGTCAAAAGTCACCCAAAACCAATATTTCTGGTTTCCAAAATTCTTCAAATTAATTTAATTTGTATTCTGAATTTTTTTTTTTTTTGCATCATGCGAGACTTTAGTAATTCATGTGTGCCTGCATATTTTTAAGGTGGCATTTAGCATGTACCGGAATCAGAATTGTTGGAAATATGTATTGTGTTCTTGAATGTTTCATTTTTTGTTTCATTTTTTGTCAACATGTTGTCCAAGACTCTTTCTAGTTGACATGATGGCTGCAAAGTTCAAAGTGGCTCTGCTGTTAATGATTCTAGCCACTGAGGAGTATTTTACAACAGCTTTATCTTTTCTGCTTTTGATTGCGTGTGTAAAGTGAAGTGCATGCGTGTTGTTTTATTTATTCTAAGCCATCCTCAGACACCATTACCCCAGTGACATGAACTTTAAATGACTGCAGACTCATGCCTTTAGTGCAGCTGCGGGAATGAATTATGAGACTGAATGAATCTGGAAAACTCCACAAACGCTCATTACAAGTCATGTCTGACTCTTTTGTCTCATTTTTATTAATAACCGTTAATAAGTCTAATGGCGGTGCAATATATTAAATATTCATGATGTGTTCACCCTGATTTTGCTCGTGATATAGAATTAAGCAACTATATGAATATCTAAATGATTTTAATGAGGTATTTATTGGCTATTAGTTTTCCTAAAGACTGTCATTAGACTAGTCTCACAATCAGTCTTTATCTGATGAGTGTAAGATATGAGTTTGAGCTTTAAGGCGGAGATGTTTTATTAGCCTCTCGAATTTAAAATTTCAGAAAAATGGCATTAGAGTTGGTAAGTTCAATTCATCTCTAAGCATTACAGAGCATTTAAGTTATGTTGGAACGAACGTATTTACGGGTTGAATGCAGATGAACTCCACCCAATTACGACTTCCCAACTCGTAAATACGAACTTTCCAGCTACTTGAATGCTAGTTCAAACTGTCAGTTTCAGTTGATCAGTTAAACTCTGATTCCTAGATGTTCCTGGCTGACATAAATGTTTTACTAAAATAAACATTATATAAATATTGCTTATTACTGTGTATTGGTGCACATACAGTAAATTAAAACAATTAAACATTATTTTTACTTCCTTACGGTAACCATTACTTGGCTATATTGGTTGTTTGCTCCAAATGAATTTTCTCATAGAAAAAAATGAACAAACAAACAAAAAGCTGATACATAAATACCAAAAAAAAAAAAGAGGTGATAGAGAATTTTTTGCTGTATCACTCAGTCGTTCTATATGCACCCTGAGGACATGAGCCACAGAGAGAGAGCAGACAGACAGACAGACAGTGGAAACTTTGACACAAGTAAAGCAAGAAAGGGCCAATTCCCTCCCTCCCAGCCCAGCTGCGCCCCCAGCCTGGCAGACTCTTCCATGACCCTGGAGACGCCAGCATTCAGATACATAAGCCATCAGCGTTTCCACCAGCAAACCTCATTCCTGCAGAGGAACAGTCAGCCACAGCTCTGCAGTCAGGGACAGACTAGGAGCCCAGGATTCTCCAGTGAGTCAGTGACTGGGGTTTTGTGCTCATATTTGCGCAACTGTTACTGAGGATTCTCCAGTGAGTCATGTGTGAGGTTTTGTGATTGTGTGTTGTTTTGAGGTTACTCACTCTACACTGCAGCCTATGGTGCCTATGCTATCTGTCTAAATATGCAACCAGGCTATGACTCATTACATCGGCTGTGCACTAATTTTTTCATTAATTAAAGAATGTACCCACAAATAATTGAATTCAAACACTTCTATAGCTTCGATGTTGTTGCATTCTGAAATGTTGGATCCCAATTCATAAAGTAATTAGTGATTAATTACAATACACAATATATTGATATGCCATATTTGGAATCAGCCATTATCTATGGATAGATAGATAGATAGATAGATAGATAGATAGATAGATAGATAGATAGATAGATAGATAGATAGATAGATAGATAGATAGATATCAATTGATGTTGTATATTTAATTGTGCATGCTCATTTCCCCGGTTTTTACATTTGGATTATCATAATCTAATGCTCGCTTAAAGTTAATCTTTAAAAACGCTTATAATTCATTAACACTGCTAAATGTAATCTTTAGAAAATCTAACAAAAAACTGTTTCATACTTTAAATTATAATGCTATGATGCATGAATTCACTTGTAGCAACTTTTTTTTTTCTGTTTTAACAGTTATTTGCACATAATTGTATAGATTTTATTATTGACATCAAAATAGTAAAAATTGTTTCAGCCAGAACTTCAATATCTGTGCATCCTTAGGAATATTAAGTATAGGGGACTGCACTTACAAGGAGTTGAACATTCGTGTGTATCTGTATATCTGTGTACAGTACAGTATTTTTCTGGCATTATAAACATTATAGAGCAAAAAGCACAATCAGAGACACATTCTCAACAGCAGACAGCTACAACAGAAAGTAGCATAAAATTTGGCCAAATAGTTAGAGCTAGTCTGTTTTAAAGTACTGTTTGACTTTTTTCTAGGTTGAATCACCTGCTATGTTAAAATTTGAGCTTTTGCGTCTGACTCATGTTTGAGTCAAAGGCCACATACACATTTTAGAAGTGACAATTGCATTTAAATCTGCTAAATTATTTTTATGTGAGTGAGTGGAATGCAGGAGTCATTTCTGAAACTGTGATAGTTGACAGTGATAACCATAGCAAGATTTCTTTGTGAAAGAAGAAACTAGCATAGTTGTTTAGGTTCTCTCAGATTTAATGTAATTTTGCTTGTCACTGCGTTAAATTTTCAGTTGCAAGTACAGAGTTTGTAGTCGGACATTGTAAAATGTGGTTATCATTCCTGTAAATGACCAAACACTGAGAAGTTATTTAAGCTTGTTTTGTTCCATACACACAGAGGACAGGTTTGGCTGTGTGTGCCAATGTTGGGTAGTAACTAACAGAAGCAGAAAGGCTACAACTTGGCATCTTTCAGTAGCGTGACAGCTGTTTTAAAAATGTGTCGCTTTTTCCAAGCTGTTTATTTCCTATAAGTGGCAATCTAGCGTAACGAGATGCTACGCTTCTGTTTTTATTTTTATCAGCTCAGTTGTGAAACTAGTACTGAGGATTTGTGAATAGAGTAGAGCTCTTCAGAAACATGATTCTGGCTAATGGTGACCAGACCAGTCTCGTATTTCCATAAACCTCACAGCAAGTGAATGTGCAAACATCAATGATGTCCACAGATGATATAAATAACTGTCTGATTTACTGCGTCTCACTGCAGTGAGAAGCAGGTGTAAAACATTGACCCAAATGAATCCAAACAGGATGATTCAGCTGCACTGATTTTATCTGGCTAAGAGGTGTAATATGGTGCTAGATATGAATAAAGTTTGGGAATCTGGCTGTAATGCTTTGTGTTTAGTTTTTAAAGGTCAGACAGCAACAAAACACATTAGGGAAATAATAATAAGACAAACTTGTTTTATATTCAACATCTAACATCTCTTGTTTAGTGTTTAGTTCCCACAAGTTTTTATTGCTCTCAGTACTAACAATGGCTAAACAGGGAAGAGCAGTCAGGTCACATTGACCCTGCTATATACTGTATACTATGGTTGCTATGGCAAAAGGTGTTTTTATGATGTATTTTATCACTGTGTAATACATCAGCAGTTAAAAATTGAGAAGTTTAAATGAGCGATATCTGATGTGGGATAGATATCAGATCTGGTTAATTATGCAAGCCTGTTTCTGCCTCAGAGGAGTAGTAGTAGTAGTAGTAGTAGTAGTAATATTAAGAAAAAATAGTTTTATGTCTCACAATTTCAATTTAAAATATCACATATTGTTATTACAATATGTAATATTTTACAGTTATTACAGTTTTACATGACAAGTAAAGATCATGTTCCATGAAGATATTTTGTAGATTTCCTACCATAAATATATCAAAACTTACTTTTTGATTAGTAATATGCATTGCTAAGAACCTCATTTGGACAACTTCAAAGGCGATATTCTCAGGTTTTTATTTTTTTTTATTTTTTTATTTTATTTATTTTATTTTTTGCACCCTCAGATTCCAGATTTTCAAATAGTTGTATCTCGGCCAAATATTGTCCTATCCTAACAAACCATACATCAATGGAAAGCTTATTTATTCAACTTTCAGATGTATAAATCAAGAAATTGACCTTTATGACTAGTTTTGTGGTCCAGGGTCACACATTTCCTCTAATTCCAATATCATGTTGCAAAACTGTGACTTTCTTGTTATTGTGACTTTCTATCTACAAGTTTAGTTTATTTATTATTATTAAACATATCACAGTTCTATTCTATTCTATTATGGAAGCAGGGATAGTTAAATTCCTCCAAAATGAAAATTCGGTCATTATTACTCACCCTAGTGTTGTTAATGATGTATGACCTTTCAATTTCAGGCCACAAAAGGAGAAATATAAAAAAAAAATAATAATTCCTTCTCATGCTCAGCCATACAATATTAGTGCATCTCAAAGTGAAAGGTTTTAATTAATTAAAAAAAGACTGTAAGGGGTAGTAGAGTGATGTTAAATCATTAGCTTAATTTAAGAACAGACATCAATGGCAGCCTTACCCAAAAATTTGTGTGCACACGTACACTGCAGAGCGAATGGTGTCTAGGGGGCTGTATCCCATCTCATGCTCTTAATGGACGTGTTCATAAAGACCACCAATCAGTGAAATATGTGTGGCTATTGTTGCGAAACACCCAGATGGTCATGTGTCTGCAGTAATAAAGTGCTGCAGTGTGCATTGATTAATGTTACAGGCAGGGGAGTGTGTGCCTGTAGACGTGTTAAGGTGTTTTATTAACACAGCTTGTGCTCTTATGTACTAGCCACATCCTGTGTGGAAATCCTCACGTGCACGCACATGCGCATGCGGAGTGAAACGCGTTCTGCTGAGCTGTTTCAGCGCAGTGCGGGGGTAGCGGGGGTGTTATAGCATATCAAACAGGGAAACACTAGGATTCAGAGCGAGTGAGGGAGGGAGGGGGATGCCAACGAGAGGCGAGGTGAGGGGTAGCCCTCCTTACCAGGCAAGGGATTCCACCACTGCAGTAATCAGCGTTTCATGCAGTCCTCTCTCTGTGCCGCTGCAGATTTCCCGTGTGCACGCTCTCACAAACGTGTTCCCCCAGAAATCCTTTCATCTGACTCCAGTCATCAGTTAGCATGACACGCTCTCTCACTCTCACTCTCCTTCTGCCTCTATTGAACCGTTCAGACAAAAGAAATGCAGTAGAATAGGACAGAATGCAAGGGTCTTCAAACTTAAACTACTTGGTAACACTTTAGTATAGGGACCAATTCTCACTATTAACTAGTTGCTTATTAGCATGCCTATTATTAATATAATGGCTGTTTATTAGTATGTATGAAGCACATATTGTGCATGACCATATTCTACATCCCTAATCCTACCCAATAAATAAACTTAACAACTACCTTACTAATTATTAATAAGCAGCAAATTAGGAAATTATTGTGGCAAAAGTCGTAGTTAATGGTTTGTTAATAGCAAATTGTGTAGGTGGACACTGGGACACCATATCCATATATGATTATTGAACATTTCTTATTGAACAAGCTTAATTTCAAAATGATTGCATTTTTACAGCTTTAATTGTTCTAGTATGCGTATCACTAAATGTTGGAATATGGCTACAGAGATTTGACTTACATTTAGGCGCACAAGCATCCAAGTAGCAAAATTGGCGCAGAATACCACAAAAATAATTTGTGAAAATGGCAGTTTGCTTCTGATGTGTTCAAGAGAATGAAATTGTCACTTTTGCATAAATATATGAAAATTAGTAATAGATTGAACTTGTAGTTGTTGTGACTCTTCATAATTTTATCTGTAAACGACTGTAAAATACTGCAGTAAAAAGCTGTTAATTAATTAACATTAAGTTCCCTTACTGTAACAGATCTTACGGGACATTTTATGTAATTTTACAATAAAATAATGCTAAATTTACAGTATTTGGAAATGAAAAAGAAAAAGTAATCTTATAAATTACAATAAAAACATTCCCAGAATTCCATGTCTTTGTGTATACCTGGTGCTCCCTACATTAAGGGGACCAAATGTCCCCACAAGGATAGTATTACCAATAATTCTGACCTTGTGGCAACAATTTTTGGTCTACAGGAGGAAACAAACTTATAAATTACACAGTTTTTTTTTTTTTTTTTTGAAAATGTAAAAATGCAGAAGTTTTGTGTGAGGGGTAGGTTTAGGGATAGAAAATACAGTTTGTATAGTATAAAAAAACATTACATCTATGGACTGTCCTGATACGAATACACGTGTGTGTGTGTGTGTGTGTGTGTGTGTGTGTGTGTTCAAAATGTTCTTCTCTGATCAAATTACTCAGTTACATTACTTTTTTGATGTGCATGTACGAATCTATTCAGTAAATATGTTTCCATTGTCATTTGTGTGCAGAGAGAATGGATACGTTTTGGACATTTTATTTACGTCTTAGTTACTATTTAGCATTTTTCATGCAATATGCCAAAATATGCATAAAAACTACATGATGGAAAGCAGCCAGTGTTACTGAACAGTGTATTTTACAGTGTGTGAGTGGCCACTACATATTAGGATTGAGAGAATAGAGAGGTTAAGGGTGACTGGTAACATCAGCCAAAAAGTAAAATCATTTTAGCGGTGGAGCAAATTATTATGTTTTGATGAAAGATGATAAAGATGTCAGGGTGCACCAATGAATCGTTCACAGTAAGACCAGAAACATTAAAGGGTGAAATTTAATTTCCTAAATTTAATTGGTTTAAACGTCAATACCAAGCACTCATGGCGTGAGGCACTAAAAACAGGAAGATTTGATGCAATGGTTAAAAACGTCTGCCTGGCACAGTTGTACATAACAACAAATAAAAAATATTTCCGAGTCCTGTATTAATAGCCCCTCAATTCTGCTTCTTTTTTCTGCCTTTGGCTCTCTCACGCTCTCTCCTTCTCCGTCTGCCTAAATGACATTGATTTTACGTGTGCTGTGCTATTGACCAGCCCTCTGTTGAATATTTCAGCCGCTGTGTGAGCGTGCAGAGGGGACGGGAGGGGTTTTCTGGTTCCCCGTCTTCACTACAGCCCTGCTGCACACTGAGTGCTGTGTTCAACACACGAGCCACAGCACTGTGAATGCAGAGCTATTTATTTAATCCCACACAAGCTGTTCTCTTCCAATAACTAACCAACATAGCGTTCGCTGATTCCTTACAGTGCAGAGTGATGGCAGCAGGGTTGTCTGTTTATTTGTCTTTGTGTTATTTTGCAGCATGAATCTTCTGTCTCATCACATTCAATTCATACTGAGAGCTGACAACTCAGATAAAACAATTTATTTTGTTGTGACCCTGTAGATTCAGTGGTGCAAAAAACACTGATTTAGTGCTCTACACTGGAAAAAAAAAAAAAAAAGAAAGGTATAGGCCTATGAACAATTTTCCCTCAGAAATTCAGCAGTCAACACATTGAATTAAACATGAAATTATTAAGTGGAGAGACTAAAATAGTATTTACTAATATTTTGTTTTAAATACAACTTCACTCAGAAATTGCTACAATTGGTAACACAATATTTTAAGGTGTCCTTGTTACACGTTACATATTATACTTACTATTATAATAACAATAATTTATGCATAATTACATGCAAGTAACCCTAACCATATAGTAAGTACATATAGTTAATTAATATTACTCAGTACTTAAATGTATAATTACACTGTAACAAGGGCACCTTAAAATAAAGTGTAACCTTTAATAATCTTTTGTTTTAATTACAGCTTCGAAAAAACATTTTTACAGTGTACACGCAAAAAAAAAATTGTACAATTTTCACTCAGAAATTGCTACAATTAATTATAAAGAAACAGCAATCAATACATTGAATTAAACATGAAATTAAGAAGTAGAAAGATTAAAGTAGTATTTACAGTGTATACGCAACATCAGAGCAATTGCAGGCATTTAGAAATGGCAGGTGGTACCAGTTCTGAAGCTGTTCTCGATTCTCAACCCTAGTTTGGTCTTGCTGCAGAACAGTGCTTCGTGTTATTCCCTGAGATGAAAGGAGGACCTGATGGAAAACAGCGGTGGCGGTATTTAGTGCTGACAAATCGTTAAGAAGTGTGAGTGTGTGGGTGTTACTGTTATGATTGTAATGCGTCTTACTGCAGCATCTGATCATGGCACTAATCTAATCACTGTTTGGGCTTTACTTCAAGCTGACTAACTATTACAGGTGCATTATGAGAGTACACACCCTGCTGAGTGTGTGCGTGTGTGTCCACTGTGAGTCACTGATATGGGATATTCTGCTGAAGTGCTTAGTCTCAGCCAGATTGTTTGACTGTCGGCAGTGTTATTTTAGTAGTATTTATGCTGTTATAGTGTTTATTAAGTGGACAGGGCTGCAGTGTTATCTGCATGGATCCCAGTCTCAGTTAGAGCCAATACTGTGAGTCTGACTGACTTGCGAAGGCAGCAATGAAGTCAATGTTGTTGACAGCCGACTGGCTCAGTCCTACTGAGAAGGAAAGAACAGCACAGAGAAGTGTGAAGGTGATCAAAGATGCACTTTATTCTGTAAATGTAACATGGGATGTACTGCAGGGCTCAAGAATACGGATAGCCTGAGGCCAGTGTTACAGAGTTTCAGGCCAGCTGAAGGAACAGCTATATGTCCTATTGGGTCAGTGCTTTATCTTACACTTTTTTTTATTTTTTTTGACTATACACTTACAGTTTTGTTCCTTGCAAACTTAAACATTTGGTTTTAAATTCTTGCAAACTTTATAAACCATAATTTGTTTTTCAGAACATGTTGTAATAGTAGCATAAGTAAGAATTAGTTAAAAATAACAAACCAATCCGTAATGTTTTACCAAGTATGCCATCATTTTCCAGCAAGTGTTTATGAATTTGCTGCTGCCTTGGAGTTTAATGTGTAGTTATAATAATGGTAACACTTTATTTTGAGGACATATTCTCACTATTGACTAGTTGCTTATCAGCATGTGTATTACTAGCATATAAACAGTTTATTAGTACTTATAATGCACACGTTAATGCCTTATTCTGCATGGCCGTATTTTAGATCCCTTAATCATACACCATACCTAAACCTTACTAACTATTAATAAGCAGCAATTTAGGAGTTTATTGAAGCAAGTCATATTTAATAGTTAGTTAATATGGTGATAAATGGTCCCCAAACTAAAGTGTGTTCACAATAACAGTATAATCTCTATAATCTCTATTATTGTGAGTTTTCTTTACAAAGAAAACTTAACACTGGAATGATGCATTTATATGCATGAAAACTTTGGATTGATACATTTATATGTGTGATATGCGTTATAATAGTTTTTAATGCATGATAATATTTTTTTAATTATTGTAAAATAAATATTAACTAAAAAATATGCACAAATGTGCATGGGCAAGACAAGTAGAAATCTGAACTATTCATGCCACCAAGTAAAAAAAAAAAATATCCTCTGTTCAGCCTTGTATTATGACATGACAGGAAATAAGAGAATATGTTACAAGTCAAAACTGAGAGAAACTTTAATGTTGTGTTTTGTACCTTGTTGGTGCCTCTGCTCAGTGGATTTGTGTAGATAGATTCACAGGTCTTTACACAAGGGTTGATGCTTCTGTGTCAATTGTGCTAATTGTTTGTTAAATAGTCAGTCAATGATTGCTTCACAGCCTCTCCTTGAATTACCAAACAAACCAAAGCCAAACTGTGTGAACTAAAACTCCAGCAGGATCTCCTGCTCTACACTAACAACTCATTAACAGTTCTTACTTTAGCAACACTGACATGCAGCTCCGCACAAGCAACAGCTACTGAACTAGTGCTACAGAAACAAAGCAAGCAACAGCACAAGCTCCTGTAGACACAAAGTGACAAATTGCTTCTCAGTCTCTTTATATCTCTTCGGTAAATATCTGGTGGTCATTAGCTTGCTCTGCTGATGGTTTCTAGTAGGCGTTTCTACTCAACTGCAGTATTCAACTCAAGCATGCAGATCTGAGATACTCTTGTTGGTAGTTGCCACATTGAATCACTCCTCATTTGCACAAAGCTGAACTGTGCTTAGCTATGTTGTAATAGCCAGTGTTGCATATGCCGCTTTAAACAGAAAGGGAGTGACTAAACAACCGAAATTTTGGAAATTTTGCATTTTGGAGCGAAAATCAGAAATCGAAGAAGTGGAACATGCAGTACATATTTTGGAGTCAAATGTCAGGTTAATATCGTAATAAAGAATGAAAAACTTGAAAAGAAATCTTTAAATGGTTTGATACATTATTTATATATATATATATATATATATATATATATATATATATATATATATATATATATATATATATATATATATATATATATATATATATATTTGTTTGTTTGTTTATTAATTTATTTAAAAGGGAAGCAGTATAGTTAGAATGTCATTAGTGTTTGCAAAGTTTGTCTAAATATTTGAAAATATTTGTCTGTCAAATCAAGGCCATATGATGCAATCAATGTGCATATACATGCAGAAAAAAAAAAAAAACCTAAAACAGGAAATGATATTATGGTGAGGACCCCTGCTGACCCCTATGAGTGTGTGTCAAGGTCAGTAAATAACATAATCATAAATATCAGATAATCTGATCTGTTTATGACAAGGCGATGTTAATTCTGGTAGTAAAATATCTCATTGTGTCAAAAAAACAAAAACACAAAACAACAACATATAAGCATATATATTACACATGTGGCAAGATTTACTAACAGCTTGCGCCAGCGTAAACCATCTTTTGGCGTTAAAATAGTACTGTCAGGGTTTACTAAAGACATGCATTTAAGAATTAGCGCTAAGAAGGCGTAGACACATTTATTTTTGTGCCTGACCTTATTGAATATGCATTTGTAGGAGTTTCCCTTTCAGACACAAAATTTATGGGAGGAGAGTATTAAAATGAATCGCGCAACGCGATTTACTAACGTTTGCACTCATCAAATTACTGGTAAATTGCGCCATTATTTATCACCCAAAAAAAGCATGTCTTAAAGCAGGCACTATTTTGCGTTGTTCTTGGTAGTTTGCGCTGGAAATGATCTGGCTGCGTTTGTGTTCTTTAATATGTGCATTGTCAGTAAATCACACGCAGAATTTCCCCCTCCCATTGGCACTATTATGTAATTGCACTTTAATGCTAATTTGCCCTGTTTAATAAATCTGGCCCATAAACATATTGTGTGTATATATACTGTACATAAATATGTAAAAAGTAGATAGTTAATTGTTCATTTTATTTTTATTTTTAACCTCGAAAAATATGTGTAAACACGGTAACACTTTATTTTACGATGTCCTTGTTACACACATTACATGTACTTACTATAGTAATAATTATGCATAATTACATGCAACTAACCCTAAACCAAACTCTCATCCTAACCACAACCATATAGAAAGTACATGTAGTTAATTAGTGTTACTCAGTGCTTATATGTAAAATTACACTATAACAAGGACACCAAAAAAATAATGTAAAATTGTAAAAACTTTTAGTAATATGGTAACAATGATTCAAATGTTTAAGGACAATGTGTTATAGCTTTTTACTTGATGATAATGAATTACATGAATGGCACGTGTTTTAAATGAGAAAGATTCACCTTGAATACTAGGGCAAAACTAGCTGCTAGCTTTTCTCCAGAAGCTCTCATTGTGGCAGTTTGGGAACATTGTTTCCTGACAGGCTGTTAAATGCCTGTTCACCTTGACTTCCAGAAACTGCGTAGATGCCAGTTCTGTCAGATTGGATCAGGTGATTTCAGCTGGCTATTGCCAGTTTTTAGCTGTCTGTTTTATGTGAATCTGAGACTTCACTTTATGTGTGTTTGGGTAAAGCTAAAGACTGTTGTTCTTGACTAATGCCCCACATTACTTTCCACATTTTCAGTCGTAATAATGAAAGCAGACATCACTCTCTGTGGAGGGATTGGTTCGTTATCTCTTCATTACTAATTAATGACAGTTCTCGTCTGAAATCTGCACTTAAACGGCTGTCAGAGAACAGCAGTGACCTCCAGCTTCTTTTTCCCCTCAGGCTCAGCACATTCACTCATTAAACTCCTTCACACCTCTGTGCTGTCTGTCAGTAGTGTCATTTACCATGTCAGATCTTGTGTGTTAAAGAATGCTGATTGGCACTGACATTGCATCTGTGGTGTTTTATTGACATGTGGCAATCAAACACTGTGTTTGTGATGACAGTTAGGGCTTCAGATCAGATGGACCTATGACTTCCAGTTCCCACTGCAGCGGTAAACACTTCAAATGGACCTTTATCAGTTGCATGGTGTCCCAGTGCCTGCACTGTAGTGTCAGTGGATGTGACTCTTTAATTAAATCAATTAAAATCAATGTTCTTCCAACATTCCAAATAAAGCCAGTTCCGAGCCTCGCAAATTAGCGTTAGAGCACAATTTCATAAAAAACGCAGATGGGAGAGGAAAATTCTGCGTGTGATTTACTGACAATGCACACATTAAAGAACACAGACGCAGCCAGATCATTTCCATAATGACCAGCGCAATCTACCAAGAGCAGCGCAAATTACAGCCTGCTTTAAGACATGCTTTTTTGGGCTTTAAATAATGGCGCAAATACCAGTAGGATAAGTGCAAACGTTAGTAAATTGTGTTGCGTGATTAATTTTAATACTTTCCTTAGCAAATCTGGCCATTAGTATCATATGATTCAAGTACCATGAAGGTACTTAAAAGGGTTAGTTAACCCAAAAATGCACTCACCTACATGTTGTTCCAGTTCTTCTGGACTGTTTGGAACATGTTTTCAGCCCGTTGAATTGTTCGAAAAATAATGCACACCTGAGGTGGTAATGCGGCCATGATGCAAAGTATTATTTGTTATTTATTGGCTTGGTTAGTATCTTTGTGAGTTTTGGTTATTTCAAATACAATAATTGCCCACCTTAGAACATTTGTCAATCATCAGATTCAAGCATTCAACAACCCATAGTATAAGCACTTAATGAATGGGTACTGAGGATTTCAAGTTTCAAATCAGACTTGTAAAGTCTATAAAGTGTTGTTTAAGTGCTTTACATGACATGTTTGCTATATCCCATGTCTTCTGAAGCCTCAAAGAAGAGACTGAAAATTGTGAAGAATCAGATCTGTCTGAAAGCATCATTCAGACTGATCTGGGGACTGGATCAAACATCAGTTTATTGAAAAGCTCTCAAAAGAGTGATTTGTTTACTAAATCTCTACTTCTCTCATAATACCTTCATGAATGTGCCAGGGAGAGCTGGGGTGGCCGCTTTCAGTGAGTAATGACTTCAAATTATAGTCTGTGAGCAGACAAAGCTACAGTATCTTATGGCTTTATACTTGGGATATGGTTTTATATATTACAGACTTTTATGATGTTTTTTTTTTATCATTTTGGAGCATCATAGCCCCAGTTCCCATTAACTTTCAGCTGTGAGTGGCCAGGGAATTCATCCTTTGTGTTCCACAGAAGAAAGTCTCGCAGGTTCAGAACAATGTGAGGGTGAGGAAATTATACCAATTTTTTTTTTATTTTACTATTTGGTGGTTTAAGTTGGTCAATCTTAACTTCAAGCTGTGGTTTGCAACTAAAAGCTAACATCTGTTAGTCCAGCTGATCATCCTTTTAAACTTGCTTGATCCAGTTCTGACAAGCTAGAAACCTTCTTCCAGCTACTATAAGGAGGTATTTTTTGGTTTTCGAGCAGGAAAACCTTCATAATTGCCCTTTAAATTTCAGGGGTATTTGAATATTGTTTGCATGCAGATACACCAACCAACAGCTGGCATAAAGTGCAATCACTATCCATTCACAGACTTGAATCCTGGGTAGGGATGCACCAGCTGTCTTTAAGTTCTTAAGTGAAAACTACCTGATCTCATGACAAAAACGTACCAGTGGGAACTTTTTCGCAAGACGCGAAATGCATACCAATAAGTCAAGTCAAGTCACCTTTATTTATATAGCGCTTTTAACAATACAGATTGTACCAAAGCACTTAACATTATCAAATTGGAGGATAGAGTGTCATTAATGTATAATGATACGATTAAACACTCAATTTTCATTTAATGGCATTTCATTATTGAATTCAGAGATGTCATTGTTTAGCTCAGTTTAGTTTAAATAGTATCTGTGAAATCAAATTGACAATAATTGCTAGAAATTAAGTGTCCCCAACTGAGCAAGCCAGAGGCGACAAAGGCAAGGAACCAAAACTTCCTCTGTGACAGAATGGAGAAAAAAAAAACCTTGGGAAAAACAAGGCTCAGTTGAGGGGCCAGTTCTCCTCTGGCCAGACGAAACCCGCAGTTCAATTCCAACCCCAGCCATGTCAGATTGTGCAAACGGCTTATCTGATTCCCGTGGTCTTGTCCCGATGGGACATTTTAATTTGTAATTTAATGTATTACATTAATAAGTACATATAACTGCAGTTTCCAACAGAAATGAACACTAGAGGCAGTAAAACAGTGAGCACTTGTAATCGTTTTCGTACACCGTTATGATTACAGCTCAATATTTTTCTCTTTCCGGATGTAACAAGTTTGCATGAAATTGGACTTAGGATGCAGAATCCTTGGGTACGAATCCCGAGGAAAAACATGACTCACGATGAAAGAGCTGAAAGGTGAGAGATTGAAAAATTGTTTTTGATTGCGTTTTTACGTCACATTCGATTTTGTTCATACTATCGGGTAGGTTTAGGTTTAGTGCAGATGGTATGTTATTTTACAATGTCACAGAGCATTACAGTTATAGCGCCACTCAATGGACATTTCAAGTCAGAACTGCGGTCACACATTCAAAACCAACATCACATAAAACATACCATATGTAAGTTCATCTGTTCCGGGGGAATAACGAACTCTTTTAGCGCCACTCAGTGGATGTTTCACATAAAATATGTCACAGAACCTACATGGCGGTATGTATTTTGCGTCTTGCGAAAAAATTCCTACAGGTATGTTTTCATCATGAGATCAGGTTGCGTGAAAATGTCAAGTCTACTAGAGGCTTAGTAGCTGCACCATTTGTTCTTATGCCAGAGCATAACTAGAAAGTCATAACTCTGTAAAGTAATACATAGTCAGACAATATAAAGTTTACCTTTAGGGATCCAATGACATGCACAACACAGACCGATGCACGTAAAGACGCACTAACAAAGTAATTTTTTTTTAATCATCTGTTTTATTCTAACTGTTTTTCCTGGTTGGAGACTTCCTTAAATATTTAGTTTATACATAGTTACATTTCAAACAAGTTTAATGGTGCAATGCAAAAATATTTATTATTGCTGAAGTTGTAACTTAGTTCACCTTTACATCAAAACTAGGCTTAGTTGTAAATTAAGAACAGCCGGTACAACCGACAGCTGGCCCCTTGTATTTTACACGTAAGCATGTAGGTCATGATGTTACAGTACAGTGAGTCATTTGCTTACAGTAGGAGTGGAAGGAGAACTTCACTCACAGATGTAAACAGTCGCTTTTAGCCAAAGCAAATTTACTACAGGAACAGTCCACCTGGAAAAACCAAGTGCTTAAGGGCACAGTGCTGATAGTTCATGACTTGTTCTTCACTGGTTCCTTATTTGAACCAGCAACCATCCCATTACAAGCCCTGAACTTTGACTGCTGCACCATAAATGACACAATGCGAGTAAATCAGCTGTGCGTGTAAATGCTGTGGAGTATTTTGGAGTGCTGTCAGGTTAGTGGGGCAGATTGTGTGGGAGGAGAGTCAGTGTGTAGATGTGTGATGCGTGGGTGGAAACATTGAGAGCTCTATTTCAGGAAGACATGGAGCTGCCTGTGAAACACGCTGACAGAAGAGTCTGGATCAGACCTGTTCACCTCAACACTAGTCGGTCACCAAGGTGCACTAAAATAACCACACTGCAAATCTCTAGACATTCTACACCCAAATACGCTTCTGCTGCTGTTGATAACTCAGCAAACTCTCTCTCTCTCTCTCTCTCTCTCTCTCTCGCTCTCTCTGTGTGTGTGTGTGCTTGTAATGTGGTGAAAGGCAAAGGTCTCTTGAATTCCCATGATCTCAGTATAGAATTCCCATTCAGTTTGGTCACAACCTCCTCTCTCTGTGCGCTCTCTCTCTCTCTATGTTTGTCTCTCTCTTTGTGGTGATTGTCCTCTTCAGAGTCACAGAGGAAAATGTGATGTATTTTCCCTGGATTTAAAACATGTGGTTCCCTTCTGGCTGCCTCTCAATTCAGAAACGCCCAACTGCCGAGAGAGACAGCGGGTGTTCCATCATACTGGGTTTTACTATCCGCATGGTTTTTCTGGCCTAGTCTCATTTGCATACATTTTTGTGGTCCTGTTCTTTATATTGCTGTTGCCTCAAATGTAAACAGTGTTTTAAAAGTTCATATACCTTAAGATGCAGTCACCGTACCAAAATTTTGGTGAGATTTTTGACAAAAAATGTCCATTTTCAATAGTGTAGTGAAGACGCAGCTTGCACAGAAGTCATTTTCAAACCGAGTACCTTCTTGTTGGTCCATGCGCTGAATTTGCATGACCAGCTTGAACATGAGTGAATTCTGCCATGGGGAACTTTCGCCCCTTACACGAAACACCCAGCTGTGCAGTTTCCTATTGAAATGACTGGATTCCATCTGCGAAACACTAAATATCATCGCACCTTTAAAGGGATAGCTTATCTAATAATAAATTCTGGCATCATTTATTCACATTCATGCTGCTCTAAACTTCTATGACTTTCTTTAGTGGAAAACAAATGGAAAAAGAAAAGAATTTTTGAAGAATATCCTGGTCACTCTTTTATTAATATAATCGAACTGAGGATTTGGACTAGGGACCCATTTGTGTTGTGAACTGGATCAGTTGATTAATTGAAAAAATAGGACTTATTTGTCAATTAATTCATAATTCTGACATCTTCCATAAACTCTCCTCAACGTGGCAATAAAAGTAAGGTGTATGTCAAAATGTGAATAATGACTGTTAATGACAATGCTTTCATATAATGTCAGAAGACTTGGATTTATAATGCACAATGTCAACTTTTATGGTTCCTTTTTTGACATCTCGGAGATTTACAGCCCCAGTCCCCATTTACTCCCATTATATTGAAAGAGTGACCTGGATATTCTTCAGTTTTCTTCATATTTACCATTTGGGTTTTACAGAAGAAAGTTAGGTTTGGAATGGCATAAATGAGAGAAAACAATGACATAGTTTCCATTTTTGGGTAAACGATTCCCATAAGTTTTGAATCTTGTTGCCATTTCATTCATGAACCTCAGTCACCTTTGTTCTTCATGGCACCTGTTTTTAGTCAGTGCTAATTATATGAAGACAAAATAGTTTCCATGATTCAGTGGTTCCTGCCTTTGTGCATATGTTCAGTATCAGTGTGTGTTGCTCAGTGCCAACCCCCATCATATTGTGAAGACAAAACATTTCCATTTATCCCCTAAAGGATTGTTTTAGATCACATAAACACTGTAACACACAACAACTACTCAAAATGAAAAAAAGCCTATCTGTGATCTCAGTGGCATCATATCTCACACTCTGCAGTCAGACAAGCCTGGACAAATGGGGAATGTCTACAACCATTTAAACAGACTCAATTGTGCAAGCAGTTTAATATCAATGTGTTTGTGTAGCTGTACTGCTTAATAAAATTCAACAATAAATGACCTCTCTCTCGTTCTCTCTCTTCTTTCGTTGTAGGGCTGGAAGGGCTCCCCCTCATGGCAGGGTCAAAGACTACTGTGTTCACCCGCTGCTACAGAAGGTAAGTGATCATATTCATGCTCTCTTTATTTAAACACATGCAAATACATGTGAGTATTTGCATCAATGATATGGTTTACAAAGTAGGGCTCTGCCATGAATACCTACCCCAGAAGCATATTTTTGATTCAGTTTCTCCAAAAGCATGTCAGAAAATTCTTTATTAAAGAATTCAAAGCCTTGAACCAAACCAGCCAGTTTTGAGAACATACAGTATACACAACAAACATTTGGTTTGAAGTAAATATTTGAAAATCTGGAAGAAAAGACAAACTTGACACTACCTAAAAAAAGCTATAAAGTCTAAAGCAATTTCCAGTGGATCATGCTTTAGGATTGTATTTACATTTACGTTTATCCAAAATGGCTTGCATTGCATTTGAGGTACACATTTGATCATTCCTTGCTTTCCCTGGGAACTGAACCCATGACCTTGCCGTTGCTAATGCCATGCTCTACAGTTTGAGCTACAGGCTGGCTATTTTATATATTGTATTACATATAGTTGAGTGAAAAATTCACTAACAATTTGACAGTTAAACACAAGTATTAAGTAAATTAATAATTTACTGGTAGTCTTGGAAAGTTTGCATGTTATCACTATAAATGTATTTTCTTACTAAGATTTTGAATGGCATTTTTACATCTAGGACTGTAATGTTGATCAGTGTGTTTCATTTAAAATCAGATGTAAGATATTCCTACCTGTGGCATAATAGCTTTCTGTCGCTCAGAAGATGACAAAAAACAAACCAGCAATATTCTGTTTAGCTGTACAGGTGTTTGATTGTCAACAAAGAAACCTCCTAGCGACTGCAAATAAGAATAAAGGATGCTGTGCAACGCTAGCTTTGTGCTGCAGGTGTAAGATTATCAACAGAGAGGGGCATTTACTGTGTTTTATACACCTTTATCTGGAAACCTTTGCTAAACAAGTT
This sequence comes from Spinibarbus caldwelli, assembly GCA_039654775.1. NCBI lineage: Eukaryota > Metazoa > Chordata > Actinopteri > Cypriniformes > Cyprinidae > Spinibarbus > Spinibarbus caldwelli. The sequence goes on from CM077243.1 coordinate 27,624,877, forward strand.
TTATCATCATGTAATGTAGGACTTTTGAGTCACTATGTGCACCCAAATAATACAGTTATAATTGGATTAATGGCTCAATTGGACAGAAAGGCTTGATGTAAACACCTCAATCGATCTGACAGAGGTTGATCCAAATAAATTTCGATCAGATTGAAAGGGCTGGTGTAGACTTATGATCAACAGGAAAAGATTATGCATGAAAACGCTCGAATCAGACTATTTTCCCAGTCTGATAAAAATAAAAAATAGTTTTGAGATATGCATAGTGCTGTGATGTTCACATACATTCTATGTCTTAAAAATGTGCATTTGTTTATTTCTGTTTCATATCTTATAAACTGGTCAGTGGAGGAGACTAAATATTTTCTAAATATACGTCCTGACCAGTGCTGAGGGAGATAACTGTAACCTGCCAGACTACAAGCTATTCGAAATGTAATAGTTAAACTACAATCAAGCCATTTTTGTTTTCTACTCTGCAGTTTACCAACAAAATTGCCTTATTTAAGCTATATAAGGGAGCAATGTCTTTTTAATTACATAACATCAAAAATCAGTGCAGCATGATCTCAATTAGGGTTGATATTAATCTCAATTTATTACATCTTACTACAAGACATACTGACAACGTAACTAATAAAACAGAAAAGATCTTGGGTGATCATTGAAATAAAATGTCTGAAAGAAGCGATTTGCTAAAATTAATCAGACTTCCAATATTAAAGTTAGTTTGATTTAATGTTTTTCCCTGATGTAATTCCCTGAAACACATCATGAGTGAAATAAGGCCTTATTCCAATTTTTTTTTTTTTTTCTTGTCCTAAATTCTGTTTCTGGATTTCTTTTTTTGATGGCTTAATTAAATTTTAATAATAAAAAGGATGTGTAATTAAGTTTTTTTTTTTTTTTTTTTTTTTTTTCAAACATATTGTGTTTCTATGGGTTTTTTTCTGGATTCTCAGTGTTATTTAAAACAAATTAATGTAAAATGTAAATTTTTTCAATTCATCCTTTAAAATGTATTTCATGTTTTTTGGCAAACAAAGTGTTGAACAACAGAGGTTTACAGTTTAAATTAAAACATGGATGAAAAATTGTGTGATATTGGGACGTTCCTTAAAAAAATAGAATTTTAGTAATGTCAAGTCAAGTCACAATTATTTATATAGTGCTTTTTACAATATTAACCAGGAAAATAGTGTGTCAAAGGAACCAAAACTTCATCGTTCTCCTATTTATCCAGTAATAATATATATTTGTGTCATAATTTCTTAAACCAGACTATTTTCGCAGCTTGTAGAGAAGACATTTCGAGTTTTTGTTTGTATTGATAGTAATCAAATGAAATGGTGAAATGCTTATGAAGTGACTCTCAGTTTAGCTCTAGAGATGAATGTTGAGTGTCTGGATTCCCTCTGTGTTTTCCACATAGCAAAACTCATAGGGCCCTAATAAAACTATAGCCCTGCATACGGCACTGATAAATGCTCATTGTCACAATGCCAGAGCTGTTGTCTGATCTGGGACTGTCCTGCTTGTATCTATGTGAAAGGCAGTTCTGAGATAGAAAAACATTGGCTCTGCACTGGCCCCTTTAACCTGCTGGTCTCAAAACAGGAAGTCATTCTGGTGAACCTGATGCAAAACAAAGCTATATTGCATAAAACTAGTTTGCTCCCATTATAATCACTGAAGCTGTCTACACTGGAAAAACCTGATGCGATGTGTGTTCAGCTGACAGATATCCAGTTTGTATGAATATCACGTCAAATTTTCATTTTACACAGACTGGGAAAATTAATTATTTTATGTGGTAATAGCATATGTTTGAATTAATTGCTATGAAGTTTATTCGTCATGTATTTAAATCTCTGAGCATTACATCAAAAATAGCTCTTGATGGCATTAAAGAAATTGTACCAAATTGCTTTGGATATTAAAATAGTTTCTTAAAACTCATAAGACCATAGTTACAGTTATCACCTTTCGGCTCTGAAGTCACTGGAAATGTGGGTAAATAGAGTAAGGCCCATCACCATGAGGGGTCTGAATGATACGTTAAACGACTACAGTCTTTATCATCCAGACATCAGACCTCACTGCAGAGCATCACGGTCCCCCTCAGACTCATTAAACATAACGACTGCAGTAATGAGGCAGTTTATAAATGGGGCGCTGCAAGCCCCTTGGCGTATACAGCATATGAAGAGTTCTGGACCAGAGCTGTACCATCTACAGGACAGCTCGAAACGGCAGGATATGCACTGACACTAAACTGTGATGTACAGTGACGTCCACTGACTCTACAGTGGCCAGTTTGTTGTTCGCTCAAGAGAGAGCATTCATAACTCAGACTGGACAGTTCTAATGCTGCAGTAGTGTGATCAAGTCTCCCATCATTCAACAGGGCCCTACTGTCATTACAATACTGCCCCCTGCTGGCAATCGACCCATTCACTGTCCACAAATGTCTCTTATACACTTGTACACACTCTGAGCAGACAGAATCATTATTTTGCCATTTAAATGTCCTTAATGAGTTTGAGAGTCTTCCTTTGTAGTTTTTTGAAGGCTCAGTTAATTGCTTGTGAGTTCTAACTTGACTTTGTTATTACCATACATAAAAAGTTTGTGTAATTTGGTTACTACACATCTAAAGGCCATTTATGTATGAAGGTAAAACAGTAGCAAAACTGGAGAGCTTGTTGATTTGAATGTGAGAACTTGTCATATTAATATTCGTATTTGTAAGTTGAAATTTACACTCACAACTCTGATGTGAAAAGCTGAATCTTTCAATTTGCACACACGGACAATGAATAAAACACCCGTGGTTTGAAGTCGGAGTTGCAGATTAATAGTTACAAATGTGTAGAATAACATTTACATAAAGAAAATGACACATACAAATGTATACGACATATTTACTTTTGCACTTTACTTCAGTTTCGCTGTACAACCTCAAGTCGGCACTTTCAACCTCTCAGATCTGGCAGTACAACTTCAAATCCTAGCGCTTTGACTTTTGCTACTCCTTTTGTGGTATTCCTGTTGTAAAACTCACTTGTGCACTTGTAAATGCAGACGTGAGAGAGCAGAATCGGGGTCAGGACTGGGGTGCAAATGAAGACATTTTATTGGTCGATGCCTGACCAATGAACAATACCAGCCATCGCAACTTGCCGTGCAGAAAGCAACATTTTTATGCATATGTATCAGTTATTTGTAAAACGCTGGAAACGATGAATATCCTTAGCTTTTATGGGATTTTAAGACACTGCATTCATCTTGTCATTCAGGTATTATCTGGTAGACAAATAATGCAACATCTCGATTTTTGCTACTGTTTTACCTTCATATTTATGTGTCTGCAGATGTTACAGTGGTGTATCAGAACGGCTTGCCGGTGATCTCCGTACGTCTGCCGTCCCGACGAGAACGCTGCCAGTTCACCCTCAAACCCTTGAGCGACACAGTGGGGGTTTTCCTTCAGCAGCTGCAGGCGGAGGACAGGGGCATCGATAGAGTCGCCATCTACTCTACAGGTAGAGTAAAACACATTGAGATCTCTGAAATCTAAAGCTGAATCTAGATAACCGTCAAGTTTTGGTTTAACCTTTTGCTGGAGCTTTCCCAGATAACCACTAACTTGGATGAATGAAAGTGGATTGTGATTCAACCTGCCAAGCTCAAAGAGGACGAAAAAGCACCACAGAAATGTTAGTCCATACTACTCGTGCTTTAATGATTTCTGTTCCATATGACTTCATGTAAAATGCAGTAGTACCATGTAAGTATGTAGACTCTCTTTGTGGTGCTTTTTTGTCTTCTTGGAGCTTGGCAGTATAAATCACCATCTACTTCCATGGATGGCAAATCAGTTTTGAATATTGTGTCTAATATCTTGTCTTCCGTTAAACACACATTTAGAAGTTCTGCTCAAAAAGTTTGAGATTGGTACTACTTTTAATGTTTTTCCGATGCTGACCAAGGCTGCAGCAATTTTATTATTACAAAAATAATAATATATTTCTATTTTAATATATTTTAAAATGTAATTTATTCCTAGATGCAAAGCTGAATTTTCAGCATCACTACTTCAGTCTTCAGTGTCACATGATCCTTCAGAAATCATTCTAATATGCTGATTTGGTGCTCAAGAAACATTTATTACTATCATCATTGTTGATAACAGTTGTGCTGCTTAATATTTTTGTGGAAACCGTGAATTTTTTTTTTTTTTTTTTTTTTTTTTCAGGATTTTCTTTGTTATTTGAAATAGAAATATTTAGCATTTTTAAAATCATGTTTACTGTTACATCAATTTAATGCACCTTGCTTTATAAAAGTATTAATTAATTAAAAAAAAAATCTTATTGACCACAAACTTTTGAACTGTAGTGTACAGATAATACAGTGATAACAGTTTTAATTTTTTATCCCTTTAAGAATAGTCAGTGTAGCATTGCACATTTAAACACATTTAATGTTCTCAGCTCTAGGGGCAAAATTAAATTCAAATTTGTTATTAGCAAATTCTTTTGTAGTTTAATCCACAAATCGCAGATGAACATGTGGCTTTATCTGACATGTTTAATTGATAGTACATCTTATAATCTAATTGAGGAGCAAGAATCATTAGTACTCTGTGCAAACTGCATATCTGTTCTGTTTCAAGCTCAATTATTCCCATATGAGAGGCACTTGAGCTTTCTCTCGCCTGTGAGATGAGTGAGAGAGGTTATCCGCTATCTTTACCTCTCTGTTTCACCTCAGATTGGAAAATGCTTCTTTTCCTGATGAGCATACTAACACAGAGCAGGAAACCTTTGTGATAAGCATTGAGATTTACTCTCGTATTACATAACCATTTGAGTGAGAGGTTTACGTTCCTCTAATTTCCACTGTGTCTCTCAATAGATGGAGCAAGAATAGCGTCCTCTACAGGGATGGATATTTTACTTATGGACAGCTTTAAGCTAGTCATTAATGACACAACGTACCTGGTGCAGCCGCCCAGGAGAGGTGAGTGTGTCCTGTTACATTGTGGGTCGTTATGTGCAAGACTTTGCAGAGGCCTAGCGGTGTTTTTGATATTCTGTTGGCATCCGTTGCAGATCTGCTACCGCACGAGGAAACGGAGCGACTGAGCGATGTCAAGTTCTTGGTGCAGCAGCTCTACACCACTCTGCGCATAGAAGAGCATCAGCTCACCAAAGAGAGAGAGCTGATTGGACGACTGGAGGACCTCAACTCGCAGCTCCAGCCCTTGGAGAAGGTGAGCTATTTAGATTAATGTCACCAAAACACAAAACACATGACCAATTTATTCTCCTCAAACTGGAAGGTTTTTTTTGATTGGAAATTGTTTTCACTTCAGAGATTTATATCTGTATGTGTGTGCGTGTGTATGTATGTTTATATATATATATATATATATATATATATATATATATATATATATATATATATACACACAGGTGCATCTCAATAAATTAGAATGTCGTGGAAAAGTTCATTTATTTCAGTAATTCAACTCAAATTGTGAAACTCATGTATTAAATAAATTACAAATACAAATTTAATTAGATTTTTTTGTAGTCTGTGGCGCCAACTGTCTTCAATTTTTGTCCAGCAATGCTACAAAGTTCAAAAAAGATGTAATTTATGCAAATGCAGCAGCAATGTGATGCGACGGCTGAAGTGAAGAAAGTGTAGCTCTCATGATTCATCTCCTGTCAAAGAAAATGGAGAAGTTAATGTTACTGTAAGCACTTTCCCTGCTCTTGATGATTCGTCTCTGCCTACATGCAGAGATATAATGAAAAATGATCCGTGGAAAACAGAAATTGTTGGCATTCTAAGTGAGTTTGATTCCTGCATTGTTAATCTTGTTCATGATATGGTGTATTACGAACTGTTGAAGTTTGTGTACACCATCTTTGCCCTGTATTATGTAAATTTACAGTATAGTGTATCAACCAACATATCATTTGTGATTTGGTTTTCAAAAGCTATAGCCAATAGCAGTTCACTAATAACAGTTAATGGCATCCAGTAGTAGGAATAGCCACTGTGACCAAGAATACAACCTCTTGAATCAATTCCAGTCCTATTTCTGTCATATTTAAAGTGCTAAACTGTGTGATACAATGTTGAATATGAAAACAAACATAATCTGGTTATAACAGATGTGTATTTTATCTGATTTGGGAGCTACTACACTGATTCTGTGGTTGCCTCTTCAGATGAACTTTTTAAGTTTGCAGATCTCACTAACTAATTTTTTGTGGTTATGGAGCATCTAAAAATGTATGCAAAAAATACACTCTTAAGACTTTTCAGTGTAAGTGGAATCATAAACTGGAAAAAAAATGACATTTATGAATTTATGTACTCCATTTTCTTATTAGTTCCACCAACCACTGAACCAAGCACAGGATAGGCATCAGATGAAACATCTACAGTGATAGTAACACACATTATCTGATCATAATGATATCTGGTAATTAAGCTGAGAGTCTAATTGCACAGTATATTGAGTGTGTAGAAGAGAGGGTTTTTACACACTGAGAGCTGCCTGAATACTGCTAATTTTGTAATTGCAAAGTTTTGTTAAAGCAACCGAGCCTTGCCTTTGGGATTTTTGTTAATGTGATTTGGATTTTGCTGTTAATGTGACACATTTTTGATTTACATTTACCTAATTTTAATGAAACTTGCCTATAATACTAATATATATATATATATATATATATATGTATATGTATATGTATATATATATATAGATAGATAGATAGATAGATAGATAGATAGATACACACACCACCGTTCAAAAGTTTGGGATCAGTAAGATTTTTAATGGTTTTTAATTAAGTTTCTTATGCTCACCAAGGCTGTATTTATTTGATCAAAAATACAGGAAAACCCTGTAATTTTGTGAAATATTGTTGCAATTTAAAGTAGCAATTTCTATTTTAATATACTTTAAAATATAATTTATACCTGTAAAGCAAAGCTGACATCTCATCAGCCATTACTCCAGTCTTCAGTGTCATATGATCCTTCAGAAATCACTCTAATATGCTGATGATGTTCCAATGCAAAACCCTTAGTATATGTTCATCAAATACTTTCACTTCAAATGCGCTAAATCACAGCCTCAACCCATTCAGAAGTACCAGTACTTACATAGAAACCTATACATAGTAGCCAGAAAGAAATGCTCACTTTAAAGAATAACGTCAGACGTACTTTTGCATCTGAGCTCTTCATATATTTTTGGAACCTGTGAAATTTCTTTTCAAAATTATTTTATGTTGTCAAATACACTACCATACAAAAGTTTATGGTCAGTAATTTTTTTTTCTTTCTTTCTTTTTTCTTTTTTTTTTTTTAAGTAATGAATACTTTTATTCAGCAAGTATGTGTTAAATGGATAAAATGTGATAGTAAAGACTTATATTGTTAGAAAAGATTTCAATTTGAAATAAATGCTGTGATTTTAAGCTTTTTATTCATCAAAGAATCCTGAAAAAAAGTATCACAGGTTCCAAAAAAAATATTAATCAGCACAACAGTTGCAACACTGATAATAAATCAGCATATTAGAATGATTTCTGAAGGATCATGTGACACTGAAGACTGGAGTAATGATGCTGAAAATTCAACTTTGGATCACAGAAATAAATTATATTTTAAAGTATATTTAAACAGAAAACCAATATTAGAAATTGCAATAATATTTCACAATAATACTGTTTTTTGATCAAATAAAGATCTCTCTCTCTCTCTCTCTCTCTCTCTCTCTCTATATATATATATATAGAGGCTTTTGCATTGGAACTCTATATATATATATAGAGGCTTTTGCATTGGAACTCTTCATATATACACTGTATATATATATATATATATATATATATATATACAGTGTATATATGAAGAGTTCCAATGCAAAAGCCTCTAAATGCAGTCTTGGTCAAAAATGAGATAACGATACTTAGTGAATGCTCTCCACGCTTAGTATATGTTCATCAAATACTTTCACTTCAAATGCGCTAAATCCCAGCCTCAACCCATTCAGAAGTACCAGTACTTACATAGAAACCTATACATAGTAGCCAGAAAGAAATGCTCATTTTAAAGAAAAACGTCAGACGTGTTGCACACACATGTACAAACATCTGTGGAAAAAATGGGTCACATACTATATGTATTTTTTTTTTAAATATATAACATTTAACAAAATGAATAAATACTGTAACAAATGTATTGCTTATTGTTAGTTCATGTTAGTTAGTGCATTAACTAAGGGGACCTTATTATAAAATGTTACCCATTAAAATTAATTGTGAAATGTTAACACGTAGGCAGCTGTAAGAAATTCTTGTGAATGATTTATCATTTTACTTCTCAAAACATAGCAAAATATAGTGTTAACAACCACTGCACATTAGTGTTCTGGTAAAACTGTATTTTTTAAAGTGTATAATATCTTTTGTAATCTCCTTTTCTCAGGTTAAAGAAGAGCTGAGTAAGAAAGCAGAGCGCAGGACTACATGGGTGCTGTGGGGTGGGATGGCATACATGGCCACACAGTTTGGCATTCTGGCACGGCTGACCTGGTGGGAGTACTCATGGGATATCATGGAGCCCGTCACGTATTTTATCACCTATGGTACAGCAATGGCCATGTATGCTTACTTCGTGCTGACACGTCAGGTGAGCAGCTCCAGCTCTTTATCCCCAGATCTTGCCCTGGAAGATCAGAGGAATTTCAGAAGGTCCCTGTGAATACATGGGTGCCACGGGAGGAGGAGATCCATCTGACCTCTCTGCTGTTGTTCTCTCACACAGGAATATATTTACCCAGACGCCAGGGACAGACAGTACCTGCTGTTCTTTCATAAGGGAGCGAAGAGAACACGCTTTGACATTGAGAAGTACAACAAATTGAAGGATGCGATTGCTGAGGTAAGCTAGCTCAAAAACAAACATCACATGAGTCACTCCTTTCATTCTCTTAAAGGAACAGAAAACTGTTGTTAGAGTGTATACCCAGTAGACATGTGCCAGTATTCAATATTTTTTATATATGTCATATCATATTATTATTATTATTATTATTATTATTATTATTATTATTATTTTTTTTTTTTTTTTTATGAAACAAGAAACTGTACGAGAAACATTTGACTACTAAATGCTGTTTAAAGATGGTATTATTCCCCATCATAATAATATATTCATAACTCATAATGTGCTTAATTTTAATCAGTAAATGTTCTGTCACATGAAATGCAAATTGTTATTTTGCATATTCAGCTGTCTATATATTATAATTTATTTTTGGATTATTTTTGGATATTTTTTATTTTAAATGTTGAAGATTATTTTCTTTTTGATTTATTTACCTTTTTTTTTTTTTAAATGTTGGTGTTTAAAAAACTAAAACATCATTAGTGACAATGTTTCTCGCCTGTTTTAGGTGCAGATAAAACATGGAAAAACTAAAAAAAAAATATGTATGACCCAGGGGACATGATTGCATCTATTAATGTTTATTAATACTTGTATTTTACGGGTTATTTTATTTTTAATAATTAAACACAAACTATCGGTCAAAAGTTTGGAGGGGTTTTTTTTGTTTTGTTTTTTTTTGTAAATATTTTTTGAAAATTTGATGAAAAATACAGTAAAAACAGTAATATTGTGAAATATTATTACAATATAAAATAACTATTTTGAATTTATTTATATTTGAATTTATTTTAAAATGTAATTTATTCTTGTGATGTAAAATAAAAAAAAAACAAAAAAAAAAACAATGTAAATTAAAAAAAAAAAAAACAAAACAAAAAAGAAGAAGAAGAAAGAAATTAATATGGCAGTAAAGACTTTACAAAAGATTTCTATTTCAAATAAGTGTTGCTCTTTTGAACGTTCTGTTTAGTGTCATGTCTACCACAAAATTATTAAGCAGCAAAAACTGCTTCAACATTGATAATAATAAGAAACATTATTAAGAAATTGAGCACCAATAATAACTGATAATACTGGAGAACCACATCAGCATATTAGAATGATTTCTGAAGGATCATAAGTGGGATGATCCACGGCTAGGTGCACATTACACAATTCTAATGCAATACAGGCAAAGAACTGGAAAGAAGCAACGTGTACATTCTCTCCACATTCTCCATTTTTAGGGTGATCTGTTCCTTTTACCAAATTTGTTCATCCTTATTTTCTTTCTGTGCCTCAGGCGGAGTTGGATCTAAAGCGTCTACGAGACCCGCTGCAGTTGCACCTCCCTGTCCCGCAAATCATTGCCAGCAAGGACTGATGAGAACCTAAAGCCCTTTCTGCCTCTCTCTCTCTCTTACTTCATTCTCTTCTGCCTCTTTACGTTTTGTTTTCTGTCTCTTTTTAGCTTTAATGTTTTATCTCTACAACCTCAATGAAAAACCATATCCACAGCAAGCTTCGGGGTTTTATTATCCTTTTTATTGTTTTCTTTAATTTGGCAAGTCTATGCAGAGGAGAGGAGACACAATTAAACGAAACGACTAAACTACATCCCTGAACGGATGGAGACGACAGATGCTTGTGGAACAGGCGCTCTCATATCGCAACAGGACCACACGGAGAAACGCACACCTACTTCAGACAGGAAGTTGAGACATTGGGATTCAACCAGTACATCGCTATGAGACAACGACCCCACGTCTTGCATGGGAAACAGACTCTGAAATCTAAAAAACCATCTGCCCTTGGGTTGAACAGTTTTTTCCACATTGGAGTTCTGCTGATATCCCTAACTCTGACACTTTGCAGAAGAGATTTCGAGATGTGGTGCTCTTTTCCATCTCGGAAAAGATCCGTTTGCCATCAAGCCAGTCCTCTTGTGGCTGAAACGCCTGTACGTAACAGCCTAACCGAAACCCTCTTGATTCCTTTCTCGCTTCCTTACGGACCTGTTAAGAGCTGAAGACAGATCTAACAGCTAAAATATCACTGTGTGTTCTATTATTCCAAAAAGAAAAAGAATCAAAGAATTTTGGCACTTTTTATTTTAAAAGCCATATTATGTTTATTATGATGATGGGAGAAAAAAAAAAGAAAAAAGAAATGAGTAGAAACTTTTCTTCTCATTATTAGATTTTTTTTTTTTTTAACCATGCCACCAGACATTACATATCTGCAGATGCTCCGATATTTTATTTTCTGAGAATCCCATCATCAAACGAAGCTCAAATAGTCCATCCCTAACGCTGTGAGCCTCTGATTTTTTTTTTCTTTAGAAATATGATACACTCCATCGGTTTACATGGTGATGAGAAACGCACATACACATGGTTGCTTGGCAGATGGATCTCTTTAAAGGTCTTCTCTCGTCTCTATAAATCTTCTTTCGAACATCATCAAATGACATTTTCCCACAGTGCCTCACAGCATCTGCTGCAGCGTGCTTGTTACGAAACACCTGTTTATCAGACGCAATCCAAGAAAATGACCCATTGAACGGTCTTAAGGCAGGTCACTGTGTAAAATGTGATTTATTTTTCTGGAAAAAGGTTCCGGACGCGATCAATTTCCCATCAGTCATGTGGCGTTTTTAGCTGCATATATCTGCCTCGATATGCCAAGTCTTCTGGAACATGCAGAGAACGTGTAATATATTAGATCTAGAATTAGCGTGTGTTTTGCACACTTCGTGGCATGCTATAGAGAGAGAGTGTCGCATCCTTTGTCTATATGTGCTATCTTTAGCCGACAAGCCTTAGCAATGGTTCTAGCTGGGTTGGGCTGATCGTCGACAACGTTTTCATCAGTTTTGCCATGCATTTTCAGTCCAGTTATTTATTATATGAGATTATATATATTAATACTATTATAAATACAAAGTTCTCTCAGTCGTTTCACTTTGTTTTGGACAGAAATGGGCAACTACACTATTTGAATCTAAGGGATGTGAAATTGACTGGCTCTCTAAGAAAATGATCATATCAAGACAAGTCTTGAAATTGGTTTTTGGGCCATTATCGTGACCCATAATCCTGTTGTCTATTATGGGTTTGCCCTACACACTCAGACCCCCGCGGAGAAACGGCTCTGTTGTTCTATAGCAGAAGTCTGCTCATTATGTCTAACCGTCCATGTTTGTGCCTGTGGTCATCATTAAGCATTTTTAAAGCCATATTCATGTTGTGTTTGTGTCTTTATAGGTGAAAGGGCACATAGAGTATCAAATGTCCTTAGCAGCAGCTTGTGTCCATTCTTACTGTGTATTTAAAGACTCCAGCCTACAACTCTAATAGAAGGAACATTAAAGAGATAGTTCCTCCAAAAAAAGAAGTTTCTGTGGAACTCAAAAGGAGAAATTTAGTAGAATGTTCTCGCAGCTCATTTCTTTACAACATTCATACTGACCACGGCCGTCAATCTTTTAAAAAGTTAGTTAGTTAATATGACTCTGTATTCCAAGTCCTCTGAAGCCATACAAAAATTTAGAGGAACAGACTGACATTTTTCTAAAATGTTGATTGTGTTTAATTGCATTTTTAGGTTCAGACACTGATGTTTCATGTTTCAGAGTTGCAGAAATGGGGAAGATTTTTAGCAGTTGATGTCTGAAATGAATAGTTCAGCCAAAAATAATTTTGTCAAAGTTTACTTACCCTTATGTCATTACAAGACATTTATTTCTTTGAAATGCAAATATTGTTTAAATCCATTAACATTTCTGTCCATCCATTGAAAGTTCATCCAACCAAAACTTTGATGTATCAAAAAGTACAAAAAAGACTTTTGTATGAATCGAGGGGTTTATGAACTCTTTATATGATGAAGAGATTTAATTTAGTCTTTTATTAATACTTCGTTCAATGCACATACATGCATGCATCAATGTTTTTGTTGTGTGGACTTTCAAAGGGTGGACAAGATAAGATGAGAGAATGTTAAAAATATCCTTGTTTGTTGTTTTGAAGAGTCTTATGGGTTTGGAATGACATAAGGATGAGTAAACATTTCAGTCTGTTCCTCATGCAAAGCTATTGTATGACTTCAGGAGAACTGGAATATAGCATCTGAAACATACTTTTTGTTGTTCTTTTTGGAGCTCAGCAGACATGGCCACTATAAACTAAGGTTTTAGAAAAAAAAAAAAAAAGAAGAACAAAGAACCGTGAAAATTCTTCAGAATTTCTCTGTTTTGTGTTCATTAGAAAAAAAATAAATAAAAAATTCCCAGCAATTGGGTCTGAAATGGCATTATAAATAATAACAGAAATATTTTTGGATCATAATCCAGGTTATCGTAACCAAACTGTGTTTTTTGGACTTTGCATGTCTGGCTAAAAGTGGAAGTGTTGTGATAGAGGCCTTTTAACAGTGACTATTTATTATTGGTGGGGAGTTCAGGTAAATGGGAGTTACTTGGTGTGCTTGAGTGAATTACATTGTGATTTAACACAGCAAGACCTGAACTGTAGGTGATTTTTTTTTTTAAGAATAACAGCCTGATAACTGCATTATGTCTGACCCAGCTGCTTTCAGCGTAGATGATTCTATCTTTTATCCGAGTTTGTTTGAACAGGGTTTATCAGACTGTATACCCTATTATAAAATGAAATTTAAACTCTGGTTCCATCACTCTAGACGTAGCTGATGGGTACAAGACACATGCATATCTACTATTGGTCCTGAAACAACATATTGAGGCATAGTGCTGAACCTAAGCAAATAAGGAAATGAGTGACGACTTATATAAATGTTCATCATCCTAAACCTTAAAATCTGACTGGTTGAATGGGGTGTCATTCTAGAATCAATAAAGGATGTTGATGGAAGGCAGAAGGTCACAATATGCAGTTGATGTTAGCATCTCGTCTAAGACTTCATGAATATTCTGTTCTTGCATAATTTTTGTGCATAGCAGTCAAAATCAGCCAATTCATCATAAGCATAAAAACATCCATCCACAACGCACTCCAAAGTTATTTCAGGGCAAAAAGTCAGCCACCTCACTCTCTAAGATGCCCAGTACACTTGACTTCCTTCGACCTACTGAACATCTATAAGAGGTCTTGGGTCTGGTCATTATCTAATAAGTTGAACTACTTTGTTTATTTGTAGGTTTTTTTTTTGTTGTTGTTTGTTTGTTTGTTTCAGGGTTTTTTAAATAATAATATATCAAATATATGGAATCTATTCTAAAGCGGGTGTTGCATGAATGTATGTTTACATGGGGAAATTATATATAAATGAATCAAAAAAGCAGAGATTATTATGAATGCTGATTGCAGATTAACAGACTCCTGGTTCATCAAGAGTTAAATTTTTTCCACCCAGTCCCTCACCCTCCATGACCCAGCAGCTATGATGCTCTCGGCTGCTGCAAGGCTCTGATTGGTCAAGGATCTCCTCTACATTATGCCTTGTTTTAGCCTGTCTTTGCTCTCTCAGTCTCAATGCTGCTGCTCGATCGCTGCAGTGCTGCCTTTATTCTGAACACTGATCTGAGAACAGAGAGTATGGAAGACCTGACCTTCTCGAACACCCCTCGCTCCATCCATTTGCCCGTCTTTCTTTAGCTCCTTATTATACTCCCACACTGATTGTTTTAGTTATGTGTATTATTTTAAAGTTTTCTTCATGTGCACTTAAAATGAAAATTATATTTCGGGGAAAAAAAGGTAATGGGTGATGCTGAATGAAAAACATTTTTCGTATTCTTTGTTCATTTTGTCATTGGCATCGGATGCTGTAATGTTAGAAGACTTTAAAAATGACTGTAAAATCCTGTATCATTTATGAAATGTGTATAAAAGAGAAATGTAATTCAATTATCAATAAATACGTATCCAATTTTGGAACCAGTAGTGATTTTATTTATTTATTGTAAATACAAATGTATTTATTGTGCAGCATTTTGGAACGTAGTGTTGTGACCAGTTACAGAACATAAAATACACACTCTGTTATAAAGCAGAGTATATATTATATTATATTATATTATATTATATTATTTTTATATTTTATTTTTTATATTATTATTTTATATTGTTGGCAATGGTTTTATATTTTTTTGCACATTTACCTGTTGGATGATTTTGATATTTGGGGAATTTACAGTGTAACTAAATTATCAGCATTTGTTAAATGAACAAATCTTTCAAAAATGAATCTTTTTTTTTTTTTTCTTTTTTTTTTTTTTGAAGTCAAGACTTTAAGGTATGTGGTTATACATGTAAATTGACCTTCAAAACTAAACATTATTTGAAAAATATTTACTGGAGTAAAACGTATGGCAGTTAACACTGGCGTCTGCCTCAAGTCTGGGGCAACTGATTTCATATTCATTTATATTTACATTATTTAGCACACCAGGGTGGCTACGAAAATGAAATTATCCAGTCAGGGATTCATGTTTCACAGGACTATAAATATGAGGAAAATCAAATGCCAAATTCCCTTATTTCACCCAAAAATGAAAATTACCTCATGAAGGCCTCACACTCAAGGCTTCCTAGGTGTATATGACTTTCTTCTTTCAGACGAATACAATCTGTTATATTAAAGAATGTCCTGACTCTTCCAAGCTTTATAATAGCAGTGAATAGTGGTCAAGATTTTGAAGCAAATTAAAGTGCATAAATCTATTATTAAAAAAAAAAAAAAAAAAAAAATGTCCCACATGACTTAGGGGGGTTAATGAAGGTCTTCTAGCAGAATCAATGCGTTTGTGTACCGACTGGCCGTCCCAGTCCTCTGACCTGAACCCTATAGAAAATGAGTTGGGCGATCTGAAGAGGAGAAGCACCAACATGGAGCTGGGAATCTGAAGGATCTAGAAGAAATGGCCTCTGATCTCTTGTCAGATGTTCTCTAAACTTATCAGGTATTATAGTTGAAGACTCAGAGCTGTAATCTTGGCAAAAGAAGGCTCCAAAAAGTATTGAATACTAGGATACCATTAATTGTGGTCAACATGTAGAGAAGAAAAAAAAACCCATTTATTTCATAATGAGTTTTTCTCCCCATTTTAAATTCTTATTCTCCAATGAAAGGCTAGATTTTTGTCATGTTTTGTCAAAAAATTAAAGATCAAGGATTAAAGATGCAGATTTATTTTCACAAGTTTCTTTGTTCATATTTACCAAGGGAACCAACAATTCTGACCACGACTGTATATGTGATAGGTTTCCATGTGGACTGGACTCTTTCATAGTAACAGTGAATGGTTTGTTTCTAATTAAGATGCAGCACTTTTTTTAGAGTCCTGTTTACCTTAACAGTGATGTTCGCCTTGACCTGCTCGACTCCTGATTCTTCCCACATTTAGCTCAACTTCCTACCAGATAGCAGGCTTCTGTCTGTACACAGTGTGCAGCATAAACTGCATTAGTATGCAAACAAGTGCCCTTAAAGATACTTCTTCTCTACCTACGTGAAGAAAGCAAGACTCTTTTTCTCCCATGGTTTCATTCCCGCAAAGTCTGCATTTACTTTGTGATTGATCTCAAGCAACAAGGAAACAGGATTAAACAGCCCAGTTACTCTAAAAGACTCTTCACACATTTCAGCTCATTTCTCTTCTTTACTTAAATGTGAAAAAAAAAACACACCAAAAAGACACATCCATGCTTGTTAAGCTCTAAGACTTGAGAAAACCAGCAGTACCTCTCCAATTGTCAATCTCCTCTCTTCAGTCTCTGTGATAACCTTCAGACACTTTCCTCTACTCTGTGCTAATGATACAAATGATTAGCACATTGTCCTGTCTTTCCTGTGCTGCTGTGAAGGACAAAGGAAAGACGACAAACTTCACAAAGTGCAAAACTAAGTCTGACTGATTACTGATTAATGGATGGCTTCAAGGAGTAGTTCTCTTCAAACCAATAAGACAAAGCAACAGAAAACTGATAAAAGTAGTTTATATGACTTGTATTCCAATCTTGAATCAGAAAATCAGAAACAGACCTAGATTTAAGTTTAAAATGTAAAAATGAGTTGTTAATGTGTTTACGTTTGACTAATAATTTAAACATGAATACATTTTTTAAATAGTCTGTATAATTGTTAATTTCATATTTGTTTTTACCGTTACATTTAGTTTTAAATGTTTTAAATATATATATATATATATATATTATATATATACACTACCGTTCAAAAGTTTTGGATAAGTAAGACTTGTAATGTTTTTAAAGAAGTCTCTTATGCTCATCAAGGCTGCATTTATTTGATCAAAAAAAACAAAACAAAAAAAAAAAACTGTAATCTTGAAAAATGCTATTACAATACAAAATAATGGTTTCTATTTTAATATACTTTAAAGTATAATTTATTTCTGTGATGCAAAGCTGAATTTCCATCAGCCATTACTCCAGTCTAAAGTGTCACATGATTCTTCAGAAATCATTCTAATATCTTTCGTTCTAAAAATCGTTGAAAACAAATGGTCCCACTTTATATTAAGTGGCCTTAACTACTACGTACTTCATTTGGTACAGTGTATTTATTGTGTACATACATGTTTTTACATTGTACTTATATCTTTAAAATATCTGCATGTAATTACATCTGTAATTAATTTCTGTAATTATAATTACACTGTTGACCCAACCCTTAAACCTAACCCACCTTTAAACCTACCCATACCACCAAACCTGTCCTTAACCTTACCCGTATCCAACCTCAATACCAGCAAAAGTGTTTTGCAATACAATTTGAACACAGCAAGTACATTGTACTTATTTTTTGATCTAAGTACATGTAATTAAGGCCACCTAATATAAAGTGGGACCAAACAAACTTATATCTCTAGAAACTCATCAGTTCATTGTTTTTTTGAGAGACAAAGGCTATTCCATTCACTGATATCTTTGTAAAAGAAATCAAACCAGATCTAAACAGGACAGAGAGAGACTGATGAGTGGACAGCCCTGATGCATAATAAAGAAAACACAATAAAGGACATCTACATCAGGATCTGGGACTAGCTTGGGAAACTTCATTAATATACAACGATATATACAATAATATACAAAGAAATGCCACATCTAGCAAATAAGTAGAAAATTGTATGGGTTAAAGAACTCTGAAGATGTGAAGTGGATCAATGAATCTAAGTGTTGAACTGCTGTGCATATAGTTTGACATATTAGCCAGGAACACTTATAGGAAGTTCTACAGAAAGCATAAGATGAAACTCCACCTGAATTTTTTAATGCACTGTCTGCTAAATGCATCACATCTGCACTGCTGTCGCTGCCGTAAGTGGAGTCAGCAGCTGAAGACGGTTGGCTAGTGTTGGGTGGGAGGATTCTGGCAGATGTATCAGGTTGAGATGGATAAGCCAGACTCCAGTAACAATGAGAGGACTGTCCAGTCTCTATCTGGAGGGGTGGGTCTTCTTAGATGGGACAAGGGGACAGGAGAAGAGGTCAAGGTGAGATAGATGTCCTGTCCATGGAAAGACGACAAACAAAATGTTTACAGTCATTGTGCAAATAGACCCATCCTTTATAATGACAGAGATAATAGACTCTACTATTAAATCACAAAGCTCTTCCACAAAGTGTGACAAGTCGGGAACGACTGGGTGTACGTCTGTGGTTTTCTCATTAAATAAGTTCCTCTCTACCATTGGACATGCTTTTCACTCTAGTTGTTCTTCTACAAGCTGCAAGTACAGCACAGGCCATCGGTAAGCACTTGTGGTTTTATATGTACATTGCTTATTATTATTATGTGCTTATTCTTTGAGTTTCATTCTAAAGGACACTGCCAACCAGTTTTCCATTAAATTTAAACCAAAACTAGATATTTTTCAAATGATTGTGATCAGCATATTGCTATAATACTATATATTTGACATTTTTTGAAGGACATGCTTACCTGTGCAAAAGTCACCTCACTGTTTTCTCCAGAGCAGCTTTATAGATTAAACTCATTCTATAATTGGTGAACTTTACAATTATTGAACCAAACTGAATCAACAATGAACTGATATAAACGAAATGATGACTGTTTACTATTGTCTTTTATAGTGTGCTAAGTGGTATTAGTGTGTTGCTACAGTATGTGGTGGCTAAGAGGTAAAGCCAAAATGTTCTTACTGGCCCATCCCCAAGTGTTTTTGATGTTTTGTATTACAAAAACTTCCCATCTTATTTCTTGACTTTATTATTTTCTCACCCTCATCATTCCTTGGGTGTATGACTTATTTTTTTCTGAATACAAAAGAAGATATTTTAAAGAAATGTGGTTACCATTGACTACTACTGTATAAAAAAAAAAAAAATAAAATAAAAAAAAAAAACAATGAGGCGTTTCACAAATTATCTTGTTCCACAGAATAAAACAGGTTTGGCACAACATGAGGGTAAGTAAATGATGACAGGACTGCCATTTTTGGGGTGAAGATTTGAAAAAGACTCCTAATTAAAATTACCATGGTTACCAAATAAGATTCTAAGTCAGGATGTTTCTGTAATACAGCTGCTGATCTCTAGATATGATTCATGTACCTCAATGTAAGTTCATGGAAATCATGTATCTGGCCACTTAGAAGACATCTGCTTAATAAGAAATTTAACTATCAATTATTATTGTACCATAAATGATGTGGGATGAGATATGTGCCAAAGCTGATTATGAGTTGATTATGAGCAATATTAATGATGTTGTGTGACATCCAAATGAATATTATTACTTAAGCTGTAGAGATAAAGGTAAAGATTATTATTGTTATTTTTAGTTAAACATCTCTGGAGGTTAAAATGAGTCAATGCTTTTGGCTCAGTTGATATTCTATTCTATTCTATTCTATTCTATTCTATTTAGAGTGAGTAGGTGGGGTTGTATGTGGATTTGCAGCAGATGTGAAAGATGACATGGATAATTTATTGTAACAGTGTTCAGGAACGCTGTGTTTACCGCAAATAGTCATGACCTGAACATCCGTTTATCCTTGACCTCCAGCTGTTCTTGTATCAACTTAACATCCCTAGGAGACAGACTTATCTACAGTCTGCCTGTGCTGATAGTACTACTCTCTAATATTAATTGTAATATTAAAACATCTCTGTGGTGTGCAAGTGCTGTTTTCAAGGGCACTGTTAGAAAGTGTTTGTAATTTGAAAAAAAAACAAAAAAAACAACAACAACAAAGAAAAAATAAATAAATAAATACCCCCCACCCCCCCCACTTTTCTAAGTGATCAGATCAGCCATATCTGGAAACCAGAATATCAGAAACTGGCTGGGCTCTTGGTTCAGTAAGCAATCCCATAGCAACTATTCAGGACACCCTGGCAACAGCATAGCAAAAAGCTAAAACAACAACAACAAAACACTCTAGTAAGCAAAAAGCAACACCCTAGCATAAAGGTGGTGAGTTTTGCATAGAAAAGCACCACTCACATTTCCTTCAAAAAATATTAAAGTTACATTTAAATGCATTGTGTGAGGGTTTTGAGGAGTCAAGTATAGGACGCAAATGTCTATTCACTTAAAGGTTTGTGTTTTTACACAAAAAGTCCTGACCTCTATTGTGATGATTTGGAATTAGATATGGCCAGTGAGAATTGATTCTATTCCTGCACAACAGGGCAAATTTACCACAAGCCAGGACACAGTGTGTTGTTTGCGGCTTTGATTTTTGTTTTATCTGAGGTGATAATTTACTGTGGAAAGGATTCTCCCTCTATGCCTCATCAAGCTGCTGCCGCTTCCTGACTAATGGTCATTCACGGCTTATGCTGCATCATTTTTCATTTCCACATGGTCCAGCAGAGCAGCCCAACTTCATATGAGGACCTAATTCATTTGAGAGTGTTTGGGAGGGTGCAGTGGTGCAGTGTAGAGTATTCATTGGCCTTCCTTTGAAAGCTGCCAACCAAGTGAAGGAAAAGGGTTTTGTACTGACAGAGCTTATTTAACAAGCAGTTGCATGCTCGTGCTGTAGGGAGCAGGACTTCATCTTTACAGCTTTAGTAATCCTGCTCTGGTTAAAAACACATTCTGAGATGGAACCTGTACCACTTTTGAAATGATCCGCATAGACCAGCATAAATTACCTGACTAGTTAATGCTGTTTAGTGTTTGTTGGTAGTCTGGCAGGTGGACCATCTTGTTCACCAACAAAACTGGTAAAGCTTGTTGAACAGTTAATTTTTCAAGTAAAGCTGAGTCTTACAGGTTAAGTTAGTTATAGGATAAGTATGTGATTTCTTGCCACTAGTGTCACCATACATTAAAAATACTTAATTTCCAATTAATCACGATCTTCATTTGAGTGATCTTGATATCAGTTCTTAAAATTCCCAAACCAAATATTTCATGCCTGTTTTCAGTGGTTTCATGAAAATGTATTTGTACATTTTAATTAATGCTTTTAAGACGCTGTGTCAAGTTATAAGAATCCTAAGAGAGCAACTCAGGGCTGTTTCTCATATTTTATATGTGCTCTATGGAGTATATGTGCTCTTTACTCCAGTACATTTGTGATGAGTAATGCAAATTCCAAATACATTTTGCATGACATGTGACTTTTTCTGCAGCAGCATATTTCAGCTACAAAAGAAATGATATCGCCAACTTGTCAGCAAGGCTACTTTATGCAAATGTTAGTGCATTATCAGGTAGTTGTGAATCTCAGGTGTTACATATATGAGATGAGGATATGGCTGAGACCTTTTATGAGGGATATTGATTTACTTATGCCATTTATCAGTGCTCGAGCTTAACTGAGATTTCAGTGTTTGTAGGCTGTTGTGTCGACTTTGATTTATTGCAGTTTTGAGGTGTTCAGTTTTATTTTGATTTTAGTAAACGTGATTGCTTTTCTCACAAAACAGCTGTTTCTTGTTTTTCACTGGCATCTCTCCAGGTGTTGATGACTAGTGTATCTTTGAGCCTATATTCAGTACGAGTAAAATACTTAAAGTACTGTTAAAATGAGATACTCTAAGTCTTTTACTTAAGTCATTTTGAAATTGGTGACTTGTAACTTGTAATGGAGTTATTTTCACTGTAAGATATCTGTACTTTTACTCAAGTAGGGTTTTCAGGTACTCTTTACTCCTCTTGTACAGGGGCCAAGAAAACACTGTCCTGTGTAATTTACTGGATTAATAGAATATATATATATATATATATATATATATATATGTACGAACAATGAACATTATAAGTAAATGTTCAGCATTCTCCATTCACTGGTTGTTGGCGTTTGTAAATGCTGCGAATAAAGACGTCGCTGTCGGCCGCTTAAGAGTTCCCACTGCCGGTGCGAATGCAACCAGGAAAACAGCCCGAGGGAGAAATTGGTTCTTTAGGAATGACCCTGCTGTCAAGTTCCTAGAACTAAGTTTCTAGAACTACGCGGTGCGAAAGCGCCTAATGTTTCTTAAGTACAGTATGTTGTGCCCAAAGGGCTTATTTATAGTTCTATCTCTTAAGTTAGAGGAAATTATTTTAACATAAAAAGTATCATCATCACCTGAAGTCTGGTTGTGGCACAAGCATGTACTAATGCATAATATGTGCTGACAAGTTCTGACCAATTTTTACCTGTCTCAGCTCTAGATCCCTGCTCAGCGTATATCAGTCTGAACGAACCATGGCGGAACACTGACTACCACGTCAACAACTCTGCTGGAGTCCCTCTGTGCGACCGGCATGTGGCCGGAGAGTGGTATCGCTTTACGGGGATGGCTGGGGATGCTATGCCAACCTTCTGTATCGAGGAGAACCACTGTGGTACCCATGCTCCCATCTGGCTGAACGGCAGCCACCCTCGGCCTAGTGATGGCATTGTGACGCTCCCTGCATGTGCTAGCTTCAATAATAACTGCTGTCACTGGACAGCTAGTGTGGACGTGAAGGCCTGTGCAAAGGGTTACTATGTCTACCGCCTGCCCCGACCCTCCGTCTGCTTCCACGTCTACTGTGGCTGTAAGTCTTTCTCCTACCTCACTGGGTCTTTCTGACATGTTGGATAAAATTGACCTCCATCAGACTGTGTGTTATGTGTGTCGCCATAGATTTCTATGACATATGCGATGAGGTGGAGTGTAACGGAGCTGACTGTCCTGTGGAGCCAGAATGCCGCTGTTCTGAGGGAACGGTTCTAGGCCCGGATTCACAGACATGTCTGGGTGAGTAACGGTGTAGTTCAGGACTGGCCAAGATAAACGCTTATAGAGTAGAAGAGCTATATTGCAATTAGAATGAGAGAGTGCTTTTGCAGTGATGACCACAAGACTTTTGAAACCGAGAAACAATCCACTAATGTACAAAAGCAGCCAGCAAAATAAATGCTTTTAATGGTGAAAAAGAAGAGAGTGCAAATTATGCAGCAACTTTCAAGGGGTCTACATTTTTAAAGGAATTTCTGTAGGTAATTTTCAGGATACAATCTGTCGAAGTTTGTCCAATTTTTTTTTTTTTTTTTTTTTTTGCTCCTGTCTGGTACTGTTGCCATGGTTACCTTTCAGAATGAGCGTAACTTATGTTCACAAGTCTCTATTTCTTAAGGATATATAGTTACAAGAATAGCCAGAGGCCAAGGATAAATAGAAGTTTAGGGCAAGACTGTATAGGGTGTGGGGGTCCAATCCTGCTTCTGGAAGTCCTGCAGATTTAGCTCCAACTCTAATTAAGCATACCTTGAAGCAGCAAATCAAGGTCTTCAGGATTACAAGAACAAACTAGACCAGGGTTGCCAGGTCTGCAAAACAAAACCCGCCTAATTGTGATTCAAAACTTGCCCAATAGCTATTTTTTCCATGTTTTTTCCCTCTGTTGGAGGTCCCCTCCATTGGAGGTTCCCTCTATTGAAATTGCATTCCTTGGGATAACTTTAACCCACAAACAACAACAACAACAAAAAAAGCCTGCAGCAACAGCATAAAAGTAGACTAATTCTGTGGAAAAACCGCAGACTTGGCAATACCGATCCAGGCTGGTGGTCTGGAGCAAGTTGGAGCTATACTCTGCAGGAAGTTGACCCTCTAGTAGCAGGATTGGACACCCATGGTATAGGCCCAAGTAGTCAACATACTCTGACCTACTTGAAACACTGTTAAAATAAAATAAAAAGACCTTCCAACTTTTAGTTTGACTTGGAGGCTTGGGGGATTCAAGCCCTAATTGGAAGGTTCAGACTCAAATCCTTCCTCAGTTTGCAGAAGGAAAACGTGCATAAAGCAGTCCTACTTCATAAGCTGGTGAGAAAAAGGTATCAACTCCAATGCTGTAGGGGTAAAGACACAACAAGAAAATAAGGAGTAAACAAAATAAGTGAAAACAATTAGATGTAATTGAATGTGTTCATTGGATTGGATATACTTAAGGACATCAAGCCATCTATCCTGCACATTAATCCTTCCTCTCTGGCTTTCAGTTTTTCCTGTAAGCATTTCATAACCTTTTTACCCTTCAGGGGAAACTTAACTAATCACTGTCAATTCCACTTCTAGCACAACATAAATTACTGGCCTTGTTGCAAAACATCTTCCACCTACAGAGGAACATTTTATGTCGCTTCTGAAACAAAAACTGTTCTGTTAAAGACAGGCAGACAAATTCTAAAGTAACAGTTCATGTATAGAAAATGATCCCAATGCACTCAAGTCTCAGGTGAAGCACTGAATGATGCACAAAGTTTCTGCCTGTGCATTCCAATTCAGTCTATTTCGGGATGCTGCCTTCAAAGTTTCTACTCCACATTCACTCATCTGCTTTTGTTTTTAACTGTGATCTGGTATGTTATGTGTAAGATGTGAACGAATGTGAGAACGGCAATGGAGGATGTGCAGAAATATGCATCAACACCAAGGGTTCTCGTCGATGTGGGTGTGGACCAGGTAAAGTACTGGACGTGGACGGGAAGAGTTGCAAAGGTAAGAACATGGTAAACCAGAGCATCCTGAATATGTGCAGACTTTCATTTAACTCATTCATTGTGGTTTCTGTGGTTCTGTGTAGAGACTGCAGGCTGTGACAATGTGAATGGAGGCTGCAGCCATGGATGCTCCTCAGAGGACGACTCATATTACTGTCATTGTCCCCGGGGTCTGACGTTGGGAGATGACAAACGGACCTGTCAGGGTGAGCTAAATCTATCTGTCCTGACTTGTGTCTCTTTCTGTCAGGGTTTTTATATTACACTTCGGTGTTTGTTTTGTGTGCAGTCCCTGTGCAGTGTGATCCTAGTTCCATAGAGGTCTCGGTTCCCAAAGACCTGGTGGGAGGGCTTGAACTCTTCCTGTCTAATACTTCCTGCCGGGGCATTTCCAATGGCACCCACATTAACCTCCACTTTAGTCTGAAGACCTGTGGCACTGTGGTCCAGGTAAAAACTATTATGAATTTTTCAAAATTTGATCAGTTATTGGATTTCATGCACACCAGGACTAAAACTTGTCGGTTGCCCTTTAACGGAGTGTCTATTTACACTAGGTGCAAATAGCCCACCTTATTGGCAGAGGCTGTTTACACTAACTCCACCCACCAACATGTGGTTGGGCTAGACAACATTACAGAAGACAGCTACCAAGAAACAGCTCCAGTGGTGTGAGTGGTAAAACGCGTAAAACAGACTTTTTGACTCGATCGACCCGAGTTCGAGTCCGCCTTTTGCCAAACTCGTTCTTGTCCCTTTTCACATCTCATATCACATCGGAATGACATTTATTTTCAATAAAAATGAAGGAAAATATTTGAAAAGTTGAAAATGAAGTATTGGGTAGGGTTAGGGTTAGATGTAGGGAGGGCTTTATTGTCCCAATAAGTCAGCATCCATTTAATAATTTTAATAAAACTTATAATTTACACTAATACGTTATTATTGCATTCTGTTTTATAATGTACTACAATACAGAGGTGCAGATATTTGCAACTATTTACAATAAGTAGTATAAATAGCAGAAAATACTGCTATTTTTACATAGTGTAAATAGAAGCTGTGGCTATTTGCACTTATTGTAAATAGCATACTGCTAAGAAAATACTGCTATTTTCACTTACTGTAAATAGAATCCATTGCTATTTGCACTTAGCATAAAGAGCATCTATCTAATCTAATCTATCGCTTTTTGCACTTAGTGTAAATAGCATCTATCGCTATATAGCAAACAATAATAGAGTCAAAAAGAACCGTTACCACTGGGAAATACTGTGATCTTTACCGTCATTCTGGTCCAAAAGTATCCTCAAAAGTACTTGCCAATGGTTTTCCTTCCTAATCTGCACCTTGCATCCAGGTCTGGATCCATAACACCTACTTTTCAGAATCCAACCCTAATAGATAAAATCAAGTCCTAGTTTCCATAATTTTCCTCACTCTCACATTACTGAAGTAAAATAGGTGGTGAATACCATTACATGTTGACTTTTTGATAGTTCTCTGGGAATGCAGTGGCAAATCATCTTCCTTTCTCTCTTCTCCAGGTCATTGATGACAAAATTGTTGGCACCAACTTGGTAACTGGGTTGCCACGGTCTAGTCCCAGCAGCAATTGGGACTTGATTGTGCGCACCAGTAAACTCCTGCTGCCAATTACGTGTGAGTTTCCACGGCAGTACGAGGTGTCGGATGGCTACCTGCCCAGCCTGCGCAGCACAGCACTCGAGTTAGCAGGCCACAGTGAAGGAATATTCCCCTTCAGTTTGGAGCTCTTCAAGAACGCAGAATTTTCTGAGTCGTACAACCAACCTCCTCAACTGCGTTTGCGTGATTCGCTGTACTTTGGCGTTGAGCCTCGAGAGCGTGTGGATGGCCTTGCTGCTTTTGTAGAAAGCTGTTTTGCCACACCTGGTCCCAAAGCTGACCAAGCCATAAAATATTACCTTATCAGAGATGGGTAGGCATTTAAAATAATTAAAAATGAAGGCATATTGTTCTGTACACTCATTCTGCACACTCCATGACTGGTGCTATTAGTGATTTTAGACATTTTGCTAACTTCAACTAGCCACAGAATTAGACCACCCTATTCTTTCCCTGTTGAAAAAAACAGCATATGCTGGTTAGGTATGTTTTGAAGCATGGCAGTTGGTTTGAGCTGGTTTAAGCTGGTTATAAGCTGTTATAAGCTCCTGAGCAGGAGCTAAGCAGCACATGACCAGCTTATAACATTTACATTACATTTACATTTAGTCATTTAGCAGAAACTTTTATCCAAAGCGACTTACAAATGAGGACAATAGAAGCAATCAAAACCAACAAAAGAGCAACAACATGCAAGTGCTATAACAAGTCTCGGTTAGCCTAACGCAGTACGCGTAGCAAGGTTTCTTTTCTTTTCTTTTCTTTTTTTTCTTAAGAAACAAGTAGATAGAATAGAAAAATGAAAGATAGTGTTAGTTTTTCAAGAAAAGCTAGCAGTTAGAGAATAAATGTATAATTGATAGAGGGTCCAAGTGTGTGTGTTTTTTAAATAAAAAGAAGACAGATAGATAAAATAGAATTAGAATAGAGAGTATTAGAGTTAGAGGGTCAAATAAAGATGGAAGAGATGTGTTTTTAGCCGTTTCTTGAAGATGGCTAAGGATTCAGCTACTCTGATTGAGTTGGGCTGGTTATTCCACCAGGTGGGAACAGTTAATGAAAGTCTGTGAAAGTGATTTTGTGCCTCTTTGGGATGGCACAATAATGCGTCGTTCACTTGCTAGAGGGCACATAGGTCTGAAGTACTGAATTCAGGTAAAGGGGTACAGAGCAGTTATTGGTAGCCAGTGCAAATTGATGAACAGAGGTGTGACGTGCATTCTATTCGGCTCATTAAAGATTAATCTTGCAGCAGCATTTTGGATTAATTGTAGAGGTTTGATGGAATTGGCTGGAAGACCTGCCAAGAGAGCATTGCAATAGTCAAGTCTGGACAGAACAAGAGCTTGAACAAGGAGTTGTGTTACATGTTCCAAAAGAAAGGGCCTGATCTTCTTAACATTGTATAAAGCAAATCTGCAGGACCGGGCAGTTTTAGCAATGTGGTCTGAGAATTTCAGCGTATCATCAATCACAACTCCAAGGTTTTTGACTGTTTTTGAAGGAGTTATGGTTGATGAGCCTAACTGGAAGGTGAAATTGTGATGAAGTGGTGGGTTTGCTGAAACTACAAGCAGTTCTCTCTTAGCTAGGTTGAGTTGAAAGTGATGGTCCTTCATCCAGCAAGAAATGACTGTTAGACATGCTGAGATGCGAGTAGCTATCGTCGGATCATCAGGATGGAATGAGAGGTAGAGTTGAGTGTCATCAGCATAGCAATGATATGAAAAGCCATGTTTCTGAATGACAAAACCTAGTGATGCCATGTAGACAGAGAAGAGAAGTGGTCCAAGAACTGAGCCCCGAGGCACCCCAGTAGCTAGATGGTGCGACTTGGATACCTCACCTCTCCAAGATACCTTGAAGGACCTATCTGAGAGGTAAGACTCAAATCACTGAAGTGCGGTTCCTGAGATGCCCTTACTCAATAGGGTTGACAGGAGGATCTGGTGGTTGACCGTATCAAAAGTAGCAGACAGATCCAGCAAGATAAGTAATGAAGATTTGGAAACTGCTCTTGCAAGTCTTAGGGCTTCAACAACTGAGAGCAAGGCAGTTTCGGTCGAATGTCCATTTCTGAAGCCAGATTGGTTGCTGTCCAGAAGGTTGTTCTGTATGAGAAAGGCAGAGACTTGGTTGAACACAACTCGTTCAAGTGTTTTTGCACTGAAAAGTAGAAGGGAAACCGGTCTATAGTTCCCTAAAAGAGTTGGGTTAAGAGTGGGTTTCTTAAGAAGTGGGGTTATACGAGCCTGTTTAAATGCTGAGGGAAAAACTCCAGTGTGAAGGAATGTGTTAACGATGAGTGCAGGTACAACTGCAGGAGAAATGGCTTGAGGGAGATGAGATGGAATAGGATCAAGCGGACAAGTAGTAGGATGACTGGAAAGGATGAGTTTAGAGACTTCTGCCTCAGAGAGTGGAGAGAAGGATGTGAACGAGTGTATGTTTGCTGGTAAGATGTGTTTGACAGTTTGTGGTGTGGAGAATTGTGCAGTGAGGTTTGTAATTTTATTAATGAAGAATGTGGCAAAGTCGTCAGCTGTTAGAGTTGAAGAAGGAGGTGGAGGAGGAGGACAAAGGAGGGAGGAAAATGTTTTAAAGAGCATGCGAGAGTTAGGCGAATTGTTAATTTTGTCGTGATAGTATGTTCTTTTAGCAGTAGAGACATTAGCAGAGAAGTCAGAGAGGAGTGATTGATATAAATTAAGGTCAGTAGGATTTTGTGATTTGCGCCATAACCTTTCTGCAGCCCTGAGCTTAGAACGATGTTCGCGGTGAACGTCAGATAGCCAAGGGGCAGAAGGGGTGGTATGGGCTGGCCTGGAAGATAAGGGGCAGAAAGTATCTAAACAAGACGTCAGAGTGTAACAGTATCAGTAACAGTACGTAAAGTATCAGTAGCACTGTTAGCATTAAGAGATGATAACTGTTTAGGGGGAGGAAGTGAAGATGAAACCATAGCAGATAGCCGGGAGGGTGAGAATGAGCGTGTTACGTCGAAAAGTGACATGTGGAGGGGTATGTGTTGTGTCAGGAATCATGTTGAAGTTAAGAGTAAGGAGGAAGTGATCTGAGGTGTGCAGTGGAGAAACTAGCACATGATCAGTGGAGCAGTGTCATGTGTAAATAAGGTCCAGTTGGTTGCCTGATTTGTGAGTAGCCGTAGTTAACACTCTCTTGAGATCAAAAGAGGCAAGCAGAGTGTGGAAGTCTGCAGCCTGAGGTTTATCTAGGTGGATGTTGAAGTCTCCAAGACTCCAAGGAGTACCATCCTCAGGAAAGGTTGAGAGCAACACATCTAATTCTTCCACAAAGTTACCTAGTGGTCCTGGAGGTCGATAAACAACTACAAAATGGATTTTTAGAGGGTAGGTAATAGTAACCGAATGTGATTCAAAGGAGCTGTTGATACTCAGAGATGGTAAAGGAGTAAATTTCCAATTATTAGAGATGAGCAGACCAGTACCTCCACCTCTTCCAGTTAAACGGGGGGTGTGGGAAAAGGAGAAATTATTGGAGAGTGCTGCAGGTGTAGCCTTGTCCTCTGATTTGATCCAGGTCTCTGTCAGGGCCATGAAGTTTAGCCTTGAATGACTAGTAATGGAAGTAATGAAATCAGCTTTGTTGACAGCAGACTGACAATTCCAGAGACCAATAGAAAAAGAAAGTTGTGTATTAGCAGACATAGGCAAAGTGTGCAGGTTGTTAGGATTGTGCTCCCTACAGTGTGTGATGCGTGGTTTGCGCATATATATATATATATATCGCTTATTAACCAGCTCATGAAAAACTTAAGCCAGCTCAAACCAGCTGCCATGCTTCAAAACATACCTAACCTGACAGATAAAAGGCACAGTAGCTGATTGGGTGGCTCCCCTGACAATTTATTAGCTGTGTTTAGCACCTAGGGCTGTCACAGAGGCAGGTGTAATTCCTCAGGACACCTTTTTCAGTAATGTCATATCTGTGAGGTTGTGGGTACAATTTATCCATGGTATTTTGAGGAGTGATTGCTTGCGGCACCTTTAAACAAAGGCAGAGTCTATATTTAGAGAGTGTTGTGCTTTAATGGCCTTATATTTCTCAGCTGCATTTCAGACGATATGGTGCGTCAGTTTTCATCTAAAGACCAACTCTCCAAACACTACCAGGTTCCTGTCTTCAAGTTCATTGGCAAGGACAACAGAGTGAGTAGGGAACAGGTGCATGCTGGGAAATTCAGCATTCTGGTCTGTCCTATGCATGTACTTTTCTGTGTTAATGGACTAGCTATTACTTTGCTGAAACTTTTGTGTGTAATGTGTGTGTATTAGGAGGTGTTCCTGCATTGCCGTGTGCTGGTGTGTGGGCAGGAACAAGGGGAATCTCGCTGTACGCAGGGCTGCCGAAATCGTTTGAGGAGACATCTCTGGACTGACCAGCACCAGGAGCAACACACACTTTCCAGTGGACCTATTCGTATACTGCCAGATCCATGAGACCACACACATCTATAAAATCTCTTACCCAAAACGCCATCTACAGGCTGCTTTACTGTATTTAAGCACATCCATACTGCATACAGTATCTGAAGTAATCTTACATTTATGAGTTACATCAATTGCTTCCTTCCACTACTCCTGACATTATATTTACTACATAAAGCCTCACTAGAAAATATGTCTTTCCATGTGCATGCATCTACTGTAGGTGATGTATTGTGTGTGCAATTAACAGTATAAGCCTAGGCATTTCGATAAAGCTTAAAACAAGAAACTGAGTGGCATTATACAGTTTTGAAAGACTAATTTGCATATAAGTTCAGCACTGTTTTACTGGGGAAAATAAAATGATTTTGCAGCCAATAAAATTATTTTTGTCACAGTCTGTAGTCATATTGTTCCTCTCAGTGCAATAAACATTCCTGTGTGTTACTGTTCAAACCATTCTGCGTTTAAATACATTTAAAACAAAAACTAAATAAAACTACTTGGCTTAGGTGAACATTTCAGTTTTCAGCACGATATTCAGACAATCAAACATTATTTGCGTAACTATCACTACCCCACTGAAGTTCAACAATCATAATATTTTGATTATTTCTAAATAAAACAACTTTAGTTTGGAACAGTGTTCCTTGGTAATAAATTAACTATTAGCTCTGTGCTGACATACTGTCAACTATTGTGAGAATTTTGTATGGCAATTTTCCTGTTTTTTATGGGCTTTTTTTTTTTTTTTAATTTAAGCAAATGAATATTGTTTTTTAATTTTGGACATAATAAGTTGAGACAAACTATATATCTTATGGATATTGTCTTCCTATATAACAAACCTACACACAATCACACACTCTATGCATTTGTGGGACAGACACTTTCACACATACAACATAAACGTTTTTAGTTTTTGCTGAACTAAAACTAATCCACTAGCACCAGTACAAGGGTTAGTGGGTGAATCTCATGAAACTTCTCAAGAACATGTGAAGGTAATATTTTTTTCCCCCAAAATATGAAGGAAAATATAAAGTATGCGTCTATTTTTAGGACCAGCACATATGTTTGTTTGCTTGCTTGCTTTGTGACATTTTTAGGAAGATTAGGGTAATTTCTCCATAAATTTCATTGCGATTATGCAAAAAAACTCTTTTGCTGCAATGCAAATAAAATAAACATTTTATTTAAATTAGTAAATGTAAATTAATAGTATTTATACACTGCAGTATTATGTCATACACCACATTTAATGTATGCTGATAATAATGACAATTAATAATAATAATAATAATAATAATAATAATAATAATGATGATAAATAAAATAACCATATTAAACTAATGAGAATCCATTAACAACCACCACTGTTGTGCATTGCTGTAAATCTGCTTACTTGTTTCTTTTCATTTATGTGGTGAAATGTGACCAGGGTTTGTCTTAATGAGATTCATCCTAAAACTGACCCCTAATGTGGAGTAGTTTAAAACTGTAAAGTGTTTATATGTGTTGAAGGTGGTGTGTTTTTGTGTTTTTTAGGTCTTCACAGCTCATCCTTTTCTTCTCCTTCACAATAGCAGGCTGCCCTCTGGCCGTTCATGAAGGGCCTGCAGCCCAAAGTCCACACAGTGTTATACATGGTGTCCGCAAATGTCTCACAGGCTGTGGGAGAGAACGGATATGAGGGGTTTTGTCTGGTATGCAAAGGTGCTATTGCAAATGACAATCCATACAATCAATCAAAACTATTTTTCAGCTGGGTTAGCCTTAATAGATAATGGATCTGTTCCAGCACAGATATACTGTATACAAAAAACAATTACGTATATACACGTCCCTATAAAACATGGAAACCCAATGTGTGTGTGTGTGTGTGTGTGTATTTCACACCTTCAACTTTTGATATGAGGCCCAGACTCTTCTTCAGGTCAGCACAGATGCTATGGAGGCACCAGCGGAATTTGGTGTCACAGCGGTACTTGTTAGAGCCACAGGTGTCATAGCAAATGTCTAGCTGATTACAACATTTGGTCATGGCTGGGACACCCATATCAAACTGTGGAGTAACAGCAAATTACACAACATGAGCTTTAAAACTCTTTCACACCACTGTTAAAACACAAACAACAAAATGCAGTTCAGACACATAAAGAACCACACAAATAACTTGTTAGTCACAAAAATGGAACATCCTATGTGTCTGCATCCTTTCAATGTCCCATTCACATTAAAATTAATTAAGGAAATGAAATGTATGTGAATCTATATATCAATAATGATTATATAATGATTTTATATACTAACTCGGTAGCGGTTTATTTTAAGATCCAATTCTCACTATTAACTAGTTGCTTATTATCATACATATTACTAGCATTTTGGCTGTTTATTAGTACTTACAGGCACATATTAATGGCTTACTCTGCATGACCATGTTCTAGATCTCTTAAACCCGACCCAATACCTAAACATAACAACTACCATACTAACTATTAATAAGCAGCAAATTAGGAGTTTATTGAGGGAAAACTCTTGGTTAATAATGAATATGTGTTCCCTAATCTAAAGTGTTACCAATAATTCTGTATAATTATAAGATTTAATTGCTCTACAATGTAAGCAAAATATGTAATTATTTTATGGTAAAACCCAAACTATAATATATGCTGGACTTTAAACGCATCACTAAATTTGAAACAATATCTAGCAAAGGTGTCCATCTTTGTTGTGAAAAAGGTGCTTTAGTTAAGGCCATGGATATTTAAGAGATGTAGTGATGGTGGTTAGCGTTGCACTGTAATTCGTAAAGCTGAAACATGAGATAATTACATTTGTTGCCCAAAGAGGAGGATTCAGATATATCGCCTGTATAAGTGATTTCTGAATGAACACCTTAAACTTCAAAGTTAGAATTTATTCAAGATCCAGAAATTACACAGAGGGCTGTCTATGAGTCTTTGTGTGAAAGTAATTGGTTCACATTTGCTTTCCTCTTTCCTGACAGCAGTCCCATCAGCACTCTGGCTGGATGCCAAACTTAACTGTCTGGAACCTGTCGGATGTTCACTATCTGTTCAGAGTCAGTGCTGGCCTCTCAATTTAGGAGCACCATATCTGAAATTGTGCTGGCCTGTGCAATACTAGTCATGCAGAGCCAGGTCTTAATGCCATGAGGTCTGGTCCACATTGCAACTTACTGTACTATGATCAAAAACCACCCACTTAAAAAGGAAAAGACACTCTGACTAAGTCTGATACAATAAAATTATCTAATTTTTCTCCTGTCTAACAAGTAAATATTAACAGTTTGATTTATTTATAACTTTGATTTAATCATATTTATAAGTTTGATTTAGTGCACACTTCATTAGCAGGATTTCCACAGGTCATGCATGTCGACAGAAGATACAGTATCAAAGATTTAAGGTGGCAGCCTGGCCACTGCTCAGTGTTAATAGAAATAAGGAGACACATACACTGTTCGGTACCTGGAAGCCAAGCAGTGAGGTGCTACAACCATCAGGCTCTGGCATTTGATAGCCAGCACGAGGCTGAGGAGCTTTACCTGAAAAACAGAAATTATATATTATAATCTTTAAATAAAGGACAATGAAAAGCAGAATCTAAACAAGTAATACCCAAATTATTCTCTGAATGTATGTACCTACTACAATTAATTCAGTCTTATACAGTATTATTACATTTTGGGACATCTATTGAGAAGTATCTATTATTGTGATCTTCAGATTGAACTGAAGGGTACAGTTGAATATCACATGCATTTGCTATTCAAAACTTCACAAAATTCCTGATAAGATTACCTAAATGTAAGCAGATGAAAATACCTAAATGTAACATATGGAATTAAAACAGCAGAGGTCCTAAAACAGAGCCCTAGGTCACTCCAATGTCAGTAAATGTGAAATATTTATGATCACTTTTTTTTTTCCATATCAATAAACCACTGTCTGTTTAAAAATAATGGTCTAGGTCATTAATTTCTCTGTGACAGTTTTAATTGCCTACTTAATAACAGATCAATCTGACAAAACTTATATGGGTGTTACCTATGTGTTAATTTATCCAAGCCTCATATTACTTATAAGTGAGATTTTCTTCCTATGGCCTGTATGGCCCAACAGTAACAAACATTTCCACGTTTGGCATTCAGAGCATGGTCTTTATCATTTCAAGAGAAGGTGACACTGTCCATGGAACATTATTTAAATCATCCTAAAATATGGTTGCATTATAAGGTTAGACACAACAACTACTTTGTTATCTTAGCTTTGGCATTTAGTCAAGGCCCAGCAACCACATGTTCAGTAGGACTTTTGAACCCGCATGAAGTTTATTATGCAATTATTTTGCTAAAACTGTACAAAGGCCTATATTAACAACTTTTATTATGAAGAATACTGATTGAATAAACTATTCACTGCCCTACTTGAGCAAAATTAAACATTAAGAACATTAACAATTTGCACTTACTCAGTAAAGTTAAACTAATGAAATCAATTTCTGGATGTATTATTACTAAGTGAGTTCCATTAATTTGTATTCAATTAACAGTCAGAGGCTAAGAAAAACATGCAAATCTGTCATTGTAGAACTTAATCAGTAAAATAAAGGAGTCAAGAGATAAATAAAGTACTTCCTAAATTCTCAGGCATAAGCATATGAAACGTTCTGATTCATTACTGTCATCTGTAGAGTGGTGTGATCGACTTGCCCAATGCACACCATGTCTGTCAACATGAGGAGTGAGGACAGATCAGCGAGGGCATGTTTCACAAAAAAAAAAAAAACTGATCGAGAACCATGTCCTGTGAACGATTCATTTTACATTTAACTGAGACTTCTCAAATCATTAAATTAAATCACTTAAATCAAATAATGTATTTATTTTTTTATTGGTATTGTCAGTGTTAAACACTTTATGCATATTATAAAGCACAACAAATGTTTCTTTCAAGTAGCTACATATTCATGAATATTCAGTCATTATTCACCTTTTTTACTCTTCCAGTGGAAACACAGAAGGAAAAGTTTTAAAGAATATAGACACTCTTCTCTTTTTCATACTGTGACAATTCATATTGTCTACATCTGTCAAGCTTAAAAAAATAAAAATAAAAGTACACTAAAAGTAATTATGCCTATTTTTGGAGATTGAAAGACTTGGTCACAAACAGTCAACATTCTTCTGAGCTTTTAATGTACAGACTCACATCCTTTTGCAGTCTACAGCAGAAAGAAAGGTTAAAGTCTTTGCCCAAAGCATATAGTGTGACAAGAGCTGAGAAGTGTTTAGAAGGCACACTAAGCAAAGAATAAAAAGACTATTCCACTAAAAAGACTAAAATACAACTACTATTTCACTTACCATATCTACAGCGGTACTGACATACACCATCTCGACCCCCCATCAGCTCCAGTATAGAGTCAAAATAGCCATTCACTGCCTGGAAACCCCCTCTGATAGAACCTAAGCCCCAGTCGAAATCATCTTCAGATTCTTGCGTGGAGCCCTGGGTCTCTGCAGGTTTTCCCTCAACAGGAGCATCTGCCATCAAAATGTCATCTGGGGTTTCACCAGCCTGAGCTTCAGGTAAAACAGACCCTTCAGGTGGAGAATCCACTGCAGCTGCATCAGCAGAGGCCTGGATAAGTGTGGCAGCCAAGCTTGTGGAGATACATAGCAGGAGCAGCGGCAATACACGTGGAAACATGATGTGGCCCCGGGTCCTATGAGGTCTGAAGGGTCCAAGAAGAAGAGGAGACCGATAAAGCCGAAGGGCTTAGAAAGAAAAGAGTGAGCAGCACAAACAGACTCTGTTGATAGTGCCTCGTGGAAGAGACTTTGACCTGTGATTAGATCAAGCAGACAGCAAGGCATTGATTGGTGCTAAGGTTAAAGGTAAGGTCCAATCTCTTGCTGAGGCTTGCTCTCTCAGTGAATCATAGTCACACTCCCCTTTTGTAATCAACTTTTGTTTTGATTATCTGCAGTTCACATTTTGCCTGGAAGAGGGTCTCCTCTCTCAAACAATAATTTCATCTAGAGTTATCGTATTTCAACTATTTTTGCCACTGGCAGACTAATGGTAATCTCAAAGGCCTATGCGTTCTCAGCTGTTTGGTTATGCGAAAATTAGTATGAGACATAGTGATTGCATGGATTAAGTAATACTGGATTGCAAGGCTTTGGGTCAATGGGTCGATAACACAACGTTTATTTTCGTTGTCATGTGTATTAATATAATAATAGTATTAATATATTTAAAAATGAAATACAGTACAGAGACCTGAATTGCTTTTACGGTGAATATGTTTTTAATTTCTGAATTAAAATTAATTTCAGCCAGAATAGGCTGAAGGTTCATACTGAGTTTAATGAATTCTCATGAGGTTGTAAGGATTTGATAATTGAGCTTTAGAACACCATGTTTGTACATTATTCATATTTGACTGACAAATAGTTGTCAATAGTTTATTTATTATTTATTTATTTTTTTACTTTAACTGTTATCATTTCAGTAAGCACTCATGCTGAATAGTTATTAAAGAGGTGTGTCTGTTGCTGATGTGCAGGTGTTCACACAGTTTCTTATATGAACTGCAATGTCACTGATTTCAAGTGTGCTGGGAACAAAACATGTTCTGTGATAACCAACAGATGGGGACGTCCTATTGTTCAGTTATCAACTTTCACATCCACCATTAGTGCCTTTTTTTTTTTTTTTTAAGAATAGTTCCATAAATTTCACTATAAAGTTCTATAAAGTTCACTCTTTAGACCTTTAAACCTTAGAACACCCGCGATCCTGAAGGACGACGAGAGCGTCGGCATGACCGTGCTGCATGCGGGGGTTGAACGACACCAGGCTGCGGCAGACAGAGACACTGAAGAGGGACTTCAGGAGCCTGATCGAGACGGTGCGCAGCGCATCACCCGCGGCGACGATCATCATGTCAGGACCGCTTCCCATGTATCGACGAGGACACAAAAGGTTCAGTAGACTTTTTGCTTTAAATGAGTGGTTATTGTCATGGTGTAAAGAACAGAAACTGCTCTTTGTTAATAATTGGAATCTTTTCTGGGAGCGTCCTAGGCTTTTCCATGCTGATGGCCTGCACCCCAGCAGAGTCGAAGCAGAACTCCTGTCGGACAACATCTCCAGGACTCTATGCTCCATATGACTAGTAAGCCAATTCTCAAATAACTGCTATGATGACTTTTGTTCTACCCACTTAAATGATAGAAGTACTTGTGCTGCCCAATCTATAAAGACTGTTCCCCGAACAGTGAGGCCAAAATATAAATTTAATGCAGGATCTAGAAATAATCTGATAGTGATTAATCCAGAAAAAATGCAAAATAAATGAACAAAAACAATTTTTAAAACCATTTTTTTTAACCTGGTGAAAATACTAGTGTTGTAATAATTTTGGCCACCACTGTGAAATATCTTGAATTTTTAGAAAAAAAAAAAAAAAATTCTCATAAGAAAGGAACACAACTACATATTTACACTATTGACAAAAATTATAGACACTGGGCACATAGTTTTTTATTAATTAACTTTTTTTTTTTTTTTTTTTTTGTCAAAGTACAAATTCAGTTAAGTGCCCCAGGGACATGACAAAATGCTTGGTGTAAGAAAT
Organism: Spinibarbus caldwelli; assembly: GCA_039654775.1. Lineage (NCBI taxonomy): Eukaryota > Metazoa > Chordata > Actinopteri > Cypriniformes > Cyprinidae > Spinibarbus > Spinibarbus caldwelli. The sequence goes on from CM077243.1 coordinate 27,663,592, forward strand.
ATTTTAAGATTAAAAAAAATAATAATAATGCAATAAATAGTTTATAATGTGCTCTGTTACTAACCGACAAACAAAATGCTACACACACACACACACACACACACACACACACACACACACACACAAACAAGCAAGCAAACAAACAAACAAACAAACAACAACAACAACAACAAAACAGTAAACACAGAATGTTTCCCTAACGTTCCAATTACTTGCGTCGGCATACGTCATAGACCTAATAGTCTATTATTGACGCATTGCTTTGTAATAGAATTCCAAATACTAGCAGCGATCGAGACATTAGTCTGAATCTTCATTCGGCTGAATCTGCTCTTTTCATTGAAACGGTTTATTCGGTTCACAGAACTTCTCTGTGTTATGACAACGCTCTTTAAAGCTAAAATGAAGATTTATAGTTCTTTGCCAATAGATGGCGCTAGACGCAAAGGATTCAGAATGGACATGTCACAGCTTCAGCACTGCAGCAATGATTAGTAGTTTATCTCACAGCTGGATTCCAAACCGTTTATTGACGCAAGCAGTTCTAACCCTCCCCTTTTAGGAAAATCTGATTCACTTTTGTGTCCCATACCAGAACAACAGTCACAAAACTCACTGTTCATAACCTTAACCTTAACATTATTATTTTATCTATTTATTATTTATTTATTGTACATGGCTTTGTCATTTTACTTACCATGTTTCCAATTCCCACCCTTACTTTTCAAATGTGGTATGACACGCACCTTGATGTAAAGAAACCCTTTTGTGTAACCCAGAACAGTTATAAAATTAATGATTTAAATAAAGACGTTGAAATTTTACCTGTATTTATTCTAGATATATGTTCAAAATTAAGATGAGCTATTTGGGCACTTATGGATCATGTTCAGGTAAAGCTTTATTTGCGTTACTCTGTTAGGATACCTGTGTGAAAACACAATGTCGCCTGTTGCTTAAAAGTCACAGCAAAAATTCTGAACAACAGGGTAATGTTTGTGTCCTACTTTATATATTTTTGTTTACTACTATATATTATATTAGTTAATATAATTGCACATAGTGCTTTTTCCATTTCATGTCAAATATGAATATCCAAGGCAAATAGATTGATTGCTGTAAATCTTTTCATGTAAAAAAAAAAAAAAAAAAATTCCGAATAAATATTACACAATTTGTATTTGTCAGAAATATTTAATAAAAGTAATTACTGCTCATACATTTAGAGTTGAGACATTTATCTCGGGCAACAGTATGCAGTTTCTCCAAATGACCATTTGCTTTATTCCATAATGTACAATTTGTTCTGTACAAGACAAAAATGCTAAACTTTGTATAAAAAATATAAGTTAATTCAAAATTTAACTCTAATTAACAAAATAACAATGGTAATAATCAATAATTGTGGCAATAATAATATAATAGGAGCAATAATATTAATAACAATAATAATAGTCTCTAAACATAGTGCATATGAGGGGAAAGACAACTGGTTGTGGATGATCTTGGTGACTGAGGTGAGCGGTGCTGAATAGATCCTCTCAATTCTGACTCCGTATTAGATGGGGTTGGTAGCATTACGCACGCACGCATGCACGCACACACATACACGCACACAGACACACACTCGCATGCACACGAGATCAGAAAGTGCATGACTGCCTAAGATAGCACCATTAGAATGTAGCTTACATCTCCAAACTCAGTCTCTCTACACACAGTGCGCATGTCGCATGCCGGCACAACCATTGGAAGCCATGTTTAACATTCTCATATCCGATGGTGCACACCTTTGGTACACTTAAAAACTAACAGGCATCTTGAAGCAGTTTGTGACAGTATTGATTACATTCACTCATCAGTCCTGCAGTATTTACAGAAGGCCATCAGTCAGTCAGAGCTCCATCACTGTCTGCAGGGACTGCAGGTGCCTCTTACAGATACAAAGAAGAAAAAAATTTAATAAAAAAACGAAACTGATTTCAGCCATTTGAAACGAAGGCATTACATTGATGGCAAACATGTCTGTTGGGTCGCAGCTTGAAATTCACCTTAGCCTACATTTGACAACTTATAATGTAGATGAAATAAACCTTACTCTCCAGAAAGTGCAGTTGTTGGTGTCAGATGCATTTTTAATTGCCCTTTCACTAAGCTCCGTCCCATTGGTTACTGTTCTTTGCTCACACAAACATTACAGATCGTCCCACAGAAACTGGAGCAAAAAGTGGTCAAGAAGTGTGACATTGCAGAGCATTATTCAGCTACTGATTTTGTGTAAAGAAATGTTCGAATTACACAAAAATAATCTTTGAAGACTGTGAATCATATTGATTTGGGAGTGAGAGTTACAAATTCAATCCACGGTATGAACTTCTCTAGGTTTATGTAATGTAATGCAATGTAATGTCTGTTTGTCATTCTGTTGTCATTATTACATATTTTTAAACACTGTGGAAACATTTTTATCCAATTCCTTTTAAAGAATCCAAACATGCAGGATTCTCATAGATTTGTCTGGTTTTATGGCGGATACACCAATTACTAAGATAGGATTGGTCAGTAATGTTTTTTTTTTTTTAGGTCGGGGTATTTTGAAGGGGGTTAGTCCACAGAGTTACAGGGATAGGTCACCAAGAAATTAAAATTCAGCCATTATTTACTCTTTAAGTAAACCAATGGGCAAAAAAAGTCAGAAATTTACTAAAATAATAATATAAATTTTGGTTTGTTTTTCACCAAACCATATCATATGCTCTCAGAACACATGGAAAATGCAGCACGAGTCGCATGGGATCATTCTGTGATCTTTTTCTTTAATGTTTAAAGCTGATCGCTATTCACTGGATTAGCGTGAGCAGGAATTTTTTTTTTTTTTTTAATTACTATTTCTCCTTTTGTGGTCTGAAAAAGAAAGAAGGTCATACAGTATTAGAACAACACCAGACTTGTTTTTTTTTTTTTTATCCCTTTAAGTAACTGAAGAAATTATGTGTGCAGCCTCTTTTTTTTAAATAATATGTTTATATATGACTCTGATTATATTATATTATATTATATTATATTATATTATATTATATTTTATATTATATTATATTATATTATATTATATTAAATACTCTGTATTAGTATTTGTCTTTTTATTTACCTACATGTTCAGTCATTTATCTTTTATTCATGAATTTTATTTTGATTTGCTGGGGTTGTAGTACCTTTAATAATAATGATAATAATAATAATAATAATAATAATAATAATAATAATAATAATAATAATAATAATAATAATAATAATAATAATAACATCAACAAAAAAAGATTGTTTGAGGAAAAGAATTAAAATAGTTTCAGAATCAGAAATGGTTCCATATTAAATGTTTGCATAAGCAATTAATTCAGTTGTGCACATTTTCTCTTTTGAACAGATCATGGGTAACCTAACTCACTCGTTCAAATAATTATGACAAAATATAATTGATGTCTGTTTAGTCATCAATTCTGTCTTTCAGTCTTTAGTAATTAATTTCTACACACAAGTTCTTATAGGGAAGATGTATGAGGTGATATAATTTTTCCCCCTGAGTTTGACTTATAATGTTGGTAAAGTCATAATGTAGTATTTCACAACCACCCTATTTAATTCATACAATTAAAAAGGGTTGTTTTTGTTGGTGTTTCTATAAGACTTCTGTTTTTGAACATACAATAGGTGTGTCTGTAGCTGACGTGTAAGTGCAGGCAGTCTGACGACAAAAAAGCCGTTTTTGAAGTTTAGTTTCAATAAACTCTAGGAAGAAGGTTTTGAGTTTTAAAATGTACAGTATGTTTTCATGGTACAATGGAAACACTTGATTCCTTATTTTAAATGTGCGCTATTGACAGAGCTTCAAAGGGTTAAACTTCATATCAGGTTGGAAGATGCTGCAGTGAGGAACACCGTGACTTGTGTGTGACTCCAGTAAGGTTCAGAGTGAAACTTATGCCGTCACAAAAGCTCTTTGCTTTGGAAGGACGCGCTTTAGGGGATTTTTGTCTTCAACTCCACTCACAATAGGCTGTATTTCTTCATTCAAGTACTGCAAAATATTTTTGCTCAAAATATTATATAAAACATCCACCAGACCACCAGATCGATGGGTTTATCGTGCCTCACGCACCTCAACTGCGACTAAACATTCTTTCTGTCTTAAAAATAAATCCACTCAAGTAAGCTTTGCGTATTTTGACCACAGCAGGATAAAAGGTACCATTTTAAACTAGACGAACCATCTTCTAGTTACGAGTCACCCAACCAGATCGTAACTCAGGTTCGTATTTAAGGCCTCTTCAAATGTAAGACCACGAAAGAAACTGAAAAAAAGAAAAATAATCACCTAAACGAAAAGATGCAGAAGCAGCCTCCTAAGGAAATGTACTGCCAATAATGACGGCCGTTCTGCTGAAGTGATCGCACACAGAGTGGACTTGAGTCCCAGCCATCAACGAGGGAGCCCTGATGTCATTAGAGTGTGCGCCTCCGTCACCCACTGAGGTAACATTATGTTTTGTTTATTTGTCTGAATGTATCCTTCCCCGCCTGCCCTCTGCGCTTCCTCCTGTCTCTGCAGGAAGTGGGCCTGTCCACAGGAAGTCCAGTGTCTCTGGCAGGGTGTAGGTGGTGCTGTGGGACAGGTGCCACAGATTCAGTTGTCCACTTTTACTGGTCCACTGTCTGATGTCTCGCTCAGTTCAGCCTCTTCAGTGGGAGCCCACGCAGAGGTGTCCTCTCCTTGCACGATTCGTTCCCATTGGGCCAGGTTTTCCCTGCAAACACAGATAGCTCTTCACATTTTCACAGCAAAAACACAACAGTATTGTTTAAATGTGGCAAAACACTAAAAAAGCCACAAATTATGTGACTAAAGTGAGAATTAGCATGTTTTGCTTTCATACATTTTCACATAAAAAATGTGTTCCTGTTTTTTTTTTTCCAGCATAGCACAAAATTATAAAAAGAAATGTTTCTTGAGCAGCAAATCATCATATTAGAATGATTTCTGAAAGATCATGTGACACTGAAGAATGGAGTAATGATGCTGAAAATTCAGCTTTGCCATCACAGGAATAAACTGCATTTTAATACATATTAAAATAGAAAACTGTTGTTTTAAATTGTAATATTTCACATTATTATTATTATTATTATTATTATTATTATTATTATTATTATTTTTATTTTGGTCAAATAAATGCATATGAGGTGAGGTAAAAAACAAACAAACAAACAAACAAACAAACAAAAAATCTTACCAACCCCAAACTTTTAAAAAGTAGTGTACAAATAAAATATATTGCAAATATTTTTAGTCAGAATTATTGTGTCATTTCTTAGTTGTGCTCTGTTTGGTGATGAAGTATATGGTTAATGGTGATTTGATTAATGGTAAGAGTTGAATTTATTGTAAAATTTATTGTAAAAAATGTAAATCATGTCAAAAACTTGACAAACTTGAATTAATTAGTTTCTTTTAAAATCTTAAAAATGCATTTATGCTTAAATGCAAAAAATCATAATTTTTAGATAAAATTTAAAGTGTCACTGTGTATGAATTTCCTTGCAAAAATTATTTTTTTTATTAAAAAACAAAAACAAAAAAACAACAACAAAAAACCTCTTTTGAAAAGTAGCCAAAAAGTGTTACTGAAATAAAAGTAAATACGTAATTATCATACTTTAATTCATAATTTTTTAGAATGGATCCAACAAACCAATAATGAAATTTCTTTTTGAGTATTTTCATTATTGATTTTTTTTTTCCATTTTATTGATTAGTTGTTACAACCCTAAAAATGCCATTTGAAGGCTGTCACTAGAGTAACAGAAGCAATGCTGTCAGGGCAATCTGACCCAGACAGGAAGAAAGAAGGTGGTAAACTCAATTTGTCTCCTAAATTTTTTTTTTAGGTCTGCCCTTTTTGTTCCATTTATGTAGCATGCAGTCCAAAAACAGGGTGAAATTTGTTGATTATTAGACTCTTTCTTTCAATTAGTGATGCTGATGTCATTTATTGGTCCCTCTCTGATCTCACAATGACCAGGGCTCCGGAGCGTCTCGGCCGGCTGCCCACACATTCCAGTTGGAAACCTGGTGCTGACGCAGTGGCACGGATTTTCAAATTGCACCCTCAACTGTGTTTGCAATCCCCACAGATCAAGGTCACAGAGGCTCACAAGCATTCAACCAGTTTAGGGGCGCAGGGGGAGAAGTTTAGACACTGACCCATCCTCACATCAGAACTAGCACAATGGCTACATAATGGAAGCTGGTTAATGCGACCTGAGCAAAGCAACGCAATTAACTCCAGCTTCAGAGCAGGAAAGAAAATGATGTACTGTATAAAGATTATGAAAATGTGCTAAACTTATTGAACCCACAGTAACAAAAGGGAATTCTTTTGCTTGTTATTCTGACACCAGACAGGAGCTCTTTCAACAGTGTTTGTTATATAACAGTTATAATAACATAATAATAATAATTTACTCCTGTGAAGCAAAGCTGAATTTTCAGCATTATTACTCCAGTCTTCAGTGTCATATGATCCTTCAGAAATCATCCTAATATGCTAATTTACAATCAATGTTGGAAACAGTTGTGCTGCTTAATATCTTTTGTGACTTTACTTTTTTCAGGGTTCTTTGATAAATAATAAGAAGTTAAGTTAAAAAGAACAGCGTTTATTCAAAATAGAAATTTTGTGTTACAATATACGCTACTATTCAGCTATTTTTTTCTTTCTTTTTTTTTTTAAAGAAATTAATACTTTTATTCAGCAAGGACGTGTTAAATAGATAAAAAGTGATAGTAAAGACATATTGTTAGAAAAGATCTCTATTTTGTATAAATGCTGTTCTTTTTAACTTTTTATTCATCAAATAATCAAAGAAAAAAGTATCAGGTTTCAAAAAAATTTTAAGCACCACAACAGTTTCAACACTGATAATAACTCAGCATATTAGAATGAATATTTCATACTCAAGAGGTGTAAACAAAGTAAGAATTTCATTGTACTCTAGTACATATGACAGTAAAGCTCTTGAAATCTGATTTCTGAAGGATCATGTGACACTGAAGACTGAGTAATGATGCTGATGAAATTCAGCGCTGCATCACAGAAATAAATTCTATTTTAAAATATATTAAAATAGGAAACCAATATTAGAAATTGCAATAATATTTCAAAATATTACTATTTTTTTCTGTATTTTTGATAAAAAACAGCCTTGATGATCTATCTATCTTTTAATAATAAGCTTAAAGTAAATCATTAAAAATCAATTAATGATATAAAATTATATTCATCACAATAAGCAATGTTTCCACTAAGTAATATAGCTCATTAGCCTGTAATGTAACATAGCCACTTGGTGCATTAATATAAAATTAAGTTTATGTGCGGTCACAGGTCTGCATATAGTGATTGCACTCTTAAAAATAAAGGTGCTTCAAAAGGTTCTTCACAGTGATGCCATAGAAGAACCATTTTTGATTCCACAAAGAACCATTCAGTCAAAGATTCTTTAAATAACCATCTCTTGCTTACCTTTTTATAATCTGAAGAACCTCCTTTTGCCACAAAGAACCTTTTGTGAAACAGAAAGGTTCTTCAGATGTTAAAGGTTCTTTATGGAACCATTTAGACAAAAAGGTTCTTCTATGGCATCGTGAAGCACCTTTATTTTTAAGAGCGTATAACCGTTTTGAACAAGGCTCATCCAGGAATCTGCTTTATAATATTAGTTTTGCCAAACAGATTTTGAAATATTAGTCAATTGGTTCAATTTGCTTTATAAAAGTGCTTACGAAAACAGATGATTATATCACAGTATTGGAGCATTCATGCAGTCAAACATTGTGTTGAGTGTGTGACTGACCTGCAGGCTGTAAGCAGAGGACTGGAGGGAGGAAACAGATCTGACAGGGTGGTGTAACAGGGAATAGCCACAGCATTGTAAAACCCCACCTGAGAACATGAGAAAAGCAGGACTTAAATACTACTGAACATGGAAAGACGTTAAAAAAGGCGGTCACACTTTATTTTAAGGTCCAATTCTCACTATTAACAAACAATTAACTACGACTTTTGCCTTAATAATCTCCTAATTTGCTGCTTATTAATAGTTAGCTTATTAATAATTATTAATAGGTAGCTGATAATACTAAAGTGTTACCAAAAAGGCTTCTCAACTCAAATTTAGCATTTACTGTACAAGTAGATATCAATTTTTTGGCACACTTCCGACATGAAGACATGGGATATGAAAAGCAACGTTCTTCTAGGAGCTTGATAATGACAGAAAGTTTTGATTTACCTGTCCCTGGGGAACCTCATCCTTTTTATCCCTGTCCATCATAGGGATGGGCTGCATTCCAATCTTCTTCATTTCATCCCCCTATCATTACAAACAAGATGAACAATTTCACTGACTGTTCTTCAGAGGTATATTGCTCAAAACAATACAGGGATCTGTACAATGATTCACTTTATTACATAATATTGTTACAACAAAAAGATTCATGCTTGGTTAACAATGATTAAAGCTTACCTCAGCCCAGAACTCAGCATAGATGTCATTGGCCGTGAGTCGAGTGACGGACCACAGTTTGGTCACAGAGCAGAGATCACAGGCCGTCATCATCAGACCGATCACACGGTCCCTGCGGTGGACAAATAATCAGCTAGCAATTCATCAGTGGGATCAGATCAGGCTGTGAATTAATTACACATACTAGGAATTCTCTACATTAAGATGCAAATCCATTGCTTTGCTTGAATTAAGCTGTAATGTATTTCAAAAAACGTCTAAAATAGGTCATAAAGTATTGACAAAGCCTGAATAAACACCTGCACAATAAATTCTGGGTTACACTTTATTTTAAGGTGTCCTTGTTACAATGTAATTATACATTTATGTACTGAGTAATATTAATTAACTACATGTACTTACTATATGGTTAGGGTTAGGATTAGGGTTACTTGCATGTAATTATGCATAATTTACTGTTATTATAATAGTAAGTACATGTAACGTGTAACAAGTACATAAAGTACATAACCAAAGTGTTACCAAATTTGGGACAGAACATTACGTAGGCCACTTTTTCATTCACTGTTTGGTTAAGTACCCAACAAATACTTAAAACACCTAAAATTTTTGTTTTGTCAGAAAATCATACATACAGCTTTCAATTTATTCTGATTTAATTTAGTAAAATGCCTGGACACATTATGATAATGAGATTTTTGGAAGAAATATACTTAATTGTCTTGAAAACAATGTCATAATATAAAACAACAACAACAAAACTTTTAAAAAGGCTTTCTTTGTGCAAAATATGGTTCACCATTTTTGTCTTTTAACTTTAGGGTGAAATGTAACCTGGATATAATTTCATGGTAACTTTTTTTTTTTTAAAGTTACATGTACTTACTATAATAATAATGCATAATTACACATAGCTAATTCTAAATCAAACCCTAACCCTAACCTTACCTCCATAGTAAGTACAGTACATGTAGTTAATATTACTCAGTACTTTTTTGTGCAATTACACTAAGACAAACTCCCCACCCCAAAAAAAATTTAATAAATAATACTAAAAAAAAAACCTAACAGTTTTTTTGTGAGATTCACTCAAGCAGTATGTTCTGTAATAATGGAGGTGAACTATGACCTCTGACCTGTGAGCACGGTTGTTCAGGTCCAGCGCCCCTGTGGCCAGCAGTTCAGCCAGTTGCTTGCGGTTGCCGAAGTACAAGGCGAGGTCTGTAGCAATGATGGCCTTCCTGATGATCTCCAGCACCTGCTCATACTCACTGGAAGTCAGGTTGGAGAAAATATTGTGCCCTTCCAGCTATGGGAAAAAAAGAGATCAATAAAAAAGCAAAAGCTCCACTTATGGGGCGTCTGGCTCTGCTGGAGAGTTGCAGCAAAGCCGAAAGGGCTTCCAGGAGATGGCTGGCAACCAACTAACTCTGTTTAAGATGGGAAATTTCTTAAATATGGGAATAAAAAAAAAAAAAGAAATATTAGACCACAAGTCTTTTTTGTGGTCGACCTTAAGCGAATACAGAAATGAGAGCGATTATGGGGCAAATTGTGCTCTATTCACAAAAGTCAAGACTACATACCTAGTGCAATTAACGCTGAACTATTACCACCAGTGGAAAGCAGGCAGTAAACAGAATTTCATTTAAAGACCTGTTTGTGTTCATTTTCTAGTGATAATTGCAGCAGTAATTCATCAAAAGGTGAATGAAGGAAAATATTGTTAAAACTGGGAATATACCCACATGTGCAATGCAGCCGAGTGCACTTCTGGCATTTAAAAAAAGCTGGATCAGAGTGTTGGAGCAATGATCTTCAGTCCTCTACAACTGGCCTGTGACATGGGGGCACTACAAGGTACTACAGGAAAAAACATTGTTTTTGGCCAATTTTATGATTTTAGGCTATTTTGCTTTTTATAAACTGTTGTTTCAGATTAGTGGAAAGAAAACATCAAAAACCCCCTTTTTAAGTGTTTATTGTATTCATGTTATCCATTTGTGTCTCTAGATTTTAATTACAACACATATCTTTAAAGACCATTTCCTTAAAATGCAACTTACAGCATTACAGCACATGGTGTATGTAATTCACTATGTATTCCTATCTATGTCTTTATTCTTATCTGTATTTTGATATTATTAATGGTCTTACAGAGTGGTTTGTCCATATATCATTCGCCTGATTTTATTCCAAAAAACATGGTGATTTTTTTTCCTGGCTGTTGACAATATTTCCTGATTCAGGGAGTGATAAAAAGAGATGTCCAAAATCCCCTCTGTAAAAACCTTTGACTATAACAGTGTTGGGGGCAACGCATTACAAGTAACATGAGTTATGTAATCACATTACTTTTTTTTTTTTTTTTTTTACAAGTATATAGTAAAGTAATATATTACTTTTTAATTCAAAAGAAAATATCTGAGTTGCTTTTTCAAATAAGTAACGAAAGTTACTTTGTTTTCCCATTTATTCACTGACTCCTCTCCTGTTCCTGTATTGAGAGAAATTGGGAGTGAAGTCCAGAGACAGCAAGGTAGCATTTCCTTCAGACTGAAGCTTATTAATCTAACTTTTGTTGTGAAAGGGCCTTTATAGTTGCCAAAAATATAAATTTAGGCTTTTTTGTTATTAAAAATAAATAAGCAAGCCCAGTTCAGGTGACAAAAAGTAACGCAAAAGTAATGCAATGCATTACTTTCTGTAAAAACTAACGCAGTTAGTTACTTTTTTATGAAGTAATGCAATATTGTAATGCATTATTAGAGTTTATCCAACACTAAACTCTAATATTCCAATAAAATGAAAGATTAATTTTCAAACTGGCTTCATCCAGTGTTCAGATTTCTGTTCTTGGGATGTAAGCAAATTAGAGCATATTTATTTAGATAATGTCTCATTTACATATTTAAAGACAACATTTCAGAAACCTTGCAATACAAAAATGTTTGTGATTCTTAACATAGTCAATCAACTGGGGAAGTATAATGATATCTATTAGTTATTTACTATTATCATTATTCACCTGGGTGTCTTGCCTTAAAATTTGTGGTTCCTGCAAATTCTGCTCTGATACAACAACATTTAGTAAGGACTGTAGCTTCAAACAACAGGCACTGAAATCATATATAAGGCCAGTGCCCGCAAGCCAATTTTAAACCGTAAGTTTAACTAATATAGTCTTTGAAGAATCTAAGGGAGTCTGTGCACACGTTCATGCCCCGTAACGGGTCAGTGTAACTGACCACATTTAGCGTGTTTGAAACTATTGTACTGAGCTGGCACAGTGTGTAGGAGCTGTACCTGCAGGATGGAAACCGTCTGTGAAAAGTGATGCTGTTCCATGGTAGATGTGGAGTACAGGGCGGCCAGTGGATGGTCAAATTTCTGTAGATAGCTGTTACTGTAGCCACGGTGGTCCAGGTCATGACATAAGCAGGCAATCAGCAAGCCTTTCCTCTGTGTGAGAAGACAGAAGCAGGGCAAGGGAGTAAGTCACAATATGGAGCTACTAACTTCTGCAAACTACATTTTTCAGTGACACTAAAGGTTAACATTACAGTTAACATTACTAGTTAACATTACAGTTATCTTTATAGTTATCATTCTTGGTGTGCCAAGAATGATAACTATAAAGATAACTGTAATGTTAACTATATTAGCATCCACACCAACAGACAGATTTATAATGTTTAACGCTTTAAGCCTTCTATACACTGCACAATTTAAGCAAGAAATCGGCATGATTGTTTCATGATGCCAATCTTTCATCTGGGACAGCCGAAAATCGTGCAGTGTGTCTTGCGCTTCAGACTTTCTTGTTGATTAGTTGTGATTGTTTCCTCCGGTGTGTCTTGTTACCTTGTTAAGCTTGTTAACATATTACCCTGTCTGTGTATATATAGCCTAGCCCTATCAGTCACTGAATGTACTGGTTGTCTGTTTGTTCAAGTGTTCCTGCTTATTTCTTTATTATGTTACTTTCATTTAAGCTCCTGCAGTTAGATTCTCATCTGTGCCTGCCTATTCTTGGAGACACACTGATATGAGATACCATGCAATGCTTAAAACCTAAATTTTAAACATCAGGGTCATACATAAATATACATATAGATTGGCACAGTGTACTTACTGTGTTCATATTGTATTGAAAAACACTTTTGCAGCTATTGAGGTGGAATACAGGTAAGGATAAGGACAGTTTTTGTGGTAGGGTTAGTTAGGAGGTAACAATAAAATTATAGATGTAATTACAAAAATGAATTACAGATGTCATTACATGCAGGTATCTCTTAAATATAAGTACAATGTAAAAACACGTATATACACACTAAGTGTGTTGTATTAAAGGTAGAGTAGGCTATTTCGGAGAGGCTAGCAATAGTAAGCTAGCTTTGAAAGCATAAGATCCCAAATCACTCTCCGTGAAGAGACTTTCAACCAGCAAAACAACATAGTACATAGTAGTTAAAGAAATGTAATATAAGGTGGGATCAACATAAGTCATAATTGTATTTTTGTCATAAAAAGTTCAATAATTGGGTCTTTGTTGGTTCATGAATATTAAATACATCACAAGACGTTTGCCCTGAGTAATTTGCTGAAAGGCATTGATGGTGAGTTCAAGTCATGCTGTTTCTTGCTGCTTACTACTTACACATGGTCAGCCAGCAAATTAAACCTCTCTTAAATGTAATGACTGCTCCTCAAAAATTGAGAAATTAATTTAGTATAAGGCTGATGATACACGGGGCAACTTTTTGAACAATTTTGTCAGGCAACTTTTTTTGAGCAGTGTTTCTTGGGCACTTTCCCACTGAGAATGGGTAAAACATTTCTATCTGGATACTTTAGATCAGTTGTGTGCCCTGTGTCTCACCTGGTTGCCCGTTGACAGCAACATTAACCAAAGTTGCATGGCAACATTGCTTAAAAAGTTGCCCCGTTTAACTTTTTGTTAGAAGCTCTTAGTTTAGCATTTCTTTTATTGCCGTGAAATTCATCTTTTTTAAGTTCATACTTAATTCTAATATAAGAATGACACTGACCTCAAGCTCAGTGAAGATCCCAGTGGTTTTTTGCAGGATGGCGTACATGCAGTGTGCCACCGTCACAGCGTGTTTCCAGTTGTGATATGGAACTCGTCTGTAATTTTTCCTCACTGACATAGTGAAGCGACACAGTTTCTCCAGCTCAAAGCTTTAATTACACAAAGAAAGTACGATTGTACACCTTTGCCTTGTCAAAGCAGTGTTGTACATAAGTGTTTCTTCATCTACGGGCACAATCCAAATGATTGACTTTTATTAAGACAAAAGATTTAAACTTATTATATCAAGGTTGTTTATTTTTATTACTTAAATGCCTTTTATGTATATATTTTATCATTCAACCCTGGTCCCAGAACTAATCCTAAAATATGTAATTCATTACAAAATATAAATGATAACATTATCATTAATCACAGTATAAGCAATTTAAACAGTTACACAAATTATTTAAATGGATTTGTATGCAAATGATTCACCTGTCATTTACACCACCAACAATTTTGCCCAAATAAAAATTTTATTAAATAAGACATTTTATTACAAACAAATACTAAGTCATTTCCTTCACTGCTATTTCTACTACATATGCATTAATTTCTCTTCCTGGTTTTAGGATATGTTGTGACAAACCACCCAGAGCTCTTAGAAATTGATACTTTCTTACCTGTTTTTTCCACATGAATTGTGAACCATGTATACAAATATTGCAGGCCACAGTTCCTCAAAAGGAGCAATGTCAAAGTGAAACCTTAGACAGAAATATGACACAGTTTGTTTGCAATTCAAATCTGCACAGGTGAAATATGAGCCAAAAAAGTGTTCAATACATTCTGTTTACAACTGCACTCCGTCCACTTGTCCACACGTGAAAATAAAACCAAACCAATATGTATGCTTAGTTTTTGTGGATCATGAAAAATTATAATAAAAATATGATATTAAAACTGTTGTATCTATGATATAAAAAACTCAATAAGCAACACGAGGCTGTGTTATTATGCTTTTAAAGTTACTTTTTTTTGCTTTTAAAAACAAGTATTTCATTCACCTAGGCTAACTGTAATAGACAAATGATGCTGTTAGCACCTATTTTAAAGCTATTCAGAGTGGCTTGTCCAATCAGATTTTAGAGTTTCAAAATTAAATATCTAATAAGTAACAGTGTTACTGAAAGCCATTATGTAACAGTGATCTTTGATGTATGAGAGCGTAAACTCACAGTTCGATCTCTTTATATACGGCAGAAGGGAGGGAGAGTTGTGTGAGGGTCTTCCACTCCTCTGACGTGCAGATGCTGTGGTATGAAAGCTTCTCCATTGTCACCCGGTAAATGCACTCTGAATGTCTTATCCGGTGATACATCTGAACACAAACATACATACACCCAATGTGTCTACGCAGATGCAAAATATACATGCAAAATCCATGTAATCTTTCAATCTGTCTATCAGGTTATTTAGTGTTTACCGTTCATGTTAGCAGATCATTACAGGTACCATAATTGTAGCATCATAATTAAAGTTTATTCTTCCTTCATTCTACCTCATATAAATCAGTGAAAGAGTAAATAAATCACTGGAAAAATGCGAGGTGTAAATTCTTTCTAAATATAAATCCCATCAGCGGATGGCAGCAGAGCACTCATGGTCTTTTAAATATCAATATTCTTCAATAATTTTAAAAGCTGCTATGTGAGGAGACTCGTGTGTGATCAGTGTTGCCAGTTTGGGTTGACATTTTCCAGCCCAAAAACACACCCAAAACATTGACTGATAAAAGAATGTGAAACAATTCTATTGCCTTATCAACCAAGATTGATAAGGATTGTGTTTACCTCCTAAAAAATAAATGGTTTGCATTGAACATGCAGCTACAAATTCAAAATCCCCTGATCACCATGCTAAAATCCCGTCACTCATGAAGCAAAATGTCTTTCGGCTAAAATTGCAGACTTGTTGGCATCAACGTCAGCTGACTCTGCAGTGTAGTGCAGTTTAGTAACGTCATGATGACTGAATAACTGACATGAGTACTGTACATGCACACTTGCGTTTTGTTTGTTAACCAATTAAAAAAAATGCAAAACTAACAAACAAATTTTTTCCACCCACTCAAATCAATTATGACCCACAAATTCAAATCCAACACTGCCAAATTGGTCAAAAATCTGCTCAATCTGGCAGCACTGTGTGACCCCACAAAGGACGAAGTGGCTGAAATCTCTCGTAGACACTCCTCAGCCTGTTTCTTCCAAACATATCCATTCTCTAGATGGTGTGTTACTATTACTGACAGATGTTTTATTAGACTCCAGGTCTGCTCACTTACATTTGCACAGTGTAAGGCCAAAGCACAGAAGACGGCGAACATCTTAAAGTTGTTCTCATCAGTTTTAGTGAAGGCACTTCCTCCCAGCTTGTTCACCATTTGTACAACACCAATCACAGTCCCACGGCTGACTATGGGCATGCACAGGATATTCCGCGTTGTGTAGCCAGTGTAGAGATCTACTTCTCTGTAAAAAGCGGAACAGATGACAGAGAAATGCACACAGACACACACACACACACACACACACACACAGACAGAGATGAACAACCATAGTGCTTGTATATGATTGAGTTAAACACACAATGGTTTCTAGTGTTGGCTTAACATAATCACCTTATTGCAAATTTACTGTACACAAATCCAGAAGCCCCTTTTATCTGACATGTCCACTTTAACACATACAGACCACTGTGTGTCCACATGTCCAACTCAACAATACACCCGTATCATGCATCTGCTTGGTCAATCTCACCAAAACATCTTTCTTTTTTTCCCCTCAATTTTTCATATAAATCAACAAACAATACCATGACGCATACATTTTTAAAAAATAATATATTATTACTTTAACATTAGTGTAATGAGAATGAAATTTTTTGAATCATGGTAATAAGTATTTGTACTTTATTTCTTTGTATGTAATGTTTTTTTTTCTTTCTTTCTGTCTTTAAATTTTGGATTAAATTACGACTGGGTTTGTGCCATCATCCAGCCTTAACTGCTTAATGTGTAACCTGGTTCTTAACAACCTTACTTAAAGAAATATCAGGTGTACTTGCATGGGAAATGAAAATCTTTATTACCTGTTGAAACGGGGGTCTGCATAGGCGTCCGGAATATTCAAAACTTCTCCTGTTCTCGCCACCTGACCTGCTATTCCTTTCTCTATAGAAAACCTGGGGGTGAGTGTTTAAGATCAGTTACCAATGTATGAAATATGATTATACTCAGATATTCACGGGTGAAAACATGTCCAGGTCACATTTCACTTTTTTTATTTATTAATTTATTTTTTTGCATTGTATCACCACTGAGCACATTTTGCCCCAAATTGTCAATTACCATAACACAGACACGTAAATAAAATAAAATAAAATGAAATAAAAAATTCTGTCCTTATATTTCAATTTTGAGGGTTTTTTTCTTCAACTGTTCATTCTCATACTTTCTTCTATTACAATAAATACTCTTTTGATTTTGATTTTTATCTTTTGATTTTGAGCTGAAATATGAGCAAGACGTTCTTGATAGGCTTTGCAAGGTTTCCATATACTGTAGATTTGGTGAAGCAGAAAATTACATCTGAGTGCAAAATTACATCTGATAAAAAGACAGTACAGTAAATGTAGTACAACCTGCTCAGAGATTTAATTTTGAATTTTGTAATTTTGTGTAACTTATTTTTTTTTCTATGTAAGAATATAAAAACAAAAATAAATAAATAAATAAATAAATAAATAAATAACTAAAACACATTCATCTGGTAGTTTACAAGGATGTAAAGACTCAAATATGACTGAGTGAGGATTTCTGGATGCTCACCTAATTTCTTTGGTTTTCCTAAAGACAGGTTTCCCTTCATTCTCCTCCCCGATATCAAACAGGTCAGAGTACAGCTCTTTGTTATTGTGATCTACCTGGAAGAGCGCACATCTGTCCGCATTAACCAGGTTTTTTGCATATATCTGAAACACAAACAAGCATTTCCTTAATGACATTTCCCCAAGACAGAATGCAACATGCATGTTTGTTGAAGAATTCATTTTAAAAACATTACTATGCAAGTGTGCTTCATCTGCAGTGACTTTAGCTGCATCAACAACCAGAATTAGTTTTGTTATGTATATTAATCAAGGCTTGTTGATAGATAATATATAGTTTTTAAATTTATAGTACATTTTGAGTAAATGTTGTGTGAAATAAGTGGTGACCTCAAGTTGCATTTCAATACTGTATATATACAGTAGGCCACTAACGGTCGACCACTACATGTTTCTATGTGAGACTAGCAATTAAGGAACTTCTCCTTCCCTCTATATTTCACAACTTGGTGGCACACTGTGTCTTTTCCCCTCCAAGATATACTTCTGCTTTATGAAACTGCTGATGAGCGAGAAATCTCTTCAAACTAAGAAAGACATTATATTCATTTAACTACTTAAATACTACCTCCATTTTTGAAAGTATGTGCTTGGAAAAGTCTGAATGAGTCCCAGAGAGGGACACCAAGAGCTCAGAGAGATGCTAGAGCAGTGTCAGACTGACTTTCTGTCCTCTCCCTGACCTATTTACATCACTTCCTGTGCTGCTTTGCTCAACAGGAAGGAGGGGACAGAGACATGAGGGGGCCAGAGATCTGACACTTGGAGTGTATGAATATTTGTGCTTGTGTGAGTGAGATCTAGAGAATACAAACATGTGCGTAAATGAGAAAAAGAATATTTAACAACAAGCCCAAGGCTGGAGGGGTGAGCACAGAACATGGCAAACAAATGAGAGAAAGTCTTTCATAGCACACATTTCTCTGGCGTTGATGGTGACACAGATGAGTGACAGAAGAACAGCATGTTTGTTCTCATGACCAGGCATGTGACCTTACTGAGAGAAAGAAAACCTACTCACCATGATATGTTCAAGTAGAGAATCTATTGCCACTATGTTGTCAAAGTACGTTCTGTTTGAAATCGAAAAGGAGGGAAAGACCTGTCATTTTAATATAACATGAATGCATATATATATATATATATATATATATATATATATATATATATATATATATATATATATACTTCATACATAACATTGGTTATTTATTATAACGTTAAATGCCAATAAACATTGAAACATTTCAGTATTATGGAGAAGGTCTTGGTCATATAGAGGATTCTCAATAAAACATATCCAGTGCACATTTTACCTAAAAATCGAATGGAAAATTTGAGATATTTTTTGCATTGTGACATTCTTTTCATGATTATTAAGCATATTTCTACCCTTTCCTGTAATGTGGAAAAAAAAATGCTTAATTTTCATGAAAATAATGCTTAATTTTCTTTAAGCATTTTTTTTTTTTAAAGAATTTTTGGAATGAAGACCTGGACATTTCATGAAATTGTATGCATAAACTTGCTTACTTTGACACATCTAGGAGAAAGTCATTGAGTTCTGTCTGTTTGGCAAGACCTCTGCACACCTGTGAACAAAACATAAACAGGACGCTTTAAGATGGCAATCATCGCAAGTCGGTGTCTAAATTGACTTGTCTTTCTTCTATGAAATGACTCTCTATGTAAATTATATGTTTAACTGATCATGCTGATCACCAGCCATCAATTTTTTTCTTAGAATGTTATTTATCTAAAGAGTAAAAAGCTGACAAAGTTATCATATGGATTCAGAAAACATGGTGCATAAGTCATATGGAGTGCTTTTCTGTTTCTGAAGTTTGAATGCTTCATTCTCCATCTACTTGTTTGAAACAAAAACTGCTTGGACATTTTACTAGATAACGTCTTCGGTCCAGCACAGAAATAATATTTCTTATGTAATTCAAGCAGCATGAGGGTTAAGAAGAGGACAAGAGAATTGGCATGTTTGAATGAACTACTTATGAAGAAATAGTTCAACGAAAAATAAAAATTCTGACATTACTTACGCAAATAAATAAATAAATAAATTAATTAATAATATATATCACCATACTTTGATTACATTAAGAACTGCAAATACATTTTTGTATTACAAGTTTTCTGAAATGTTATATTTAAATATGCAAATGAGGTGTTATCTAATTAAACATGCACTAATTTGCATACCTTTTATAACAAAAATCTGAACATTGTATGAAGCCAGGTTCAAAATTCTTGTTTGATTTTTCTTGACATATTAGAATCAAAGGTTTTTACAGAGTAAACACTTTGACAGTTTTTACAGTCCAAACCTTTTACATTTTTTACCATTCCATTCATAAATAAGAAAAAACTATCAACTGCCAGAAAAAAAAAAAAAAAAGTTGCATAATTTGCATTTTTATTTTAGGAATAAAATCAGGAAAATATATATATATGAACAAACACCTCTGTAAAAACCTTCAGAATATATATGGAAATAAAACTGTATAGTTTGGTGTAAGTAATTGTGGCTGAAGTGGTGATTTGTGGCTCAGTGCAGGAGAAAAAACTCATTTTGAAAAAAAAAATGGCCTTTTAAAGATATTTATTGTAATTGAAATCTATAGACACAAATAGATAAAGTGCTATAAAAGAAACACTTAAAAGTGCACTCTTAAAAATAAAGGCTCCAAAAGAGCATTTTTGCAGTGATGCCACAGAAGAACCATTTTTGGTTCCCCAGAGAACCTTTCAGTGAACAGTTCTTAAATCAACCATTTTGAAGAACATTTTAAAAATCTAAAGAAACTTTTTCCACTATAAAGAACCTTTTCTGCATTTGAAAGGTTCCATAGATTTTCAAGGTTCTTCATGGAACCATCAATGCCAATAAAGAACCATTATTTTTAAGAGTGAGTGTTTTGGATGCTTTCTTTCAACTAGTAAATAAATAAAAATAAAATAAAATAAAAAAAAACCTCAGGAAAAATTGACAGGCGCATGAAAAAACTGTGTTTCAGCCTCAGGTGTCTTGCCTTAGAGCCATAAAATGTGTTACTTATGGTCCACCTTGTCAGCTCATCATGACCATGTTCTGATGGCTCCTAACTTCTGAGAAGGTTTGTGTCCCAAAGTGAGAGTTACTCCCAAAGAGCCCCATGATGCACAGGGACATTAAAACCTAGAGTGGTGTACAAACCGTTTACGTACAAACACGACTGCATTGTCAATAACTGCACCACCTGACACGAGGGTGTGTTTAATGTGTGGTCTGGTTGCTTACACTGGGCCCACCAGCAGCCTGATCCATGTACACAGTGGATTACAGAAATCAAAACATGTGTGTTCAACCAAATCAAACAGCTTATGCAACTGTCAAGCTGCAACAGCATGCAATGCATTGTTTTTCTTAAATGTACTCACCTGGACTTGGTGTATGGCTACAGATGCCCAGGCCAAATTTGCTGTTGCAACCTAAAAAACAGGGTACACTTAGTCAAAGTCACACTATGTGAACCTCGAGCACTCCATGAACAAGCAGAACTTCATAGTTCTGTGTACAGTATATCTTGTTAGCCAAAGTTTGAATGCAATTACACATTCTTTATTATTACTATTTTCTACATTTTACAACAGAAATGGGTAACTCTGGCCCTGGAGGGCCACTGTCATGCAAAGTTGGGACATTACTGCACAAACATAGTCCAAGGAATTTATTTAGCATGACGCTAGCAGTGCATGGTTATTATCTAGTGGCTAGCCATTGAGTGTACATCAGTTATTGAGGTGCATTATGGGATTGAATGAGCACACTTGATAATGTCCACCATGTTTTTGGACACCACTACAAATAGTCTAATTCTTCACGATTACTTGAATATTGCAGGCAGGTGTGTTTGTGCTAAACTCTGCAGGGAAGTGGGGGAAGTTACCCATCCCTGTTTTATAATAATAGTAAAGTCATCAAAACTATTAAATGACGCAAACAGAATTATTCACAGGAACGAATCAAATCGTTTATAATCTACTTTGCTTTTATAATGTACTGTGAACTGCTAGATAGCATAAGGTCTGTACTATACTGCAACTGCACCAGCTATTTAAGGTGAGGTCACATTAGCGAAAATTTGGTGGAATTTCATGGGCAAAAAAGGTTCATTGTCTATTGTTAATAGTGTAGCAATGCATGAAGCACAGCTCATACAGAAGTCACTTTCAAAACAAGCAGATTTCTGTTGGTCAACATGGCAAATCCACAAAAAAACTGCGGCGTGGGGAAATCTTTTGCCCCTCATGTGAAATTCCAGATTGCATAAATTCCTATTGAAATGACTAGATTTGACATGAAATTTTCATGAGCAGTTGCAGGGTTGTTTACTTGAATGGATGGACTGAAATCAGACTTAATATCAGTCCATTTTTCATTCACACTATGGGCCAATTCTGCGTGTGATTTACTGACAATGCGCACATTAAAGAACACAGACGCAGCCAGATCATTTCCCTAATGACCAGCGCAATCTACCAAGAGCAACGCAAATTAGCGCCTGCTTTAAGACATGCTTTTTTTGGGCGTTAAATAATGGCGCAAATACCAGTAATTTGAGGAGTGCAAACATAAGTAAATCGTGTTGCGTGATTCATTTTAATACTCTCTTCCCATTGCATCTGAAAGGGAAACTCTTACAAATGCATATTCAATAAGGTTAGGTGCAAAAATAACTGTTTCCACGTATTTTCAGCGCTAATTCTTCACTGCGCGTCTTTAGTAAATCCTTAAAGTACTATTTTAACGCCAAAAGACGGTTTACGCTGGTGCAAGCTGTTAGTAAATCTGGCCCTATATCGTGAAATTAAAAATTATAAAAAGTTGTAAGCGTATAGCTCCATAAGAACTTCTCATCTGTCAAAATATTAAATGTGGTAAGATGTTGTCCATAGACATCACATTCAACACAACCTAGAATATTCCTTTACAAGTCCTGAGGATAAAGTGCAGCCTGTTTAGATAAATAGAAGGCAGAGGCACATGGGTAGACAAGTAACAAATACCAGCACTTTCTCCCTTAGAGTACCTTCTGGTGGCTGAGGTTGAAGGGCTCTCTGCCCAAGTGCCGGTGCAGCTCCAGGATAGCGATGAGGTCTCCGATGGCGGTGAGGATGGGTAGACACAAAACAGAATGTACACGAATCCCTGAGTCCTGCCCTGTGCCATGAGGGAACCTCTCATCCTACAGGAAAAACAGAGCACACAGGGATTCAGGCCCGTCTAATGGGAGGAATTTATATATATATATATATATATATATATATATATATATATATATATGGATGTGCTGTATCACTGGATGCTCTGTTCTTCAAAAGTCCTAATCAGTCCTTAAAGTCTTGGTTACACTTTAGTATACGGACCAATTTTCACTATTAACTAGATGCTTATTAGCATGCCTATTATTAACATAATGGTGGCTTTTTATTAGTATTTATAAAGCACATATTGTGCATGACCATATTCTACATCTCTAATCCTATCCAATACATAAACTTAACAACTACCTTAGTAACTATTAATAAGCAGCAAATTAGGAGTTTATTGAGGAGTTTAGCAAGAATTGGACCTTAATATAAGGTGTGACCAAAGTCTTAATAAATATTATATATTTTTTTAAAATATATAATTTTTATTATTAAAACTCCAAACATTTCTTACATAAACCGGAAACAACATCATAACACGTTTGCTCTTTTTACTTTTTACAAACTATAGAGCTTCTGCGGCGACCTCGTTTTCTCAATGTGTTAATAATTACAATATTTACAAATACTGTATGTGCATTCCTTTTTTCTATGAATTTATATGTTATGTATTGAAATAACTTCTGACTGTAAATTCAAAGCTGTCCTGGCCTTCTAATTTAAATCATCTTTTATTTTAAACCATATCCATGTATGTATACAAAAGCTGTAGGAATTTGAGCAATATGTGAAAACTTCTTTGATACTCTAAAACAACTATTTCGCCATGCAAATACACCAATAGATTTCTTTTGAAAATAAAGTATAGAGGATTTTTTGCAACATATTTTACTGTCATTTAAGTGTTGCTAATGTATAGCCTCCAGCTTACAGCTGAATGGTCTGTGCTAGTAAACATTCCAGATGACGTGCAGCTTAATTTCTCCCAGTGTCTGACAAACTGGACGTGGCATGACACATTATTGGTCACTTCAAGTGTAGACATGATGTAAGTGCAGTGACACATTTCACATACAGTCCTAGTAATTTCATAAACTATACTATAAGTTAAAGCATTTGTTGAAATAGTAGAAATAGCTGAATTAATTGTGTAAAATTTAGATTAATTACTACTTCAAATACTGTCATATTGAGCTACAGTGAAATTATTTTGGGGATCTTTGAAAATAGTGAACAAAGCAAAACAGCGTGTGGCTCACCCCCATGATGTCCTCTACAAGTAGTGTCTTGCGTGTCTTTGCAACGTGAGCGGCGATGGTGGTCCCAAATGTGATGGGACCAGAGGGGATGAGCCCAGGAAGCCCCTCTTTTGCCCCCGTCGGAGTGAACAAACATAAACTCTGTGACAGAGAAAGCAACATCAACAAAACAGCATGACGTTAAGGAAAACGTCCTGATTGGTCACTGTAACTATAATATTTGTCTATTTAGGGTACTTTATAGTTCTCATTATATGTTCCTACCATTGCTAACACACAACACTTGCCTGAAAAAGTTGAATACTGTCTTAAGACTGTCTTACAATTAAAAGTAGGACAAGCGGTGCCCAACAAAACTAGCAGTTATATAAAAAGAAAATAACAAAAATAAATAAATAAACAAATACACCATATATTGGTGTATCCATTCATTACTTCCCACATAATTATAGATTAGACAAAAGAGAAGCCCTTTCAAACTGTGTTATCTGATTGGTCACAACACTAGCCATCCGAGTAAAACCACTCAAGTGGATAAGAGAGAGGAAATGAACATAGCAGGGGTCTCAAGTGTTTTAATGCTATAGAAATTCCAGGCCATTTTGAGACAAACAGAACATGTACATGACCAATCAACAGTTTGCACTTATGTGGCTGAGTTTATGTTTCTCATGATCTTAAGAACCTTTTGATCTTAAGACCTCTAATGCTTCAGTGCTTAGAAATTAGTTTTGTTGAAAAAATCTGGGCAAAAACTAGCTTCTTTGAAGAATCTAAAATATAATATAGATTTTTTTTTTTCATTTTCATTCATCCTTCCTTAAATTATTGTTGTAGTTACTATATTATTATTTTAAAAATGTGGAAACATAGCAATAATGAAGAATAAGTTTTGTCAAAGTTTTGACTGTTTTTGAGTGTATTTAACGACTTCAACTTCCAATAAATTCTTTTCAACATGCATTAACTCCAGATCAGAAAATACTTACATTGTTGCATTCTCCAAGGAAGTAAAGTGCAAATCCATCAGCTTTTGTGGCTGTGAAAACATAAATAAATAAATAAAACTCATAAAGTGTCACAGACTGATGTATCATGTGTTAACAACAGAATGGGACTGTACAGTCCCAAAACATTTAACTGGAAAAAACGCATCCATAGATTCTGAATCTTTTCAAGGCATTTGTAAGAAAATAACGTAAGAAGAAAATAAAGTGCAATAAGTGCTAATACATATGGCTAATATTTTTAACAGATTTAATGCTGCTTGCTTTTGAAGAAGATCCAAGAATCCCAAAGGAACAAAAGAATGCAAATTTAAAAAAAAAAAAACCAAAAAAAAAAAAAAAAACTTTTCCTGGTGTTTACACCAGGGTCAGAAATTAACCAGGACTTGGAGCAAAATTATTAATAAAGGTGACAAAAATGATATTTACAGTTGTTCCAGGCTGACTGTTCAGGCTGTGTTCTAATTAGGCTATATCACTAAATTCACAGAAATGATTTCAATTAACTGATTTAATTTATGACATAATTTCTGAAATCAATTTATGACATAAATGGGCTAAATACTGTGTGCTTCAGTGTTATTTTAACACCACTGGGATACTATTGTAGATTTTATTATTATATTGAATTAGTTTTAAAAGTTTAAGTTATATAGTTGTGTTTTTGTCATTTCTATTAGTCTTTTTTAACATGAGCATATATATTTTTATTCATTTTTATTTCCATTTTAGTTATTTTATTACATCAAGTTAAACAATGAACATGAAAAATGTTTCCTTGGCAACTAGCTGAAATATTTTTTTTTTAATGTTTTATTTTATTTCAATTAAAAAGTTCGGTAACACTTTATTTTAGGGTCTCTTAACTAGTTGCTTATTAGCATGCATATTACTAGAACATTAGCCATTTATTAGTACTAATTAAGCACATATTAATGCCTTATTCTACATGACTTTATTCTACATCCCTAATCCTACCCAATACCTAAACTTAACAACTACCTTACTATCTATTAATAAGCAGAAAATTAGGAATTTACTGAGGGCAAAGCTGTAGTTAATAGCGAATAAGTGTTCCCTATTCTAAAGTGTCACCAAAGTTTCAATTAATAATTCATTCAAAGTAAGTTAAATAATTTAAAGTTAAATGATATTTTATTTAAAGTAAGTTTTTTTTATGGTTTTAGTTAACTATAATAACCCATAGTTTGAAAACGAACAAGGTATAAAATGCCTCTGAAAGTCCATATCCAAATATGACTTCTTAATAACAAAAAGTGGTGCGCACATGCTTGAGTTAGGTGTCCAGTGGGGAGTGTTGGTGTGTGTGAGAGACATGCAGGGGGCCGGACTGAATTCCAGCGCTCTGCACTGCTGCAGCATGCAGATGAAGCGTGGGTGGATGGGAAGTGACAGGCTGAGCGATGCTCCATCAGCGTGTGTGCGGAGGAGAGGGATGGGGAACACCCGCACTTAGACCTTTTAACCTGGATTCACCACACCTCCATCTGTAATGCTCTCAACAGGCAGCTTCGCACCTTTAATGTTGCAGCCGTGCAGCACTGCGCTGTTTAAGCCGACAGTGTGAACGCTTGTTATTATAGTTGCCTAATATACTAATACATTTTATTTATTGCATGTATGCAAATACTGTACACTGTGTGACATTTGATAACATTTTCAGTAGCATTTTACATACAGTATACCAAGATTAGATAATATTAAGAGATATACTGTACACTATAAACACTACATAACCAAAAAAATGGGCATTGCCTTCTAATTACTATTTTTCATAATATTATTGAAATATATTGTAAGAACAGCTACTTAAGAGTTATTAAGTGCTCTTTATGTTATGAAGTGCATAACATGCTGGGTAATTTGGGCTCTGTGAGTGTTTGTGTGTGCATTAGACAGAAAGGTTCTGACCTGTTTTGATGATGTTGCACAACTCATAGAGCAATAGTTTGTTGTCTCCTCCAGTGTCCAGCCGCTGCTCCATATAACTGTTGAGCTCATATACGACGCTCTGCATATTCGTGTCCTGGTACTGCTGGACACAAGAAAGACACACATTCACATGCACACGCACTGTATACTACACAATACAGACAGACGTACATGAGACCTCCTTCTAAGGTTCTTTTTCAATAATATTATGAAAAATAGTAATTAGAAGGCGATGCCCATTTTTTAGGTCATATAGTGTATATAGTGTACAGTATATCTCTTATATTCACCAATGCAGCAATTATTTGATCAAAATACAATACAAACATTAATGTAAATGTTTTTAGAATTTAAAATAACTCCATAATAATTTAAAATAATTTTCATGTGATAGAAAATCTGAATTTTCAGGATCATTAGTCTCAGTCACACAATCCTTAATAATTTTAATATGCTGATTTGCTGGAAACTGTATTTTAGTGGAAACCGTGATACATTTTTATGTTTTTTCCCCTCCAGAATCCTTTTATGAATGGAAGTTCAAAAGAACAGCATTTAATTGAAATACGACATTATTATAACGAGGAAAATGTCTTTACTGTCACATTTGATAAACTTAATGCGTCCTTGATGAATAACAATATTAATTTCTGGAAATAAAAATCTTACGGACCCCAAACTTTTGAATGGTAATGTAGTTATTTTATTTTTTGATGAACGTTGAATATTTTTGGATGATCCACTGAAGTAAATGAAAGGTTCTGTACTTCATCTTCATGAGGTGCTCATATTTATCCATCCACACAGGATACTCAAATCACCATTAAAATCAATAGAATTTAGCATTAAGTAACAACACAGCATAAACATATCTAACACCCACAAATACCGGGTAAATCAGTCCACTTAATCAGAAAATAGTTTTGTTCATCCTCCATAGGGTGGATTTTTTTTCAGTGAGCTGGTCGTAAAGCATTATATAGGACTTGCTTTAAAATTATGGGTAACCTTTAGTTTAGGGACCAGTTCTCACTATTATCATGCATTTTATAGCACATATTGGCTGTTTATTAGTACTTATAAAGCACATATTATTGCCTTATTCTGCATGACCATATTTGAGATCCCTTATTCCACCTCATACCTAAACTTAACAACTACTTTACTAACTATTAATAAGCAGCAAATTAGGAGTTTACTGAGGCAAAATTCATAATAGTGAGAATTGGTCCCCAAATTAAAGTGTGACCAAACATTGCCAAAAGAAGAACACAAGATAATCATGAACATCTAGTAAACACAAAATTCTGTAGCTTTTCCACTTACAATATGCACTTGAAATGTGAATAAAGATCACAGAGGTCATGTGCGGTATGTGTATAATACAGAAATCAGTTCTAAATCAAACTTTTACATATTTTAAACGGAGAGTGTCAATCGAGGCCCAAGCGAGGATGTCTATTTCTGTCCCTGTGTGAAAGGTCAGAGTGGGCCGGTGGATGAGGGGTGTGTGAGGTGCTCCCCCACGGGAACGGCTCCCTACACATCCTGTTTATGCAGACGAACATGTGACGCACTGAGGACAGGCGATGTCCCTGCTGTCCTTCTCCAAAAAGTCCTTGTTTCCACAGCCCACCCTCCGCGTCCTCTTGGACCCCATCCCTGCACACTGTCTCCATCGTGTTCCGCTGTTATGTCCCCATTTAACTTCTTCATCTCTGTCCCCTAAATCAGCGGGCCTAAGTGCTCAGAGCGGAGTGTGTGTTGTTGCTATATCAGCTCATTAAAGTGACAATGATCTCATTAACAGGTCATTGCCTCTCCTCATATAAATCTGTCACAGGGTTTGTGTTCTCTATGCCATTTGTCATTTAACAGAACACTTTCATATTTAACAGCTGTATGCTTGTGTGTGTGTGTGTTGCTGAGAGATTATTAGCAGAAACTTTTCAATGAAGCATTCCATGAGCGCTTCTCCCCTGATAACTGTCCCCACTTGGGACACGCTTCCTTTTGGCATGAACGTTCACACTTTTGCTACACACTTTAATAAAAGGGTCACATACTACTTAAAAAAAAAAAAACCCTCTGAGATCCACTTTATTTATAACATTGATTTGTCATAATTTGACTGCTTTAAGGTTAAATATATAAAGACTACGGTATCATATTTGATGCACATTTCTTATTTCTAAATTATCAACATGTGCAGAAAAACCTGTTGTACTATATTCCTTCTGTTATTCAACTGATACTTTTTTTTAGCAAGTGAAAAGGCCATTTAATATAATTCACCTTCAAGCTGTAGTTGATCAAAGAATAACTTTTACATTTTTATTATCATTGCAAGATGAACACTTGATGGACTAAAGCAGCATTTACAGTGTTAAAGAAACACATAAACACACACATACAAAAGTGATGCCTCACTTACCCTGCTGACTTCTTTAGCTGAAGATTCATCTGTTGAAATACAAAAGAAAACCATGTCAAAACTGATGAAGGAGAGCATATATTGTAACAGTGTCACTTGTATGACAGGAATGTCCCTTCATTTGTATAAAGCATGCTTTATTTTGACATATTATCAATCCCATATTTGCTTCAGTCTTGTGCATTTTACTTTTCTTTCATGTATTTCACTTATTTTTATGTTGTGTTGTGTTCAAAAATGAAGCTTCGAAGTAAAAATCCAAGTTTTAAGAAAATGAAACCCAAGCCCTGGCATGTACTTTAAATACAAGGCTGCAAAAGATACAATGGCTTGCAAAAGCTCCATCTACCTACAAACAAACGACACACTTACATAGCTATGAACACATTCAGATAAATAGGGATAAAATGGGAGAATTTGTGTATACGCCATCTTGTTCTTCTGAGAAAACACCTGTATCTGAGGTCAGCGAGTTTGCAAAAACCTGGAGAGGTTCAGCAAACTCTTTCTCAACAGCTTCCCCCATTCAGAAAGAAGCTCAGTCACTGTGTGTGGAACACAGGAAGTGATGTAGATAAACACTGTCCTCTCAGAAGAGACTGTGCAAGCATTACAGCTCACTCACAACAGCAGGCAATATCATATACATCCCACTGCTCACAGGTACAGTTGTGCTCATAAGTTTACATACAATTTGTATGATCATTCTTAGTAACATTTTGCAGATTCAGCAAGGAGTATGTAAACCTATGACCAAAACTCGAGTGGCTAAACAGTCTCTATGCTATTAGATTACACCACAAGTGATTAACATAAAATCTAATAAATATAGAATTTGCTAAATTAATTTTAACTGAGAAAAAAAGCCCAAAAGTGCAGATGCTTGGCAGAAAACATTCACAAGCACAGACCAATCACAATAAATCAAAAAGAAAGAAAAATAAATTGATAGACCTTTTTTTTTTCAGGGAACAATGAAAGACACACTTTAGTATGCTTAAACTTAAATTAAATTTAAAAAAAACTTTATGGATGTACAGAGGCATCCAAATCATTGTAAGTTATTAGTTTTCTTTGTTTTAAATTTTAAAAAATCCTAAAACTTATTTATATCCTGGTATTAAATGTGATCTTATGACTTTTGGACCAAAGGCCCTGTCCCAAATGGCATTCTAAGCCCTCGCAACCACACTAGTGATCGAGATTTCATAGCGGGTGTTCGTGAACACCCTTCTGAAAACTAAAATGATGACTGGGACACTCTATGACAGTAGTTCTCAACCAGAGGGCCAGGGCCCTCTAGGGGTCCTCAACAGACTACCAAGGGGCCTCAAGATGACTTAAAATTATTTAAAAAAAATAGACAAAACATGCCTTAAGCTAAAACAACACCATGAGCATTTTTATTATGACAATATTGTACATTTTTGTAGTTATGCCAAGCTCTAACATTTTAGTGGGTGGAAATTGTGAGTAAAATTTTTTTAAAAGCATTATGCTTAATCCTTATAAAGTAAATCATGAACGATTGGAAAGTTATTTCAGGTCAAAATTTGAACTGAATTGAGTTGGATAATGACGCTAACTTTGCAACATCAAACTGAATCAACATTGAATATTATTATTTTTTTAAAAATTATATTTTATTACATTATTAAATATGATTATTTAAATGACTTGACGTAGTTCAAAAGAGCCACATTCCTGGAGAATATTCAGGTCTTAAAACATTTAACACAATTTTAATTAGAATTATTCTAATTATTTAATTGATGGATACTAGTAGCTCTTAGTATCTGTAAATTAAAAAAGTAAAAAATTAAAAATTAAATAAAACTGGGGCTTCAAATACTGTTTATCAAAAGTTAATTCAGTGCTCCAAATATTCTTGTGGACAATGGGGGCCCTTTGGAGAGCCTTGTGGACTTCATGGGGACAAGCACATGGTGGCCATTGTAAGTCCTCAAGACCACAAGTATACATGAGGTGTGCCATTTGGGACACGGCCCAGCTCTATTTCATACTTCCTTGTCCTTTAGCTCTTATTGTGAATGGACATTTGACTAGAGGACAGATCAGCAGTTCTAACTCTCATAAGCAGAACCATGCTGGGTGATGCGATAGCACTTTCTGACTGATGACAGACAAACAAGAAGAAAGATGGTGGGGGAGGCGCTGTTCCCCACATCAGATCGCTTGTGTCAGCTCGCCTAAATATGGTTGATATATTACAGGCCCGTATGGATCGATTTGCAGGTGGATAGACGCAGCCGTGCATAGGACAGCATTATAAAGGATCTGATGGCGTCCTGCTGTGTCAAAGCTGCTGATCTTTTTTGATTCCCTCTTGACATTAGCAGGCGCTATGCCTAAACAGCCATTCATATCATCTTGTAAATCTCACACTGTGCACTTTCAGCACAATCCACGTCCCTTGACGTTGGGCTCAGGAGAACACTGCTGACTGCGGGCCTGTAAGAATGGCAGTGTCTCCTCCTGTCATTGCTTCTCACAAACCAACTGTAAGGACAATATGGCCGAGATCCTGTCTTTTTGTCTACTGCAGCTTTTTTTTTTTTGAAGCGAAATAGAGTCACATGAACCAACTAGTGACTGATTTGGTACAGTCCACTTAGGCAGCAACTTACATGTCAGACAAAAATGCCTTGTGACAACAAATTTCAAAACAGTTTGCTGATAGCATTTTGCTAAGCTAATGACGCAATACTCTAAATTTAGCTTTAAAGTGTACAGTGTAAAATCTAATTAGTTAACCTTACTTCAAAAAGCATGCAAACTGATTGCCTTAAAAAACTAAGCAAAGTAAAAACACTTTTTAGTTTCAAAACTGATTAATTTTAAGGTTAACTAATGTAAAATTTACTACAACCTGGAATTTCTCACTTGTACTTAAAAATGCAGACATAACAGAAACCCTTTTAAAACCAAATATAACAGACCTTCAAGCACAAACAAATCTCCTCCTATATTAATCTTGTGCAAAAACACATAAAATTACACTTAATTTCAGCATTTACTCCTAGAGTATGAAGCAAACATACTGACAAACCAGAAACCAGTTTGACAAATTGGCACTCATACAAATCAATGTGTCTTTTCTGAGGCATAATACGCAAATAGTAAAGACGACTAGATTTTTACAATTAAATTCAACAAATTGTTCTCCATAGTAAAGTCAACTAAAAGTGTTAGTTAGGACATTTGTTAGGTTTTACAGTGTACAGACAAATACGGTTGAATATAGCCCCAACTTTTTAAACTGACATCAGTAGTACTTTTAATAATTATTAACATTACAAATTAACACTTCTGTTGCAATTCTCACAAGTGCATTATGCATTATAGGATTTTAATATCTGAAAGCTTTCTAGCTTTTAAAAGCAGACCTGTGATGTCTCAAAATGCAGTTACACTTTATTTCAATAGTCCACTTTAGACATTCTACTACTATAAGTAACTTTGCAACTAACTCGCATTAATCTGTAACTAAACTGTATGTCAACTAAATCTCAGAGTATTAAAAGACTGATAGTAGAACAAGCTGACATGCACTTGCAAAGTTACTTATAGTGAGTAGAATGTGTACCATCAAAATAAAGATTTAGCAGATATTAAGCAGATAGTCAACTAATACTCTAATGACTGCCAGTTGACATGTAGCTGTAAAGTTACTTATAGTCATTAGAATGTCTAAAGTGGACTATCAAATTAAAATGCTACCTAAATTGCTTCCTACAATGGAAGCTCTCTAGGTTTCAGAACAGAGCCTAGAAGTGTCTCTCTGCCCAGATTCTGCTGGGCAGCTAAGGGAGGGCAATATTCCACTTTGCGCCACAGGCTACCTATGCTCACGTCATACTCCTTCCATTTCTGGTATTCCCAGATGGAAATGTTTGGTAATCAATGCAGGGACTTGCAGTTGTGTTTCTGTCCAGCTCTCTGTGGGCAAATATCAGCTCCAGATCCTTTGTGTAAACTGAAATGAAAACTCTCAGTTCAGCATGAAAAGTAAAGCAGATATCAGCAGTTTGATCTTATGTCAATAAGTACCTTATTGTGGCAGTCAAAAATCATGGTTACCGTAATGCACCTACAATGAGGCAAGGCATTACCCACAATTTCATATAAATTATTCTCAGAGGCTGCAGCATGCCACAGATGCTGTCAATAGAGCTTAACTTCCTTTCAACAAATACTTTCACTTTATCCTAGCTTAATGTGCAGACACAGCTATGTAAGCCATTCACAGACTGATTTTCCTACTGTGACTTTATGGTGCTTTCAGAACATCTTTTTGAGCCAAGGAGGTCTGAACACCTGAAGAAAGCTGTCAGCATTCCCATTTATCTCAATGAAGCCTGCTTGGCTGGTGCATATAGCCCCTAAACTACACAACCTAGACGCTGGGCACACCGTTATGGAAACAACAGATTAAAAAAAAAAGGACAAAAAAGGATAAAACAAAACAAAACAAAACAACACCACAACAAAGCAAAACACAAAACAAAAAACACAAACAAACAAAATACACAAAACTAAATAAATAGCTACTGCTCTTGATTAATGGTGAATGTGATGTTATTATTTATTTTTTCAACAAAATGTTACAGTCTTTGAAATAGTATCATAAAGCTCTTTCATTTTTCAACCTACCCTTTGACCACTTTCATCATGCAATCAATTTCCGATGGATAAAATCCTGCCTACGTTTCTCACGCAAATTCAGTATGGTATTACAGAAGTAATGTAATGCCGTTTCATGTTTAATAATGGATTAATGTTTTAATAATGGAGTACTGGGCAATGCACCACACTGAACCAATAAAATTACAAAAATGGCAAATTCTATTATACTGTAACTAATTTGATGAATTGAGTGAATGTATTCATGAATTCTTAGAAATTCTTAGAAATGTGTCCAGACGTTCCCTGTCTGGCGCCGAGCTGGACACAAACTACACATTCAAGCAGCCTCTTCTTCTGTTATTGAATTACGGCACATTTCAGGATTTTCTAGCCACATGTCATCGGCGGCTCTCCTGTATGGCTGGGGTCATCAGGGCCACTAGGCTAGAGACAGACAGAATGAGTAGGTCATGAATCACACTGTGCACGTGTGTGTGTGTGTGTGTGACAGCGAGGCACAGGATCTGTCCAAATGTAGGATTTCTCTGGAAGCAGAGCGGCGAAAGGTTTGGGATTTATCAATTACTCGAAGATTGCATGTGTGTGAGAAGAAAACAGGGCCAGGGGAACGCTAGGTGGGAATGAGGTAGAGGGAGCTGACGCCACTGGGGCCTTGGGGTCCTTGTTAGTCTCAATCAAAGCACAGACACATCATCACATACTGCACACACACTATCACACAAACAGTGATGCATCATTAGTAGTGTTCAGTAATATTTAAGGGTTTTGAACAAACCACCATGCTTAAGTTTTAAAGGATCCGTTGACCCCAAAATTAGAATTGTGTCATTCTTTATTTACTCTCATGTCATTCCAGTCCCATGTTACTTTACTGGTCACTCTTTTCCAACAGTTAATGAGGAATGGAGTTTTCAGGCTTCACACAGGACACAAAGCATTATAAAGATATCTTAAAGGAAGTATGACTTATGATGAAAAGGGATTTAAAAACAAATAATATTGAGTAATATGATTGATTTAACTGCATTGATACTACTGGATGAGAAAAAAAACAAACAAAAAAAACTAATTAAGCTGGATAATGGCACTAACTTTGCAGAATTATTGAACTAAACTGAATCACCACTGACAGATTTGAGCTGAATAATGACACTGTTGTCTAATGTAGAGCTGCTCATAGCTGAATCTAACATATTTCATAACTGATCAACTTTGCAACACTGATTCAATTTTTGAAGTGAAATGAAACAACACTGAACTGAACTGAATAATGACACTATTGTTTTCTCCACAGCTGCTCATAGTTGAATTGAACTTGTGTCATAATTGATGAACTTTGCAACATAAACATTTATTGAACTGAACTGAAACAACATTAAACTAAATTGAGCTGAATGTCTTTTTAGAGTTGCTTTGCAGCTGAAATTGAATTTGTTCCATAATTGATGAATTTTATAAAACGAACACTGTTTATTTCCGGTTTATTAATGCAAAGCCACTTTGAAACAATCTGGATTATATAAAGCATTATATAAATATATGGGACTTTATCTGCACCAGATTCCAAGTCTTTCGAAAGTTTTTTTTTTTTTGAAGAACAGACTTAAATTTAAGTCGTTATTCAGTGATAACAGTGCTGCTGTAACTGGATCAGTACAAACTGTGAACAAATCATTCATCTAAACTGGATCAACAGATTTATTATTAAAAGCAACATGAGGTTTAGGTATGAGGAACATGAGGTATAGGAATGACAGAAATACTTCTTTAAATTTTGACATGCAACTCATACGGCACCTTGTGCTACAGACATGTACAGTGCCTTGCGAAAGTATTCATACCCCTTCATTTTTTTCATGTTTATTTTTTTTATGTTGCTGCCTTATGTTAAACTCCTTTAAATTACTTTTTTTCCCACATCAAGCTACACTTCGTACACCATATTGACAAAGCAAAAACAGAATTGTCACAACTTCGTAAATTTATTAAAAAATAAAAAACTGAAATAAGTACATATCCATACCATTAACTAAATATATAGCTGAAGCACCTTTACAGCCTCAAGCCTTTTTTGTTTGATGCGACAAGCTTTGCTCATCAGCATTTGGCAATTATCTGTCATTCTTCACCTCACCACTTCACCTCTCAAGCTCTGTCAGGTTGGACGGGGCAGATGTACATTTTCAGGTTTCTCCACAAATATTTGATTGGGTTCAAGCTCAGGCTGTGGCTGGGCCACTCGAGGACATTCACAGAGTTGTCTATAAGTCACTCTTGCTGTGCGTTTAGGTCCATCGTCCTGTTGGAAGGTGAACCTTCTGCCCAGTCTGAGGTTCTGAATGCTCTGGACTGGGTTTTCATTAAGGCTCTCTCAATATTTTGGTGCATTGAGCTTTTCTTCTACTCTGACGAGTCCCTCAGTCCCTGCCGCTGAAAAACAGCCCCACAGCATGAGGCTGCTACCAGCACACTTTACTTTTGGGATGGTACTCTGCAGGTGATGAGCAGTGCCTGGTTTGCTTCAAACATGATGCTTGGAATTGAAGTTCATCAAACCAGAGAATCTTGTTTCTCACAGTCTGAGGGTCCTTTAGGTGCTTTTTTGCAAATTCTAAGTGTGTTTTCATGTGTCTTCACTGAAGAGAGGATTGAGTCTTGCCACACCGGCATAAAGCCCAGATCAATGGAGTGTTGCAGTGATGTTTGTCCTTCTGTAGGTTTCTCCTGTCTCCACATATGATCATGGAGCTCAACTAGAGTGACCATCAGGTTCTTGGTCACCACACCAACCAAAGCCCTTCTTTATCAATTGTTCAGTTTGGCCAGGAGGCCAGCTCTAGGAAGAGCCCTGGTTGTTTCAAACGTCTTCCATTAAGGGTAACAGAGACTACATGCTTCTGTGAACCTTCAGTGAAGCAGAATCTTTTTCTCAACTCTTCCCCAGATGTGTAGCTTGACGCAACCCTGTTTCTGAACTCTACAGGCAGTTCTTTTGACCTCAGGGCTTGGTTTTTGCTCTGATATGCATTATCAGCTGTTAGACCTTTTATTAAGACGTGTGCCTTTCCAAATCATACCCATTCAATTGAATTTGCCACAGGTTGACTTCACTCAAAGTGTAGTAACATCTACAAGTAATGTGAATGCTCCTGAGCTAAATTCCAACTGTCCCAGATAAGGGTATGAATACTTACGCAATGGAATCATTTAAGTTTTTTTATTTTTAATAAATTTGTGAAGATGTTAAAAACCTGTTTTTTGCTTTACCATGATGGTGTATGGAATATAGATTGATGTGGAAAAATAGTAATTTAAAAGCAGTTTAACATAAGGCAGCAAGATAACAAAACGTGAAAAAAAATGAATGGGTATGAATAGTTTCGCAAGGCACTGTATGTACATTTTTACTTTTTGACTTGCACTTTTTGCCCTGTGGACAATAAAATGTAAAAAAAAAATAAAAAAATAAAAAGAGGAACCTAACTCATATCTACATACCAGATTGTCCTAGAGAATAAATACACCTAAAATATCACACACATAATATATAGATTATTTGTTTAAAACAGCAATTATATCACTAGTTTGAATCATTTGAAAGTCTACAAAGAGATAAAGGCTAGAGTGTTTGGAATGTGTGCTCCTAGGCTAAAAACAGTCACAAGACATAAAACATGACTGATCCTGTTTCACAAAACAGCTGCACCTTCAACAATAAGCACTTATCCTAAATTATCAAACCAATTATCCAAAATTTCAAACCAAAGAATAAAAATAACATAGGATCTACTCAACAGTGTCTTATTGAACAGATGTTGACCTCTGAATTGCAAGTCTAGTCATTCTCCGTCACCAGCAACAAGATCCATCCTTGAAAATCCTTGAAGGAGACAGAATTAGAAAATATCTAGATGTCACCAGCAGGTCTTGTCCTTTAGCCTATTGATTTAACAAATCATTCAGTGTCACATTGTCAGAGCAGGATGTCTTCAGTGCATGGGACACTTTATTTTTTAATGCTGAGATACTTCAGAAGCTAAGACTACCACATCGAGGATCAGAGACAGAGAATATACACTAGAAATATTCTTATATATACGTATATTAATACATATACAGTATATATATACATATGATGGATGAGACAAAGCTCAAACACAAAAAAGATGGTAATTTGACTCTAGAATCTTTATTGATTGCCTTACATGCTAGAGGTATTACAGGTCACGGTATTTGCAAAAGTTGGAACAGAAAGATATGAAGTGCATCACATGGACTGAAGCCACTGGCCCTGCTGTTAGGCCTGTAATGAGGCTCTCACATTCACTACCACAGTGGAATCATATGATGTCCGGGTATCTCCACAGCTCAAGACGTGTGTGGAGCACACCAGATTAGGACAACCTATTATTAAACTAATCAGTGATCTCACAAGTACACTTGTGACCTCAAATAAAAGATGTTCAGATTTTACTTGGAATTCTGTGAAAGCTTTCCTATTGTTTTTCTCAATTAGAGCCTTAGGAGTAACCTGAACCGACTGTCTCTTATTCTCTGAATCTCATGAGTGCTGTCATTTAAAAAATTCCGTTCCAAACCCATAAAAGCTTCGTTCGTCCTCAGAACACAATTCATCAGATATTTTAGATGAAAACCAGGAGGCTTGTGACTGTCCCATTGACTGCAAAGTAAATTACACTGTCAAGGTCCAGAAAAGTATGAAAGACATCATCAGAATACTCCATCTGCCATCAGTAGTTCAACCGTAACGTTATAAAGCTACGAGAATACTTTTTGTACGGAAAGAAAAAACAAAAAATAATGACTTTATTCGATGATTCGGCACCGTAGCGTCATTTTCGAGAGCATCCACTGGACCCACATAGCCTAATGGAATTCTATGCGTATTTATGCTTTGATTTGAATGAAAATAGCGTATCCTTCCATCGCGCTGACGCAGAACTGCGTACGGTATGTGCGTCCAGCGGATGCTCTCCAAAATGTCGCTACGGTGACATTAAGGTGCCGAATCGTTGAATAAAGTCGTTATTTTTTGTTTTCTTTCCGTACAAAAAGTATTCTCGTAGCTTCATAACGTTACGGTTGAACCACTGATGGCAGATGGAGTATTCTGACGATGTCTTTCATACTTTTCTGAACCTTGACAGTGCTATTTACTTGGCAGTCAATGGGACAGTCACAAGCCTCCCGGTTTTCATCTAAAACATCTTAAATTGTGTTCCGAAGACAAACAAAACTTTTACGGGTTTAGAACGACATGGTTAATGATGATTAATGTGATTGACAAAATTTTCATTTTGGGGTGGAGTAACCCTTTAAGTTCTGCAGAAAACAAAGTCATCCAGGTTTGAAACAACATGAGGGGCCCATGGAAATGAGAGCTTTAAAACATGTTTTACTAGAGTCTCAGATTTAGTCATATTTATAACAAATTGTTTTAGTATGATTAATTTCCATTAACTGTCTTTTGCAATGTATCAACGTATTCCTATCATAAAGATGTACAAACTCTTACATTTGTTGATTTTGTGAATAACAGTGAAAAAACTTTTACAATTTTCCACACTACCTTCAAAATCTGATATACTGTAAATTGTTTTTGTCATTATTTGGAAAACAGGGGAATTGTTAGGATTTTTTTTTTTTTCCGTGCTAAAATGCCAACACAGAAGAGGCCTCTAGTCAATTATTTACCAATCCTTATCAAACCTTGAATGCTATCATTTTATTTTAAATTATTATAATGTCTCAACATAATCCTGACCAACATTCTCATATACTATATCTGCATTATAACTACTACTACAACTGCACTTGACTGTTTAAAGGGCTGTAGCTGCTTATAGATTCATATAGACCTTACGTAGCTCCACCCCTTTTGCCTTTTAGTTTGTATTTCCACAGCATGATGGTAAGATTTTATGGATTTATGAATGAACCGCTAATTTTAAAATCTTCCAGGTCTACTGATATTTATGACATCTGCTTCAAATGTAGCAATGCTTTCGTTAACTCTACAATAAGTAAATATACTTCACCAGCTAATTAGTCTTCAACAGTGATGCCATAGACATATACAAAGTTCAATCACAAAATTCTATAGATGGCTCTGGTGTATAAGGTCTATAATAACCAAAGAGAACTAAGCTCGGAAACTCATTAGTACTTAGTTTGATGTGGTAAGTGAGCGCTGTGCATACATGACAGAAGACAGCAGAGGTTTTCAGCTCTCACAGGGAGGGCCTGAAGTTCATTGTTATTGTGGAAGCTGTTCAGAGAGTTTATTGTGCACTAATGACCAGGACCACACAGAATCTACACCCTCAAAACCTATTATGAAAATACTTTCAGTTAATAATAAGAGTATAGCACTGGCAGTTCCATTGAGAGCATTTTTATATATTTGGTGTATGTTTACATAAAACCA
Source organism: Spinibarbus caldwelli (assembly GCA_039654775.1). Taxonomy (NCBI): domain Eukaryota; kingdom Metazoa; phylum Chordata; class Actinopteri; order Cypriniformes; family Cyprinidae; genus Spinibarbus; species Spinibarbus caldwelli. The sequence goes on from CM077243.1 coordinate 27,704,135, forward strand.
AAGCACCAAAAAACATTTTTAGAACTGTTTTTAAAGCAGTGTTGTGTAAACGACCCCTTAATTTATTCAACACAATTCTAGAAAATTAGTTTTTAAAAATATAAAACAGATTTTTTTTTTTAGACAATTGATTTTTTTAAACAATTGATCAATAATAAATTTGCCGTCAAAATTCAGGGTGTTTTTCTGCCACTGGGTTGTACAGCATGATTTTTCTGTTGTCCTAAAGCTGGTTTGAAAAAATGTGTAATGTAAAAAATAAGTGTTATACAAATAAGATGATCAGCCTTAACAGGATGAACAGATATGAAATGTAATGTGTCTTGGTTGATTGATCCCACATTCTGAACCATATGCTTTAATCAGTGGTCAGTGGAAAAAAACAACAACAACAACAACAAAAAACCTTTTAGCATTGACGTGCACAAAGAATTTGAAAGCTAGCATGCATGCTAATTCAAAGCACTGCTTGATATGCATCACAGGCCAAGACAGATTCTGGCACACATGGTTTGTAGAGAGACTGATGTTGAAACGGTGCCTGAGAAAAATCCTGCTGCCCAGCCTGCAGAGCAGAGCCGAGGTTAACCACCAGCCGGCAGCCTGTGAGAGAGCGCTGCTGCACTCATGCAGAAAACATTCCCAAAATGCGACACATTCACCCTCCTCCAGTCCCCCTCCCGACCGACTGCATGCCCCTGGAGGTTGGCTCTGACGTCAGTAGCTGAGCTGGGCCGGGCGCCAACACTGTGGGCCCTTGATGGATGTGATGGGTCGAGAGGAGCGGGCCGCGGCATGAAGCATGCTGTGCACAGAGAAGCCAGTCTCGCTTAAACAGCCCTAATGACCTGTAAGGACCCAGCAGGCCCCCTCTCCCATATTTTCACCAGTACACTAACCCTTTTACCCTTTTGCTGCTCAGGTTACATACACACAGACACATGCACAGGAGAAGTGTCCACATCAAGTGTATTGATGTAGTTTTGTTGATGCAATGACGAATGTTACACCAAACAAAAATCTAAATCAAAACAGAATTTTACTGTGCCATATAGATTCCTGTCCATATGGAAAAGATATATGGCTATTATATATTTATATATTTATATTTATATTTAGTCATTTAGCAGACGCTTTTATCCAAAGTGACTTACAAATGAGGACAACAGAAGCAATAAATTTTAGTATTAAAACAACTAAAACAGATACAAAACTAAAAGCTAAAACTGTATAAATACTATATATACACATTTAAAAAATAAAGAAATTAAATAAAAATGTCAAATGCATACAACAAAATTTCAAAACTTAACATTTAAATGAAAACAAAAAACAAAGCTAAAAACAATATATTAAAGAACAAAAGGTATAAGAGTATAATAATGATTCTAACATAACACTAAGCCAAACACCAAAAAAAAAAAAACTACATATATGTGTATGTACAACCACACACACATACATATATATACATATATATACAGATTTATAAATTCAATATTCTTTCATTTCCATGTACTTTGTTGAAGTACTAAAATAACTCAAATGAAAAAACCTATACAGACATAATAATTAAAAAAAAAATAATAATAAAATGACAAACATTACCCCAACAAAAAGACAACAAATAAAAATCAAACTACATTATTTTATCAGTAATCCTAAAAAATAACACTGAGCCAAACACACATGCTAAAAAAACAACAACTTACTTACACAGTAAGAAATGGTTATAAACTGAAGCAGAAGTGAAACAAGTAGTAGGAAAGATTAAGACTTAATCTATTAGATTGAGATATTAAAATTGAATTTAATTAATACATGTTTTGCCTCAGATCTGTAAGAATATCTGTAGCAATGAACAAGCCTATATATGTCTATATAGTTCATATTTATTTTAATTTCAGCTTTAATTTAGTTGTTTTAGTACTTCATAAAAAGTGTTGACACAAAACAGTAAAAGTTTACTTTATAAAAGTAAAAACAAAAAAAAAAGCAAAAGAATTTGCTCTTTAAATAGAATTTTGAAATGTATTGTAATTACCATAACTTCCTGAGGCCCAGCCTAGTACGTAAAGCAAACACAGGGCCAGATATTATAACAGTACTAGCCATATTACCAAGGGACAGAATTTGTGCCAAAATACCATAGTTTGAGTGGACAAACAACCTTTGACATTAGCAAAAAAAAAAAAGATATGGGAAGTGTTTTTTTTTTTTCTCTCTCCTCTGAATAACCAATTTAAAACATATTATTTTAAGTCAATTTATTTTGATATGTACAATTATATGGGTAGCTTTATTTTATTTCCACTAATTGTTGCATTTTTAGATTTTTTAAGGAAAAAAAAAATATATTTTTTTTTTTAAGGAACAGGGACCTATCAGCTGAGAACCACTGTTATATACTTAGCATACAGTACATTAACCAGCAAATAAGTATAGAAACAAAACGCATTCAAAATATAATGTTGACACTTGTGAAAAATAACATAATGTCCATCCTCCCAATTAAAGACATCATCACAACAAGTAAACACAGCACTATTTTTAGAGCACAGGGATCTTATTGGAGAATATTAGAGCACACGGACATGAGTCCATACCTGCAGACTGGCTGCTGTTCTTCCGTTTCAGCCATCTGTCTACGGTCTCCGCGCTCACGCTCTCCAGCACAAACTCATCCAGCATCTGCGGGTGGAGGGAGAGATAAGCCTTCACTTTCTCATCCGTCAGACCTGCAACAGAGTGATCACGATTAGTTTCTTCCCCTCACATTCATTCACAAAAAAGAACATCAGCCCAGTGTGAAAATATCAGGATCTTGTCACTGCATGTCCACTTAAAGCATTATAACAGGTCAGTCCCTGTCGCAATTCTACACGGTTACATGTGGTTGTCCACTGTTCCTATTTCTAAAGAGAACATACCTATACTGGCAAAATATACTGCATGGGTATCTTCCATCTGAGAGTTAGCTAGGTTATATTGTGCAAAGCTGCCATTAAAAGAGGGGTAAAATAATAACTGCATTAAAAAAAATGCCATGCTTGATAACTGAATGGATTTTCCTTGTAAACAACAACAGACAGAGTATTTGGGTATCTTAAGTGAGATTCTAATTCACAGAGAGTGTATATAGTTTGCCAGAAGGACACTGCAAATGGCACAGGGAACAAGTTTGCAAAATATCACTATACTGGAAGCGGACATGGAAATGGACAGATGGGCTTGGCATTTTTATTCAGCTTCATTCATGTCGGGAGTAGTTACTAGACTGTTCTTTTAACAACAACTTAGAATCTTCTGAAGTCATACGATCACTTTATGGACAGCATACACATACAAATTGCACTATTTAAATTATATTGGACTGTACTGTATACTGACACCTGTTGGTGCAGCTGCATGAAGTTTTTGTTTATTAGGCTTTTTTTTTTCTTTTGTTCTGTTCATAACATAAAGTGATCGTATGACTTCAGAAGATTCTAAGTTGTTGTTCACACTTAATTTAGCCAGGCAAGTCATTTGATTTTGAATGATGTTCTTATTTACAATGACGGCCTGGCATCTCTTTTAGTGCTTAACAGACGAAAGATGATAATATGGGGAATGGCATGAAAGTTCATGACGACATCTGCATTTCTGAGTGAATCATGACATTTAAGTAAAAATTTAATGTCATTATAATCATGAACAAAACCAATTTGCAGGAGCTAGTATGAAGGAGGTTAAGAGGATTCAGGCTAGATTGGAAAATGAAAAGACTGAATAAATTTAATAAATCTAATTACATGGTTTGGTCACGTGACAGATGCTGGCAAAACAACTTGTGCCTGCCCACATCACAATTTTTAATCACCACTGATGTACTGGGGTGCTGCAAGGCTCTGTGCTGGGACCACTCTCATTATGCTGCTCAGTGTGTTTATAGTAATGGAGTCGTCTCCAGCAAGCAAGAAGGCCCTTATAGAGACACAGGAAGAAGATGGACAAGCTGACTGTGGTTAATGGGCAATTAAGTGTTTGAGAGCTCACTGAGTGCTGTTGTTTATTGTCTTTGTTGTTGGGGCAAACATCCATTTACTTGGCCATTGCTGAAGCCAAGCACATTTCGGTTAGCTAACAACAAAACAACCTGCACTTTTGTGGGTAGTTCTAGTAGAACCCCTTATATTTTTTATGGTCTGCTTGTCCTATGCTTAACCCTTGCAGCCCTTGCACCCCTTCCATAAGTAATATTTAAATGTGTGTCAACTGCTAAATATCAATTGCAATTATTCATAAGCTACAGAGGAAAAAAAATGGCTAAAACATCCAGGAAAAACTATATTCTGTATATTTTGTACTCTTAAATTTTTTTCAAGCTTTCATAGACCCACTTCTACAGTCTACATCAGAGATCAACAATTAGTGAATGGTGGTCCAGATCTGGGAGAAAATTTATTTACACAGAAGTTATAAGTTTTTCCTGTTTAGGATTTACTATTTACTACTTTTACAAAGAATTACAGCTGCCAGCTTAAACATTTATCAAAACAATTCTGAGAATTTAAATGTGAAGTTCACAAAAACAGTGCAAGGTATGACTGACTTTGCGTCAATGGAAATTTAGAGACTGTACCTCCAGGAACTTTAATTAAATACCCCTGTTCTACGCATTTATGTTTTTTTTTTTTGTTTTTGTTTTTTTTTTTTGGAAAATGCCACGATGGACTCAACTAAAACCAAACACTTTAAACATATGTGTGGCTTGACTTAATGTGCAAACTCGGGGGAAACACAGTTGGGAGGCATGTGTTCCACACTATACAAACACACACATGTTAGCAGGAAAATATTGAGACCCAAACTAGCCCACAAGAGCTCCCACAAGCAGACAAAGGGTAGTGAGAGGCTACAGACTGTTTTGGTGCACAACAACAAAAGACAAAACAGATGAGAATGGCAGAGCCTCCACTCTTTGAACACTAAATTCAAACCAGATGTGTGAAAGATATTCATATCCATACTCAACCTCAGACACAAACAGCTGTATACAGTATCTTGCAGAGGTTGCACTACAAATAATCATTATATGTCAGACTACAACCCTCACCTAATTCCAAAGTGGCGTATCCCATTCTAAAAGCAGAAGGAGCTGAATGCAAAGTTTTAAACTTAAAAAAGACATTAAAATTTAAATATCAGTGTGATGCAGCCTGGAATCATAAAAAAACACAAAGGAGAAACGGTTTTTCACAACTACCGTCACCTGATGGACTTTTAGATGTGCTGGGTTGTAAATGTTCTGTTAGTTATGTGTTAGTTTTCTACAATCACAATAACACAATTATGTGTAAACAGGGATAAATTAAATTGAATTTAAGTTTTAATCTATTTTGATATTTTCTAATGTATAATATAAAAACTTCAAATTTATTAAACAAATAATCATAATTCATTTTTGGAAGAGTTTTTTTTAATTGGTAATAATTTTACAGCTTTGTCCCCAGTTTCACTTTCTATCATTTTTTTTTTCTGTGTTTTGTAATTTAACACCAGTAACTATTAGCAATGTATTTGAGTAATTATATGATGTATTAGTTGGTTTGTTTCTCTCTAAAACATGCATACTGTTTGACAAAATTATAGAAATTATATTATGAAAATTTCAAAAGTTGCTTAAAATTTATAAATTGAAGTTCAATTGACCTTACGTACACTAATTCTCCATCTTTGCTCACTGAGCAAAAGCTTCTTCATTACAAGAAAAGATTAAAAGCTCTTCATTACTATCCTATTAGGTATCATGTTCATTTTCTTGATATTTTGTAAATAATCAAATTATAAAAAGTTCACATAAATTAAACAAAATGCCTGAATTTGACCAGATTTTATTATTATTATTTTTTTTCTGATCTTTTGGTAAGCCCTTTTATAGAAATACTTTCTTAAATTATAACACAAGCATATTCATATTTTAAACATTACAGAGATCAAAAGGTACTGCCGAACAGGAATGGCCCATCCTATGAATTATTCCACTGGACTACACTTGGAATCTCTCAGTTCCCCTTTCAGTCGGTCACTCCGAGTCACGTCGGATGACCGACGAAATTGGGATCTCGCCAGAGAGACCAATCCACTTTGAGTGTAACTAAACGAGCCAATGGACATTGGCATGCGATTATTGCATCCAGCTGCCGCTGATCACAGCGTGAGCATAAGAGGCAGCTGATGCACCGCATCAATTATCCTTTCGCTTCGGAGCCGAGCGGTAGTGAAGCTACTGCTCCCCTTCCCAAGAAGAGTGTTCTGTGAACGAGTGCGGGCGTTACGGTACAGCAGCGGTGGTCACGGTGTCCGGGAGAGCAGAATCATCTTCCCGCTGGCAGCCACACTTGGAGTGTGCGGTGGCCAAGCTCCCCTGCGTGCTTCAGCACCTCAAAAAAAAAGAGCATTCTAAGAGCAAATTTCTCTAAGAGAGTACACGGGTGATCGCGTCTTTTTAAAGATGTCTTATCACCCGTGCGTTTCTGGCTGTGGTCGCTTCCTGGCGCCTCAGGACGGTCACGATTGCTGCCTCACGTGTCTGGGCATTCAGCACGCTGAGGAGGCTTTCGTGGATGGCTCATGTTCTTCTTGTGGGGACATGACCATCTCGGAGTTGCGTCTTAGACTCCGCTATGTCAAACATGGCGGAGTCCCTCTGCCTCTGCCGCGGTCCGGCGTGCGCGCCGCTGGGTCCGGTGGGGGCAGAGGTGATCTGAGGATTACGGTGAGGGCTTCCCCAAGTGGAGCTCCTCGCCCCTCAAGCACTCCGCAGCCGGTGGAGCTGCCGAAGGAGCGTGCTGGGCCCTCTGCTCGGGGTGCACCAGGCGTCTCCTTCGGTGGTCCCCCTGACGACCAGATGTCGATCACTGCATCGGAGGGCGGGCCCTCTCTCTCCGGGGATGACGACTCGGCTGCGCTGCCCCCTTCGGGTGTGGTAGCGTTGTCCGAGCCAGACCCAGAGATGACGGCCATGCTTTCCCGGGCCGCCGAGAATGTCGGGCTCGTGTGGAATCCACCACCGCGTCCCGATCCTTCGAGGCTGGACGAGTGGTTTCTCGGTGGGGGTCGCGCTGGTTCTCAGCGCCCCCCTCCGGTGCCATTCTTCCCGGAAGTGCACGAGGAGCTGACAAGATCGTGGAGGGCACCTTTCACTGCCCGAAACAAATCTTGTAGTTCTTCCGCTCTCACCACCCTCGATGGTGGAGCCGCTTTGGGGTATGCGGGCATCCCCTCGGTGGAACGGTCTGTGGCCATGCAACTATGTCCAACAGCCGCTTCCACCCTGCGGGGTGATCCGTGTCTCCCCTCACGGGCCTCTAAGTATTCGTCAGGTCTAACTGGCAGTGCTTATAGAGCCTGTGGGGAGGCGGCTTCCGCCCTCCACGCTATGGCGTTGCTGCAGGTCCACCAGGCCAAAGCACTGAAAGACCTGCACGAGGGTGGTCACGACCTGGCGGTTCTACATGAGCTGCGCGCTGCGACGGACCTCGCGCTACGAGCGACGAAGGTGACCGCACAGTCTCTGGGTCGTGCGATGTCCACGTTAGTGGTCCAGGAGCGCCATCTCTGGCTGTGTCTTGCTGACATGAGAGAGCTGGAAAAGGTACAGTTCCTGAATGCTCCCGTGTCACAGACCGGCCTTTTCGGCGACGCTGTCGAGAGCTTTGCCCAGCAGTTCTCGGCAGCCCAGAAGCAGACTGAGGCGATCAAACACATCATGCGCCGGAGGAAACCTGCTGCTTCCACTCCGGCTGCAGCCCCTCAGCCTGCTCGTCGCCGTGGGCGCCCCCCTGCGGCCGCCCCCGCTCCCGCGCAGCCGCAGCAGCCTTCCACCAGGCCGCGTCGTGGAGCCGGTCGCAGGCAGGACGCCCACCCCGTCCAGGCCCCCGCCAAACCTGGCGGCAAGCGCAAGTGCAAGAGGCCCTGAGACGGGCGACCCAGAGATGGAGGAGACTGCTCTTCGGGAGATGGTGACCGCACCACTCCCTCCCCCGGTGGAGGGCCGGGTGGAGAATCCTGTGTTTCAGTTTGTTTTTGTTCCGCCGCTGGCCCAGCAGCCAGCGGTACCCAAAACATCAGTAAAAGAGTGGTTTCCTCAATCTCTGGGTCTCAAGAGGAGGAGAGTGGTGATCCGTGCATCACAGGATCGCTTCCCTCCTCCTCTCTCGCCAGCAGGCAGCGGGTGGTTGCCCAAGAGCACCCCTCCTGCCCATTCGTGGAACCAGGTAAGGGCAGTAGCACTCCATTCCCCGCTTCAAGTCGTCAAACGCCGGGCTGTCACAAGCCTCAAGCCGGGTTCCTGTGTCTCCTCCCACGCGAGGAGAAATCAGGTGAGTGCTGCACTACACACCCAGACCCCGCCCCCTGCCGTCACAGGCCAGGCCGTCACAGGCCCTGGGGCCGGTCCCTGTGTTCCACCTCGCTGCCCCACCGCGGGCGCGTCGGTGGCCCCGTTGGTTCCACTGGTGCGGTCTCTCGGAGCCTGGTTAGCGCTCCCCAGCCCGTCCCGGTGACTCCTGGGGACCATCAGACTCGGCTATGCGATTCAGTTCGCCCGGCGTCCCCCCAAGTTCAGGGGCATCCGGTTCACTTCAGTCAAAGCCGTCGATGCCCCTGTCTTGCGCGCGGAGATTGCAGTCCTACTGGCGAAGGGTGCAATAGAGCCGGTCCCTCCAGCCGATATGAGGTCGGGGTTTTACAGCCCTTACTTCATTGTGCCCAAGAAAAGCGGTGGGTTACGACCGATCTTGGATCTGCGAGTTTTGAACCGTGCACTTCACAAGATGCCGTTCAAGATGTTGACGCAGAAACGCATTTTTGGATGCGTCCGTCCCCTAGATTGTTTTGCAGCGATCGACCTGAAGGACGCGTACTTTCATGTTTCGATTCTTCCGCGGCACAGGCCATTCCTGCGATTCGCGTTCGAAAGTCGGGCATTTCAGTACAAGGTCCTGCCCTTCGGGCTGTCCCTCTCGCCTCGTGTCTTCACCAAAGTCGCAGAGGCGGCCCTTGTTCCCTTGAGAGAACAGGGTGTGCGCATTCTCAACTACCTCGACGACTGGCTCATACTTGCACAGTCTCGAGAGCTGTTGTGCGCACACAGGGACCTGGTGCTCAGGCACCTCAGCCAGTTGGGCCTTCGGGTCAATTGGGAAAAGAGCAAACTCGTGCCAACGCAGAGGATCTCTTTTCTCGGCATGGAGTTGGATTCGGTCAACCAGACAGCACGCCTCACCCAGGAACGTGCTCAGTCGGTGCTGAACTGCCTCAAGACTTTATCAGGCAGGACAGCGGTCCCACTGAAACTCTTTCAGAGGCTCCTGGGGCATATGGCTGCAGCTGCGGCCATAGTTCCGCTCGGTCTGCTCCATATGAGACCGCTTCAGCACTGGCTCCATGGCCGAATCCCGAGGTGGGCGTGGAAACGCGGTACTCACCGGGTTCAGATTACACCGGCCTGCCGCAAGACCTTCAGCCCGTGGTCAGATCCTTCGTTCCTTCGGGCAGGAGTGCCCCTGGAGCAGGTATCCAGGCATGCTGTGGTATTCACGGATGCCTCGGCCACCGGCTGGGGTGCCACGTACAACGGGCACGCAGTATCAGGGGTTTGGACGGGCCCCCTTCTGCGTTGGCATATCAATTGCCTCGAGTTGCTGGCAGTACGCCTTGCCCTGTGCCGCCTCAGAGGGCGCCTTCGGGGCAGGGACGTTCTGGTCCGTACGGACAACACTGCGACCGTTGCCTATATCAACCGGCAAGGCGGTTTGCGCTCCCGTCGCATGTCGCAACTCGCCCGCCACCTCCTCCTCTGGAGTCAGAAGCATCTGAGGTCCCTTCGTGCCATCCACATCCCAGGAGTGTTCAATCAGGTGGCCGACGAGCTGTCTCGAGCGGCACTTCCTGGGGAGTGGAGACTCCATCCCCAGGCGGTCCAGCTGATTTGGAGTCGGTTCGGAGTTGCTCAGGTAGACCTGTTTGCATCTCCAGAAACCACCCACTGCCAGTGGTTCTACTCCCTGTCCGAGGCAACGCTCGGCACGGATGCACTGGCACACAGCTGGCCCCAGGGCTTGCGCAAGTATGCGTTTCCCCCAGTGAGCCTGCTAGCACAGACATTGTGCAAGATCAGGGAGGACGAGGAGCAGGTCCTGTTAGTGGCTCCATATTGGCCCAACAGGACCTGGTTCCCGGAACTCATGCTCCTCGCGACAGCCCCTCCCTGGCCGATTCCTCTGAGGAAGGATCTGCTTTCTCAGAGACGGGGCACCCTCTGGCACCCGCGTCCAGACTTGTGGAAACTTCATGTGTGGTCCCTGGACGGGACGCGGAGGTTCTAGGTGACCTGCCCCAGGAGGTAGCGCTCACTATCGCTTCAGCACGAGCACCGTCCACAAGACGGGCCTATGCGCTGAAGTGGAACCTGTTCGTCGAATGGTGTTCCTCTTACCAGGAGGACCCCCGGAGATGTTCGATCAGAGCCGTGCTTTCCTTTTTGCAACAAGGGTTGGAGCGTAGGCTGTCCCCCTCCACCCTTAAGGTATATGTTGCTGCTATTTCTGCCCACCACGACCCCATAGAGGGGAGGTCGGTGGGGAAGCACGATCTGGTCGTCAGGTTTCTTAGGGGGGCCAGGAGGTTAAATCCTCCGAGGCCTCCCTCCCTTCCCTCTTGGGATTTGGCTTTGGTGCTAAGAGCCCTACAAACTGCCCCCTTTGAGCCATTGCAGTCAGTCGAGTTGAAGTTTCTTTCTATGAAAACCCTACTCCTAACTGCATTGGCCTCAATCAAGAGGGTGGGGGACCTGCAGGCATTTTCGGTCGACGAGTCGTGCCTTGAGTTTGGGCCGGCTGACTCCAGTACAACACTGAGGCCCTGGCCCGGCTATGTGCCCAAGGTTCCTACCACGCCCTTCAGGGACCAGGTAGTGAGCCTGCAAGCGCTGCCCTTGGAGGAGGCAGACCCAGCCCTAGCTTTGCTCTGTCCTGTACGCGCACTGCGTCAGTACGTGGATAGAACTCAGAGCTTCAGGACCTCAGAACAGCTCTTTGTCTGTTTCGGAGGACAGCAGAAGGGGAAGGCTGTCTCCAAGCAGAGGATGGCCCACTGGATAGTGGATGCCATCACCTTGGCCTATGAAGCACAAGGTGTGCCCTGCCCGCTCAGGTTGCGTGCTCACTCCACTAGGGGTGTCGCATCGTCCTGGGCGCTGGCTCGTGGTGCCTCGCTAGCAGACATCTGTAGAGCTGCGGGTTGGGCGACTCCCAACACGTTCGCTAGGTTTTATAGCCTACGTGTCGAACCGGTTTCCTCCTGTGTTCTCACCTCAAACGGGTAGTGGCACTGAGAGGGCCGGCTCAGAGTCGGCTTGCGGCGTCCTTACGCCTAAATTCTCCAGAGAGTTCCTTAACCAGGCAAACCCTGTTGAGTCCTCCAGCACTCCGGCGTCCGGACACGGCGGAGCGTCCGGCGCCAGGCCTTCAGCCAATGAATTCTTGAAATCTGGTGCGAGGCTAGTGCCCATATGAGAGACCCTGTCGGGATCCCATATGTGTATTCCACGGTATTCTTATTGGAGCCGTGTTTCCCCTGGCGGACCACGTTCTGCCATCTCTAAAGATGCAGCCTGAGCCATCTCAGAGACTTCCATGTGCAAAAGGGCCCTCTGGGTTACTTCACATGTTTGAATGTCACTAAAACCCCCTTTGGGAGGAGGTGACTCCGCAGTGTGCCTCTTCCAAGTGGAAGGGCACGCTTCCCAGTGTTATCCTAGTCCTACTGTTTGGGTTGCTCAAGGAACACCAGTAGTTGACCTTCTCTGTGTAGAGCCCGGTCCTATCGTCTGCCTTATAGGAAGGGTCAGGAGCCCTACACAGGGCACTGGAAGGGGCAGCTCCTGTGGCGCTTTGGTAGGGATCCCAATTTCGTCGGTCATCCGACGTGACTCGGAGTGACCGACTGAAAGGGGAACGTCTCGGTTACGTATGTAACCCTCGTTCCCTGAAGGAGGGAACGGAGACGTCACGTCCCGTCGCCACAGTCGCTGTACCACCGCTGAGCTGCCGGGTCGCCGGCTCGGCTCCTCAGCGAAAACATAATTGATGCGGTGCATCAGCTGCCTCTTATGCTCACGCTGTGATCAGCGGCAGCTGGATGCAATAATCGCATGCCAATGTCCATTGGCTCGTTTAGTTACACTCGAAGTGGATTGGTCTCTCTGGCGAGATCCCAATTTCGTCGGTCATCCGACGTGACGTCTCCGTTCCCTCCTTCAGGGAACGAGGGTTACATACGTAACCGAGACGTTCTTTCATTAAACTCTCATTCACATATCTCTTCTGGTCTATTTTTTCAGGGGCACTTTAAAACGTTATTTTTTAACCGTCACTTCTTATTCCTATTAGAATGCTTTTACTGTTAGAATGTATATAAAAACAGAGGCACAGTAAACACCTTATTTTATCTGTCAAAATGACGGAAAGCATTTTGAATTATCCTTTAAAATATTCTGTAAATTAAGGAAAATGTTCAGTTAAAGCAACCTTTGATAGCTGGTTTTAGCTCAGGGGGAAAAAGCATGGTGATGTATGGAGGCACAGGTCTGTATACGCAGAGAGAGAGACAGCGAAAGAAAAAAACCAGGAGGGGGCCGGGGGCTGCTGCCGACTGACGCTGTCCAGACACGAGACACAGCTCTTCAGGAGCATAACGCCTCACGAGACTCCCAGAGCCAGTGCTGACGCACATGGGCAGAGAACACTGCTTCATAAATCAGACACTGGAGGGGATGCAGACACACAGGCTGAGTGCGAGAAGACAGAAATTACACTCGCCGGCTTTCTGTGAGGTTTCCTGCAGCATGAACTCACATTACACACTTAGAGAATAACACCAGATAAATGCTGTTTGTGTCACTCTTCATATTAAAAAAAACATAAGTTGTATGTTTTATGACATATTAATGAGTAGTTAAATATTTTTGAGAAGACAACAATATGCTATATGGCATGAGAAATATTTTAAACAGCAATTGGCTAAATCTTTTATTATTATCTTGCATGCATTTTGACCATTTTAACAGAATGACTACATGGAATACTTGTTCCTTTAAAAATCCTTTAAAAAAGGTGAATAAAATTGTGAAAAACTGTTTAATTCGGCACCAACAGCAACATAAAATTAATTTATGCAAAAATAATGAAACTCTTTGCTATTGGTTGGCAAACCCCAAACTCACACCATTGGTTAAGCTAATGTTAACATGTCTGGTTGGTTGGGATGCTCAAACTAACAGAGGAATGTCCTAAAAGTGCCATATACTTTTTGGAAAATAATCTTACAAAAAAGTTGTTTTTGCATATTAAACTGAGATTAAAACAAACAAACAAATTGAAAACATGAACGCATGTTCATGAAAACATGAAGCTAGTTCACCTAGAAATGAAAATTCTGCCATCATTTACTCTCCCTCAAGTTGATTTAAACTTGCATGAGTTTCTTTCTTCTGCTAAACACAAAAGAATATATTTGTTAACCAAACGGTTGCTGGTAGCCATTGATTTCCATGGAGTTTCCCCCCCAACAGCTCAACAGCTACCAGCAACTATTTAGTTACCAACATTCTTAAAAATATCATATTTCATGTTCATCAGAAGAAAGAAAGTCATACATGTTTGAAACAACTTGAGTGTGAGTAAATGATGACAGAATTTTCATTTTTTGGGTGAAGAGAAATGAAGCACAGTCACACCTAAGGTATATTTAAGTACACATAATTGTAAATTTAACCTAAAATTTTGATGTTAAACCCCCCATATGAGTCACCACTACTTATAATACTTCCTCTCATTATCCTAGTCCTTTTTAAAGGCTGCGTAACAGAAAAAGTAGGGCACATATCAGCAGCGCTTTGGCACCCCATTACAAAGTCCACCTTGCAGTGTTCCTGTACCATTATTTATTGTTTGATGTGTTACGGGAAAAAGAGCTGTAAAAAAAATATTAGTGGTCTAATCACATGCAACATCATCAAAGCTTCTGCATGCATCACATGACGCCAGAGATCACAACAGCAAACCAAAGCAACAGCCCAAAACCACAAAGCACTCAAGACACACCACCCTTTCTATCCCTGCATAACACTTTAAACGGCCAATAGTGATCACTGGACTGCCATGCCCCATGGGTTTTTCTCTCCACGAAGACAAAAACAACCTTTTTCACTTCCCCAAACTGAACTGAACTTTAACGAATGTTATCGTAGCGATACTGGAATGGACGTCAGCTTTAGTTTCTTGGCTGCACATGTGAAGGTGAAGCCACATTCAAAGAAATACTAAGTGATTTTTAATGTACGGTAGTGTATAATTATAATTTTATAGTTATTAGTGGTCAAGCTTTACTACTATTGCTCACATTGAGGCTTTGGGCTTTTACAGTACTCTAAGTGTTAGACTTCAGCATCATTCAATTGAATTTGCCACAGATTAACTTCACTCAAACTGTAGTAACATCTACAAGCAATATGAATGCTCCTGAGCTAAATTTCAACTGTCCCAGATAAGGGTATGAACACTCATGCAATGGAATCATTTAAGTTTTTTATTTTTAATAAATTTGCAAAGATGTTAAAAACCTGGTTTTTTTTTTTGTTTGTTTTGTTTTTTTGCTTTGCCAATTATAGTGTATGGAGTGTAGATTGATGTGGAAAAAAAGTATTTTAAAGCAGTTTAACATAAGGCAGCAACATAAAACATGAAAAAATTAAGGGGTATGAATAATTTTGCAAGCCACTGTGATAGAAATAGTTCATGAAATGTAATGATGTTTTGTCGCAATACTTGTGTTAAATTAAATGTAACTATTGAGTGAATAATTTATAGTGATATTATGTCTAGTGAAAAGCACTATACAAATAAATTTGAATTAAAAAATAATAGCATAATAATAATAACAATAGCAATTTTATTAAATTAAATTTCAAAGTCGATTTGGCACAATCATTGCATTAAATAAAATTTCACTATTGTGTGCAGAATTCCAAATCAAATTTAAATTCAACACTCTGTGTGGCCAATTCATTTCAAATCTAGTGTAAACTGACAGGAAGCCAATTCTTAAACTCTGAATTTTGTCCAACCACCCACAACACTGTCACTGTGAGTTTTTGCAGTACCACCTAAAATATTCTTCATAAAATGTAAAGCTCTAGCTTTAATATTACTGCACCATTTTCTGCCATATGAAGCCACGTCACACAGCACTTCAGAAATGTTCCCATTATTTATTCATTTGCTAAGCAGATTCACTTATCCAGTGAGGCTGGCACTTTTCACACTTTCTCTTGTGTGGCATCTTCCAGACATGGGGAAGTGATAATGGCATAACTTGGACAAAGAAAAGGTTCAAACAAAACAGCGGCATTTGTTGCGTCCCCTGCCAGTGGTTCTTGGAAAGAGCTGGATGCTGGATCAGTCCAGAACATTACTCTTGGGTTGCAAAATCACTTATTTCACACAGCTGAAGCACAAGCAAAGCTCTGGGTCTGTATTTTTTTCACAGTGGGTAAAGAACACAAAAACAAGGAGAACTATGATCAAATGATGAGAGTGGTGATATGTAGACGTAGGCGCTGATAATGTCTCTTAAACAGCCCACGCTGTCCTTGAACACAAAGAGCATTTGTTCCTAATGAACATTTGAAACTCAAGCTAGCAACTATAAACTGTAGATAAGTGACATAGTGATGTTATGATACCAGAGTTAAGACATCAAACATCACAGCAATGTGATCTTACAGACATTCCCCTTTCAGTTTGTTCTTTTAAACAACACATCCATAGTAGTGAATTTCTAATATCAACCAAGACTACATTTTGATAGCAGTGTTTCCAAGTACCAGATAATTTGTGGCCTATGCAAATCTTGAATTTCCTGAAGTAGTAAATGAATAGTGTTAGAGTATGCTTAAGCTTCAGATTTTGCTTTTATATAAATGAAATGCTGCAGCTATAGCAGAAAGTTTGGCAAATGATGACAAGAATGCCAAGAACATAATAAAATGTGTACCTTGAATGTATTTCAAACTGCTTTGTATAAAACCACATGCCAAATGCGCAACTGTAAATGCTTTACTGGTATCATAACACTCAGTGTGCATTTTATTTTTCATTTTTATTAATTATCATGGTCACTCTGCTGTGTAGAGGAGGCTAGTATCGGTTATATGTATTCGAAGAAGAAAAGACTAATTCAGTATGCAAATAAATATAAGAAGACCAATTGCAATTTAGTACGCAAATGTTACAAGGTGTTATCAACTTTTTGATCGCTGTAGATTATTTCAGTCAGTGGTGAGATTTTCAAACTTCAATATATATATATATATATATATATATATATATATATTATTTATCTTAGCCTGGTCTGCCTCAGCGGTCTAACAATGCTTGTCAATGTCAAAATGATTGAAATGGCCAATCAAATCAAAATAGGCGGGGTTCACTATTCACAGAAGCAGAGCACGAATTCCAACATGAAGTGTCAGTTTCACGTTGAAAGTGAGAAAGGTGGAAAATGGCAAGATGGAAATAGCAAAATGTTTAATATTTGACAAATGTTATGATAGAAATGTTAGACCAACAGTAACATGCAGTAATGCAAGCTACTCAACCTGTTTCTTAAATATGGACATTTTGAATTGAAAATATGGCATTATTTACATGATTACGGTGTCCCAGCAGTACTTTTATATAAATGAAAATTGTGTTGTGTTATATTAATGTGCTAATTTTGTTGTGTTGTGGCTTGTTTCCATTGTGTTGCGGTTTGTTTCCATTGTGTTGTGCTAATTTCGTTGTGTTGCGTCTTGTTTCAGTTGTGTTGCGCTAATTTCACTGTGTTGCAGCTTGTTTCCATTGTGTTGTGCTAATTTCCTTATGTTGTGGCTTGTTTCCGTTGTGCTGTGCAAATTTCGTTGTGTTGCGGCTTGTTTCCATTGTGTTGTGCTAATTGCATTGTGTTGTGGCTTGTTTCCATTGTGTTGTGCTAATTTATTTGTGTTGCGGCTTGTTTCTGTTGTGTTATGTGAATTTCGTTCTGTTGCGGCTTGTTTCTGTTGTATTATGCTAATTTCGTTGTGTTGTGGCTTGTTTGCGTTGTGTTGAGGGTTGTTTTTGTTGTATTGTGCTAATTGCGTTGTGTTGTGGCTTGTTTCCGTTGTGTTGTGCTAAATTATTTGTGTTGCGGCTTGTGTCCGTTGTGTTGTGCTAATTTCTTTGTGTTGTGTTACAGCTTGTTTCCATTGTGTTGTGCTAATTTCGTCGTGTTGAGCCTTGTTATCATTGTGTTATGCGAATTTCGTTGTGTTGTGGTTGTGTGCATTGTGTTGTGCTAATTTTGTTGTTTTACGGCTTGTTTCCACTGTATTGTGCTAATTTCGTTGTGTTGTGGCTTGTTTGTGTTGTGTTGCGGCTTGTTTCCATTGTGTTGTGGAGATTTCATTGTGTTGTGCAATACACGACCACGGTACATGATTAATGTAATTCCTAACTGAATGTGTTGAGACAAGAAACACTTTACATTTTCGATATATTAGGTTTACAAATAAAAGTGCATGTGTGCACAATATTATTTGCAAATTAGTTCAAAATGATTACTTCCCAACTTGAATTAGACCACCGTCCTTCACCGTTCTATTAGTCTAAATTAATTGCAGATTGTGTAATACTTGATTAAACTGCATATGTACATGATACTAGAACTTACTGTAAGCTTAATGTTTGGCATGATAAATACAGAGCTGCTTTGAAAACAATGGAATAATAAAAATGCAATTTTTTTTTTTTTTTTTTGATGAACTTTAGATCCGGCTGGTGGGAAATCGTTTCAAAGGGATCTGGTTTCATTTGCTGCCTTAGTGACATTTGCTGTTTATTTCATCGACCCGAGATTCCTCTGAGTAGCTCTTCATCTCTTTGCACGTGCAATAAGAGTACATGTGACGTGATTGAACATCAGACCTCTGGGACCAGTGCTATCTCACGGGCTTAAAACAGATGCCTCTCGGCCCATGTGGCTCCCAGCTGATGTGGCCCCCACTGCTCGGATCAGAGTTGGCCCCTAATTAGGAGACAGAGCCCTGCCTTTAATGCAGTGAAGTTTAAAGTTCAACTTTTGCATTTGTTAAAAAAATCACTCAAAAGTGTTCCCACTTGGGATAATGATATGCCTAAATGACGTCACCCTTACTCAGTATAATTCTGATGAATCAACCCATCGTCAACATTAAGTCATCTAATTATACTGTGGTTGTGACCTAAGAGAGCTGGAACAAGTTACCATGTTTGGAGTGTGTAATAGAGTTTAGACACTGGATATTCACAACTGCTGTCTCATCCCCTCAAATACAAACGTAATTTGTTTATTTAGTGGAAATGGCCGCATGCGTCGATAGATGGGAATATAAATATTTAGTTTCATATTACATGGCTGATACAGGAAGAACGTGACATATATTGAAAATCTATATTAATAGTGACAGATGGTGTTCTTTATTTATACAGGTCAAAATAATGTACATATTGCAGTAATTTGAGAACTGGAGGGTGTATATGACCATAAGTATGTGGACACCCAAACACCACACCCTTATGTGCCTGTTGTGCATTTTATTTTAAAGCCATTGGCAGTAAGGTGCTGGTCCTCCCTAACAGCTTCCACTCTTCTTGGAAGGCATTCTACTTGATCCGGGGTTTCCTAAAACTTTCTGCTGCTGAGCCCCTTAGATGTAAAATACTGAACCTAGGCTCAGGCTTGTGGTGACATTTCTGCAGTTTCAAAGTGTATTTTTAGGAGTTTGGTATCCATCTACTTTTTCATTGTATGGATAAGCTGTGTGCTAAACATCTCCTTGAAAAGTCGAAAGTCATACAGGTTTGGAACATGAACTATTACTTTACAACACAACTTTATCTATCATAGATTTTAGGACACTTTTTGCCCCCAGAGGCCTTCAGTGAGCCAAACCATAGTCTCAGTCTCAGACAGCACCACCTACTAGCTGCCCACTATCAGTTCACCGGCCATCTGATGCATAGACACAAGCTTTTGAAAAACAACTACTCACTGAAGTTTGCCAGGTTAATGGCTTCAAATATATAAAAGATACTCAGAGTTTTGTCCAAAGCAGATTGATTCAAGTAACTAGATATCAGTAAGTAGATTTGTAAAGTCTTTTTTTTTTAACTTCATGAAACAATCAGTTCAAGTCACACACATTTTCCACTTTCCCTTTTCTGAAGTACCATTCATTTGTATTTATTAAATATATCTTTGTGGTATCATGTATTTAAGATTAATGCATCCCTGTGCAAAATGTAACAACAAAAAACAAAACGGTGTTTGGTCACTTTACATGTTGGTCACTACACTACACTCATCTGTACAAAGAAGACAGCCATAAGAGTGTCTTAAGTACACTGAATATGCTGAAATTGTATAAACACAGTATACAGATTTAGTTTTACAGTAGCAAGACTAAGTTTGTAAACCCTTTGATAATATCTGAATTTCTGGATTGATTAATCATAAAATAACTAATAACACTTTGTGCTTGTAGGTCTGGACACTTTGCAATCATTAAAGGAACACTGAATTCAAAAGTTTATCAAAGCATTTTAGAGGAGAATGACAAGATAGGGGTTCATGAAGCTTTAGATAAGTTGAGAGTGATACAACCTAAAGCACACAAGTAAATCAACAACAACAAAAAGTTAAAAATGAAGAAAATACGTGTTCTTAAGCCAACTGAGATGCTGTGGCTGTAACGTGTAAAGTGGACTGTGCTATAAAGACAACCCAGCAACACTGAAACTGATTTGTGGGGAAGAATGGTCCAAAATTGGCCCAAAGTCTTACAAGCAGCTACAGGAAATGTTTGGTGGAGGATTTGCTGCTAATGGAGGCACTACAAATTACTAAATTCAAGGGTTCACTTATTTTGTTCACCCTGCACTGTGAATGATCGCTTATTGTACTCAATAAAAAGTTAAAAGTACAGCTGTGTGTTATAAGTTTAGAAAGATTGACCACATTTTATGAGTAATCGGGATATTTTCACAAACTTTTTCTTGCCACTGGATAAGACGAAAACAAACTGCTTTCATGCCAAATATACACTGACAGCACACGTCAAGAGATCTGGGAGAGAGTCCAGGAGAACTGTTAGTCCCTATGACGGACTTGATATGCCTGTGGATTACACTATATTCTATCTTGAGGAGCCCTCATTTCCTTTCTGCGTATGTCCTTATTCTATAATGCTGCTCCTTTTTTTTCTTTTTTTAGATTAGCTCTGCACAGTCTCAGATCCCCCCAGACATTTTAATTGCGTCATTCAAGTTTTTTTTCTCCTTTTTTAGTTCTGCTTTGAATGGAAGAGTAATGCTTCTTGAGAGAGGGGCCACGAACGTCAGTTATTCACTGTGACATCTGATCTTACTTTACAGTGTCATCATGTTTCATTTATTCAGCTTTGAAAACATGGCTTATATTTGAGTATAGACAATAGGGACATGACCCTATTCAAAGTTAAGAGTTAACCTTTCTAGTATAGTTGGGACTAAAGTATAATGTACAATTTTATTTCCCTACGATTTTTAATGTTTACATTTTCTTTTTAAGAATGATCTCTGACTTGAGACTGTGCATGAGTTGTTTAATTTCTGTACCAGAAACAATAGCTAGATGCAGCAGGAGTGGGATTTAGTTTGCAGAACTTTACTAAGATAAACTATAAAATGTTCACTGGTAAGAAGGAGGTGAATACAAAACAAAACATCACAGAATAATTAAACTTGACTTTTTTAAGTTTACATTTTAGAGTTTCAAATGAAATCAAACATCATTTAACATTAAAAATGCACTTATTTTTATACAATATAAAATATATCTAAAATCTTAAGTTTAAGATATATTATTTCTTAAAAAGCAATAAAATCTATTTTTAAAATAAAATAAGTACACACGTTAGAAAAAAGTTAAGTGAACAAAAATGAGCTTTTAATTACACATTTTTATATAATAATATAATTATTCAAAAACAACTACAAAATAAACATACTTTTGCCACTTAACCATATGTAATTTCTAAATTAAAAATTACTCTCAGAACAATTAAAACCTGAAATGCCACCTAAATGCAAAGCATGCTCATATGAATCCACAGTTAGCAAATGCAAAGGTTTTTAGCAATGGTTTTCATCCTAAAAAACAAAACGCTCTTGACGCAAGACACTGAAAAAACAGCAAGATATGGTGCACCTGATGACTAGTAGACCATCAATTAAAATGATAAATGATGGACTGCATCCTTTGTGAACCTTCCCTATGTCTGCCTCAGATAAACTGACAAACAATTTTAAAAGGATTGCTGGACTATATAGTATGTCACTGATAGTCATATGCTCAATGATACAGAAATAAAACATAAAAGATAATTCAAAAGCCACTTTTTGCCTTTTCAGTGATTTATCCATTCATCTTAATGTGCTAGAATTATCTTCATTTTGGGCTTTTCTGAACAAATGCTGATAAATGTGATTAATTCAACTAACTAATCAGCATTTCACAACACTAATCAAAACAAAACACTCCCTTATCTGAAAAACTCCACTAAAGTGCAGAAGTATATTCAGTAGGGTGTCGTGCATGGGTTATTGACAATAGAGAAGGGAACTGGTATTTTTCCTGAATTTAGGTGGCTGCTCAGTGTTAATGTTTAACCAAAGATCACAGCACATTCAGACTCTGCTGGAGGACTTACAGAAAAAAGCACACACGCTATAAAGAAACTCTCTTATCATTGAAGAATCCAGATGTTTGCTTACAGCTTGACAACATGTGTGCTAAACAATAAATAAATGCATAAAACCATAAAAGATTACGGTTGAAATGACAGATAGTCTAATCCTTTGGTGCTGTGCGACTGCTGGCCGTCTGAGTGTCTCGATTCCCCCCACACGACTCGAGAGATGTAAAAATAAAACACTTGGTACAGTAAATCCTGCCAGAAAAAGCATCTTTCTCCATCCGTTCCCCCACATAATTCAATTTAAGCTGACAGACCTGTTTACAAAGCTTTGTCTCTATTATTTGGGGAATAATGTGTTGAAAAACAGGAGTGAAAAGAAGGAACTACTTCACTGGAGTCCTAATATCTTCCTTTTTACAGGGGGAGCAGAAGGTTACAGTGGGGTGATCAGACGTCCTGATAAAATCCTATGAGCCATGTCCCGTGTTCAGACAGAGTTACAGTTGGCACCTGATTTGTCCTGAAAATGAGTTTTATCTTCAGCTTGACTGCTGTAAATAAACAGTTTAATGTGAAATCCACACCATTTTCTCCTTTCTATTCTCACAGGCTGTTGTGATTTAAGTTACAAATCATAACTTAAATCATACAAGGCTGGATTCAAACTTTGGTTACCCGCATGTCTAAGACCTGTTCCAGAGAGGCCTATAAACGCGTGGGGTCAGCCTCTCACCACTGGTGTCCAAAGAGTTGGAGCTCTCAAAACTGTACAGTTACCAAAAACAGCAGAGAGCAAAACCGAAAGAGCGTCTGAGAGAGAAGAGCTGGTTTATTGTGAACTGCTCTCTTCCTGGAGTGGTGTCAAGGGCAGACTGCCAAGGTACTACTTTTCACTTGCCTGACATGAGTGAGACGGGTGGGTGTGTGATGAGATGGGGGGGGGCATTGCCTGCGTCAGCGGCCCGCCTGGGACTCCCCTGCCAGAAGTGGGAAGAGCATATGTTTCTTATCTGAGAAAGAGTTTCAGTGTGGCTGGGACAGTGATGGACAAAGGTAGATGGATGGTATACACAGATAGATTAAAAAAATAAAAATGAATAATAATAATATAATAATCTTTTTATTTTACATTTTATAGACTTTTTTTGTACAACTCATTATAAAGAACATAAACCAACAGAAAACTGTCAGATTTAGCTCACTTTTAGGTTTAAATATGTGCTCAAAGTATGGTTAAGTACACTACACTACTATGGTTAAGTAAGTACAGATGCAGGCACACTCCAGGAAACTAATGCATATAGTAGATTTACAGTAACACCACACACAAACACGCACAGTGACTTTCATGGAAAGGTAATTTGCATTATTTCCACTCTCCTGGCTTTGGTCATTAGGAGGAAAGGGTACAGGCTATAAATGGCCAGTTGAGATTGAGATAAGCCACCACTGTAACTGTGTGCTCCCCTAACTAGAGTCTTTTCCACCAGGTTCAAAAAGCCTTGCCCTTTATGAATTCACAGCCAGGTTATTCAGAATATGTTGTCACTGTAAATCGATCTCTAAACTCTCACGATTGGGAAGCTCTGGCATGTACTGTGGAATAAGTTTTCCATCAAATATGATGAGAGTCAGAAATTAACTTATTGGCCATAGGCAACAGTGGCAGAGAAAGCATTTTTTTTTTAAATAGTCAATTCAGATATTTAAAATGTTCACCAGTGTTCACCAATGTTGGGGGTAATGCATTACAAGTAACATGCGTTACATGATCAGATTACTGTTTTCAAGTAACTACTAAAGTAATGCATTACTTTTAAATTTATTTATTTAAGAAAATAGAGTTACTTTTTCAAATAAGTAACGCAAGTTACTTTGTTTTCCCATTTATTCACTGACACCTCTCTTGTCTCCCTGTTGAGAGAAATTGGGAGTGAGGTGCAGAGGCACTTCCTTCAGGTTGAGGATTATTAATTTCACTTTTGGTGTGAAATTACAGTTGCCAAAAAATTTTACTTTGTATTTTGTTATTAAAAACAAATGAGCAAGCCCAGCCCAGGTGACAAAAAGTAACACAAAAGTAACCTAATGGATTACTAACACAAGTAGTTACTTTTTTATGGAGTAACGCAATATTGTAATGCATTACTTTTAAAAATAACTTTCCCCAACACTGATGATCAACGCATATGAGCAATCAAATGCACAAATAATTCTGATGGATATGAGTTTATTCATACTTTATACTTCCTCTTGGGGTTTCTTGTCCACTATAGTTTGAGCCTAAGTTTAGCTTTTGAGCGTTGTGTTATCTTTCCTGTACTATGTAATGTTTATTTATTTTTTTGAAAGTGTAACTTTGGTTACAATGCATAAATGAGAACATATTAGTGTCAAAAACATGACCTTTAAACGTCTTTCACCACAGATCAATACAGATCAATATTTTAACTAACTGTGATTGATGTGTAGATAAAACTAGAAGGCACATTGACAAATTATAATGACAAAAACAGACTTTATCAAGTGTTTTGCAATTTCAAGGGAGTTATGTAGGGCCCTTTGATTTTTGTCAATCCAATCATAAAAATGGAATTTACTGTTTATCATGGAATGTCTCAGAATTTGGCAAAATTTGGATTAATAAATAAAAAGTAGGGCTGTACACTGAAACATACCATGTTGAAACATACCATAGTGCCTTTGAATATTAATGCGCAAAAAAACCCTGCTATTTAAATATGACTGTGCGTTTCTCAAAATGAATGAGCAGTACTGTTCCCCTGTGAGGGAACTTGCATATGGAAATGCTTTGTGTGAGCCAGTGTATGAAACACATGTAAAAATAGTCCAATCTTGATTGGCTACACAATCATATACCATATGGCGTGCTATAATAGGATTCCCTCAGTATATCCTTCAGAATGGGTAACAACTGGTCTGGTTGATTGTACTGACTGCATTTGACATTTGACTCGGAGTTAGAAGTTGAATATCCATTTGGTTTTGAGGAGCTAAATGTTAGAAATTCATCTGGCTCTGAGGAGTTAGACCTACGGTATGGCAATAGTGGGTATTAACTAGGGATGTGCCCGAATCCGAATACGGTATTTGGAAAGGTAAAGGTGTGTACTACGGCAACCGTATAGGGAATAAATACGATACATACGAGATATACGAGAAAAATATATTTCAGTGCTTTCTCTCACAATTATATCGTTGGGTAATTATCTTGTATATAAATTGCGGGCATCAGGGAGCCGTTATTAATATGCGGGACATTGAAATCACTTATGAACGCGCGTTTGCTTTTAACTTTCACTTCTGAGATTCACGATCACACGTAGCCTACTCTACTACGGAGCGGCACTACTTACCACACATTTCACAAGATTAGATGTTTGTTAGTGGTGTTCAGGATCTGTAAATCATTCGACATCGTCCTCTCTTATGGTAAGTGAAATTTTATGTACTGTAATGTAACAGGCTACTGCTAGCAAGCGGCTAACCATGTCCCTTTTGTGGCTCCGTAGAATGCATTATTCCTTTTCTGTGCCTTTCCTAATACAGATTCGCCATTCGGGCACATCCCTAGTATTAACGTCCCGATAGTATCACCACCATGGCACAGCGTCAAAGTTCCCTTGAAAGGGAACATTTTAGGGTTATGTGCATAACCCAGTTCCCTGAGAAGGGAACGAGACGCTGTGTCTTGTTGCCATACTTTAGGCATGCCTGTGCATCTTTCTTCAGACAAATTGAAGCTGATGACATTTTATGTGGACACTCTCCACATTCCAGTGATGTCATATAACTGCCGTCGGCAATCAAGACCAAATAAATAAAACTGTCATCAGATACACAGAAATTAAAAAATATTCACTACAAAATATCATAATAAATGTCTGATTTAACTTGAAGAAATTATGACTTGAAGTCATATATAATAGAATGTACTTCTTAAAATAAATAAATAAATAAAACAAAAATAATATTGTTGATTAAAACATTTTTCAAAGAATATCACTATTTTTCATCCATGTGTTAATTTAAACTGTAAACCTCTGTTGTGCAGTATTTTGTTTCCCAAAAACTGAAAGGAATTGTTCAAATTTTATTTGATCACTTAAAAAAAATAATAATAATAAAAATAGTTAATACTTTGTGCATTCATTTCATTACCACTATTTTTGGTAATAAATTTATAAAAAAAAAAAAAAAAAAAAAAAAACAGAATCCAGAAAAAGTTAAATGAAAAACACAACATTTTAGAAACAGTTAAACAGAATCTGGAGGGGGGGTTGGGGGGGGGGGGGCAGGTTTCATGGGGCCCTACCTATGCACAACTACCATAGCCAATTCATGTATTACAATTGGTTTCTAAGGTTTTAAGTGTTTTTGCTTGTTGCTGTGGTTGCTACAGTAGGGTGTCAAAAGATCCCACCCACAAGTATGATATTCTGGACTCTAGATATGACTCAGGTCCCTCCTTCAATGTAAACTTACAGGATATTTCCTATCAATGTACTATCAGCAAGGGAAAAAACATAAGCCTGATTTATATAAAAGTAATATCACACTTCTCAACAAGCCATATGACTTTGAGCAATCACTCATCTCTATAACACAAACCGTGTGGGATGAGTTGTGTCCCAGATGTTAATATTTAAGGTTAGGTGTTTGTTTAAATCCCCAATCCTGAGTATGAGAAACAGTAATAGTGATGTTTTACCTAACAAACACCACTAATAAAAAAAATCTTATTGAGGCAAAACTCAGGAATGCATTTACTAGCCAAACAGTGTTTTGTGACCGTTACTGAGAAAATAATAATAATAATAATTCTGAGCTTTGACAATGTTACGAGTGCTATATTATCTGAGTATATATCTCTTCTTTATAGGGTTGAGAATCAATTCTAATTCAGAATTGGTTTCACTTTCAACATGGCAATAGAAATTGTTTTAGTTGATGATAGAACTATTAAAGAAACTGATTCATTAAGTGGAATCAGAACAAGAATCGTTAAATTCCTCAAGATTCCCATCCGTACTTCCTATATGCTTCTGTTGAAGCGATGGGGGAGGAGTGTTTGATCTGCAGCGCTGCTCTCGCAGGAGGCCAAAGATGCTGATTTTCACCCGCCACATCTGGAGAAATCCTGTTTCCAGCAGAGCAATGGGACCAAAGGAAAGCTCTGATGAGAACAGCAGACTCGCAATCCGCTTTTGGAGATTCCTAACACAAGGTCATAAAGGAGAGCTGGAGTTCAGTGTCAGCTGACATCACCAGAAGAACAGGGTGCTGAGTAACAGAGAGCATGAGCTCATGCCATGGAAATTTTATATAATGACCCATGAGTCTATCAAATGAGATTTCTGCTTAAGTTTTCCACATTTCAAATGTTCTTCTACTGTCATCACAATGTAGCTGAAATATATTTGAAGTCTAAACAGTAAGAATGGCCCTGGGCCGATGTGAGAAGCCTTCAGGAATGGAACAGAATCCAGGGGTCCTAAGACATTTTTTAAACTTGAACTATTTTTAATTTGACACACAGTCTTAAAAATGGAAAATGTTGACAGTTTGATGAACTTTTACTAACTTGCTCAACAAGATTATCTTCAAACTGCTCTGCCATGACTGTACCTGATTTGAAACAGAGAACTAACCCTAGAGTAAGAATGTTTAACATTAAAGTTCACCTAGCGGCCCTTGTGGCACTGAGAAAACAATGCAGCTCATACTGCAATGTTTCAGAGATGAAGACTGAAACATTTTGGAATGCAACAACTTACAAAATCGACCTTGCAATGCTACATGCGTTTACGTTCATGTACTTGCATACCCTTGTAAAAAAAAAGTACACTTTAGCATAACAGAGTACAAAAATACAATAATTTAAAAGAATACACTTATGTGCGAAATGAAATGTAATGTGTTTTTGAGACACTTAATTGCATGTTGTTTACAAGTAAATGAAAATGTTAAATAAAATAATAGTTTAAATGCATATTACATGCAGTTAAGAGTGCTTTTTTATCTCAATTAAGTACATCTTTACATGTAATTTCATAGTTACTTTGATTGTCTTTGAAATATGGTTAAAGTGTACTGCTGAATGCAGTGAAGGTAGACTAAAATATACTTTAATGTAATTTTTATTAAACCTTGTATGTCATGCATTTAAACATGTTTGTAAAACATGTAATGATGATGTTGCAAATAATATATAACTTATATACTGAAGTCAGTGGCACAGTTTGTGTATTAAGGCACATCCTAAAGAAACTTCAAGACCATGTCTAATGATCTGTGTTGTTTTAATGATAAAACCAATTCAAGTAAACGTTAAACATAACTAAGATGTGCAATGATTCCAATGCTTAATACTCAGTAGAAATGGAAGTAAAAAAAAGCAATTATAAACTTATTTTTAACTCCTCCATCAGACACCATTTTTATTCTTTCCACCAAAAAGTGAACCATATGAACAGGACTGTGGGATATCACAGGCATCGAAGGACACATTAATAATGCCTTCAACAGATCAGATAAATACATCTTAATAGACAGGACATTATGCAAACATTGGATTCAGACATGTCTTAATGTCTTGCTACCTCCATAAATCAAGAAAGAATAGATACATTTGAAAACTTGTCAAATTTTCCAATTGTCCACTGGCCATTGCTGGACTTTCTAATGAGAATTTCAAAAGTGTGTCTCGACATTCTGTACGTCTGGCAGACTGCTGAATGTATATCATGCGAAGCAGTTTCATTGACTCGTGTTCAGTGAAAGGCCGTTTGAGAAGGGAATTCACTGGGATGATTAAATGACATCCAGCTGGGGGAGGAAGTGTCTTCGATGAGCATTTCCTGCATGACAATGCAGCGTTCTTCATTGAGTTAAGCACTCTGTAGATGGCCTGTCAGATCACTTTAGTGTTGACCTGGAGTAGCCTCAAAAATGGCCTCTGTGGAGAGCTCCATCACACACGCTAGGGCAGGCCTGATATAAAACAACACCACACCACCGGTAGCATGACTCGTCCCAGACATTCCGATAAAACATCGTCATAAGACCGAACAGCTTTTTCAGATCTAATCTGTTGTTACTACAAACTGTCAAATTAAATTTGGCTCCAAATTTAGTAACTTGTCTTGTGTTTATTTGGGTTGTTTTGCTTTATTCAGCACATTTATTTAACCTTTTCCATACAGTGCACTTAGTATTATAATGAAAATAAAATAAAATAAAACTCTAAACTCCAAAGTCACCCTTAAAGAGAATCATAAGGAATTCATGAATTAAATGATAAATAAATCACTCAAGACTGATTGGTCTAACTATTTCTTTAAAAGGAACTGGCTCATTGGTAACACTTTACAATTAGGTTGTGTTTGTTAACAGTAGTTAACTACATTAGTTAAAATGAACTAACAACTTGTATTAATCTTACTTAATGTTAATTCCAACATTTACAATATTAAAATCAAAAGTTGTATCTGTTAATATTATTTAATGAACAGTTGTATTTATATTAACTAATGTTAACGAAGATAAATATTGTAACAAATGTATTGCTCATTGCTAGTTAACTTTAGTTAATTCATTAACTAACATTCACAAATGGGACATTATTGTAAAGTGTTACGGAGTCATTCAGTTGTGAATCAGACAAGTAGACTGTGACTACAGTTGTCGTGATCAATTTGCATGAGTGACTCGGTTTGCGTGATTTCACAAGAGTTCCATAATAATCCAAAAATGTCAATTTTAAGTAAAAAAAGATACATGCCAAAAAATGCTAAGTAGAAAACAATGCCGTATTCCCATTGTTTGCGTGCGGTGATCTGCTGATATCAGCAGCCTTGCAGACAGCAGCAGACTCAGCACTGCCTCTGAGAGATGCAATGACACACCAGCCGCAAGCTCCCTTCAACACACTGAACATCTTCACCACCACACGCTCCACTCCTGCACACTTACCACAGAGCACTGCTGTAACACTAATGTAAAATCTTTTTTTTTTTCCTCCAGAATAATTCTGAGTCTTTTTATTCCATTATCCCTGACTGATATTGATTTGGAAGGTTTTGCTGGGATTCTCCATTAATATTTAGTTAAGCAGCTAAATCATGCGGCCTGTGTCATGTCTCAGTCTCTTTCCACCGTTCTCTCCCTCCACTTTCCTGTCATTCTAGAATATCTGGTCTAATAAATCAAAAATACCCATACAAATAGGTAGTGCAACATTTAAGTATAGTATATAGGTTGTGAATCAAAGTTTATTGTAATCGCTGTCCTGCACAGCAAGAAAAAAACAATATAATACAATACAAAACGGGCTGTAGGTCTTTTTTTTATTATTTGTGGACTACAAGAATAACACACTAACTGTAAAAGACAACATGCAACTAAATATAATTGTCCGTACAGTTAGCATGGCAAAATAAACAGGCTTCCCATATCTGTGCTGCTGCTGTCAAAGGCCACGAGTCTAATTAAAATCTAAAATATTCTGAAACAAATGAATCTGTCACCTGGTAGAAACTATCCGGGCAGATGCCAACAGGTTGCATGACATGCTGGAAAACCAAGAGTAAATCTACACAAAGTAAGGAAAAATACAACCCAGACTACAATAAATACTGCTTGACTTGCAACGTGAATAAACATGGTTTGTGCAGACCACAGTGTGCTCTGTGCTGCAAATTATCAGCTGCCACCAGCATGAAACCATCGTAATTCATGAGACATTTGCAAACCAAATACTCTTACTACAACAACAAAGTAAAATATCAGTGTTCCTATTAAGCCTATGTCTTGTTATAAGGTTTGCATATTGATGGGCCTGTGCCGTTAACTGTAATATTAAAAAAAGTTTAATGTTTTTACATTTTAACACCACTTGATTTACAAGAAGAAATCTGGATTCTGAAGCAAACCAATTAAGACTATTATTTTGATTTTTTTTTAATATTATAAAGTCTATTAAAAAGTCTTTGTTCAGTATCTAATTGTTCTGGAAAAGATGCATGGTAAATACAGAAGGCTATAGAGAGTTACTTTTCTGGCCTTTTATGCCTGTTATTTGCCAACAACATTTTAAGAAAAATGCTCTATGGTATGAATAGTATGAATTTTGCATGTATCCACTGAGACTGCAATGAATTACACCCTTCCTATGAGAAAACATTATCACAAGCAGACATTTCAAAGTACTGTATCCTCAGTAAAGGCTGTGACATTCTTGCTTACCTGTCATCAGTACCACTGCACACAGCTTACACTGTGCTCTCATGTCAATACGTTCAATGCTAATTCTGTCATGATATCCATCAGAGGAGGTTACAGAAACAACATCTCAACACTATTGTCCTACACGCACACTTTGAGCTACTATGCACTTAGGACAACATCCAATAATTCCTATATATGTGAAGCTCTGATAAGTTTCTTCCAAGTTTCATCTAAACATTTTCATTATGATAGCTTACTATGGAATCTGATCAAAGTCCACAACAGAGAGCACTGATTAAGCGTGGCCTTTCACCATTTATCATTTTTACTTTGTGACAACAGTATGGTTCCCTATTTTTCAACTAACTGCTTGGGACTTTTGTGGATTTTTTTTATTTTTTTAGTGACTGACATAGTTATATTTTCAATGCACTAGGTTACTAAAGCTTTAACTAAGAAAGATTAGGCTTTAGATAAGTTTACTGCTTATGAACAGTATGCATGCGAAGAGAAACAGCTTTGCAACTGCTAAATATGGTTTCTTTCAAAATAATTTAACAGTTGTCATTTGTGTATAGTTGCATTGAGAGGATCACTCAGTCAAGCTTTATGTCTTTGCATGGTAGCAAAAATATGTGCATTTGACTTTTTACTTTCTCCAGCAAATGGACAAAATGTCACATGAAATTTTAATATCCTATGTAAAATAAGCAATTAATACACTTGTACTAAATTTATGAGTACATTTAGAAGCAACAAATCTCTGAAATTAAAGTTACTAATTTCTGCACTGTGCATACATCTTTATTGCAGCTCATATATCTCCAAATGTGTATTTCTCACTTAGACTAAAACCACATGTAACATCCAACAAGTCTTGCCTCATCTATATATATATATATATATATATATATATATATATATATATATATATATTAAAAAAAAAAAAAAAAAAAAAAAAACATTTTAAAGATCCTACATGCGATTTCGACTTTCTACATCTGCTTACTATGTGATGTAATAGTACTATTAGTAAATGTAGACATATAACAACAGGGTAAATACTGCCACTCTGCCGCTGACTGGTAGCCTAATCAAGGACAAAATTAATTAATTATCTTTTCTTTTCTTTTTCTTTTTTACAGACAGGACCACAGTTTAGTCTCTGTATTTCTTGGCTTGCTCTTGCATTAGATTACTTAACCAAAAATTAAATAAATAAATAAATGAAAAAAATAAAATAAAAAAAATAGACTGGCTAATTTACATTCCAGTAGCCAACAGTTCACTTGTGTCTCCTCACTGAGCATTTTAAATGAAAGAGGAAATCACAAAAACAACTTCATTTCATCACTTCATTCAAATGATGAGACATCACCCTCTCTCACATGTATGTCCCCACCCAGCTACTGCACTAAAAAACACACATAACAGGTGATGACAGACAATTATATAAACAACCCAACTGTAATGGGCATAATCATTCACACTATCTTGCAGCCGTTGCGCAAATATTGCCAGGCAAACTTCACGCTGGAAAATAAATCCAAAAGTTCGCTAGTATGCAGCCGCAACGCAACGTTACAAAAACGTTACATTTTGCGACACCCTTACTTACTAGTACGCAAGGGAAATAATAAGTATACCTACTTGAGCCAAGGAAACAGTCCGTGAACCTTCGGAAACAGCTTGTGGAAGGCGGACCATCTTCCATGTCTGACCGCAAGCGAGTAATGATAACTCTTGATATGATATGCGTCTAATTTAATGTCGACCCGCTGTTATAAATGAAACGATCCGACCCTGAACCGCCGGATGACATCAAAGCGCGTCAAGTCTGTAAGACGCTATGGAACGCCGTGTTTTACGCGCCCCGTATGCGCACTGTAGTATCTGCGTTCAGTATGCAAACGCGCCCGGTGCTCTCCTCCTAGTATACCGTTGAAAAATGAAGGCAAGAGGCGAAGAGGGCTCGTCTCGAGCGGAGCCGGAGAACAGCACTGAGAGCGGGGCGTTCGCGTATCTCCTCCCCGGCTGCGCCGCACTCTGGCGCAGCTGCTCTGCTCCGGACTGTTGTAGTGTGTTTTCCCACTGCCCAGGGGGGGAATGGGGGCGTCATTTCTCAGGGTTGGACATCCACTTATGTTATAGTGTCGAGGCAGGACGTTTGGGAATTAATATGAAAGCAGCGTGTAAGGACAAATGGGTGTTTATAAGTGCTTCCACTAGAGGCCATTCTCCGCTATAAAGACATTTTGGTGCATTTCGGGTTCGGGTTCTTCTGAGTACATACAGTTTGGATTTGTTTCTGTGGCTTCTAGATCTTACAGTCGCAGAGAGTATTTTAACACAGGTAATACCGTTTGTGCGTAAAAATCACGCTGTCAGGAGCCATAAACCACCGCATATATTGTGATGAGGCAGGCAACAGAACTGCAGAAATCAACTGTTTGCTGCTGCGGACTGACGCGCTCTGACGCCAGCACGCGTCAATGACTGTGTGTGTGTGTGTGTGTGTGTGAGAGAGAGAGAGAGAGAGAGCACTCGTGTGTGTGTGAGAGAGAGAGAAAGAGGGAGAGAGAGCGCGCGCGCACTCGTGTGTGTGTGTGTGTGTGTGAGGGAGAGAGAGAGCGCGCACTAGTGTGTGTGTGTGTGTGTGTGTGTGTGTGTGAGAGAGAGAGCACTCCTGTGTGTGTGTGTGTGTGTGTGAGGGAGAGAGAGAGCGCGCACTCGTGTGTGTGTGTGAGAGAGAGAGAGAGAGAGAGCGCGCACTCGTGTGTGTGTGTGTGTGTGTGAGGGAGAGAGAGAGCGCACACTCGTGTGTGTGTGTGTGTGTGAGAGAGAGAGAGAGAGAGAGAGAGAGAGAGAGAGAGAGAGAGCGCGCACTCGTGCGCGTGTGTGTTCTGTGGGTTTAGGACAAACCTCAGTTTTCGTTTTGGCACAGCTTACTAATGACAAACTACTCCTGCAGGAACGACGTTTTTCCCCTCCAAAAATTATATCTATATAATATATAAACTACAAATAGACCACTGTACCATTGTACTATGCTGTGCAAACCCTCGTCTGCAATTTTTCTGCAGAACTTAAAACTGACATTAAAAATACGAATCCCAAAATAATAATGATAATAAGAATTTTATAAATCTACACACAACGTCCAGGTGTCATTTTTATGTTTTCTCAAATGAAATGAATAATATGCCGTATTGCTCCTAATCTACAATTAAAACATTGTAACTTGCTTGTGTAGTGGATCTGAAAAGAGCTAAAACATTTTTTATTTTATTTTTTTTTTAAGATTTTTAAAATGATTTTTACGTGATAGTATGTGATTCTGAGATGCAGGACACATGATGACTTAATCATCATTATAAGTGTAGCTATTTTCGTCCATTACTAAAAATAATTTCCAATTATATTTGTCTAGTTAAACCCAGTGTTATGCATACATTTCTAAATCTAACGAAGGGGAAAAAAGACAGGAAAATATGAAACATAGGCCAGGACAGTTTATGTGATTTCTGTGTTTGTTTGTACATTTTTGTTTGAAACCTTAGTGCATTATTAAGTATCACAACACCCGTATATTGTCCATGCCTGTATATTTATCACAACCAACACAGTGTCAGTTACAGCACAGAGAATATTTAAACTCCATTAAGAGTTAATAAATAGCCTTTTGAATATATACCCTATATAAGTAAAGAATCTGCACATTTCTTAAAACGTATAGCTTGAAATGCTTTAGGTGCTTCAGGCTACAGAAAGGACATCATTTAAGATGGAATAAAACTGGTTTTTATTTGCCAAAATCATGCAAAAAAATAAATATTAATGCTAAATCTTTGTTTACACTGGTACCCTTTATATCAATAATGCACCTTCACTTTTGAGGTGTTTCATTTCATTGCTCCAGTATGGCATGCACAAGTTTGCAGCACAGTTCTTTGTAATTATTACAGGAGTTGGGTTTCTTTTCCAGAATCCTTTTTTTTACCCTGAGCAGTGGCAGAATGGCCATCTGGAGCACCGGAAGTTTTCCCGGTGGGCCGCTGTGCAATGTGGGCCGGTGTACCGACGAAACGTGCTACCTATCAGATTGTGCTACCAATAATATACAGTTGTATCTCAATAAATTAGAATGTTGTGGAAAAGTTCATTTATTTCAGTAATTCAACTCAAATTGTGAAACTCGTGTATTAAATAAATTCAATGCACACAGACTGAAGTAGTTTAAGTCTTTGGTTCTTTTAATTGTGATGATTTTGGCTCACATTTAACAAAAACCCACCAATTCACTATCTCAACAAATTAGAATATGGTGACATGCCAATCGGCTAATCAATTCAAAACACCTGCAAAGGTTTCCTGAGCCTTCAAAATGGTCTCTCAGTTTGGTTCACTAGGCTACACAATCATGGGGAAGACTGCTGATCTGACAGTTGCCCAGAAGACAATCATTGACACCCTTCACAAGGAGGGTAAGCCACAAACATTTATTGCCAAAGAAGCTGGCTGTTCACAGAGTGCTGTATCCAAGCATGTTAACAGAAAGTTAAGTGGAAGGAAAAAGTGTGGAAGAAAAAGATGCACAACCAACCGAGAGAACCGCAGCCTTATGAAGATTGTCAAGCAAAATCGATTCAAGAATTTGGGTGAACTTCACAAGGAATGGACTGAGGCTGGCATCAAGAGCCACCGCACATTTTCCTCTTGTTAAGCCACTCCTGAACCACAGACAATGTCAGAGGCGTCTTACCTGGGCTAAGGAGAAGAAGAACTGGACTGTTGCCCAGTGGTCCAAAGTCCTCTTTTCAGATGAGAGCAAGTTTTGTATTTCATTTGGAAACCAAGGTCCTAGAGTCTGGAGGAAGGGTGGAGAAGCTCATAGCCCAAGTTGCTTGAAGTCCAGTGTTAAGTTTCCACAGTCTGTGATGATTTGGGGTGCAATGTCATCTGCTGGTGTTGGTCCATTGTGTTTTTTGAAAACCAAAGTCACTGCACCCGTTTACCAAGAAATTTTGGAGCACTTTATGCTTCCTTCTGCTGACCAGCTTTTTAAAGATGCTGATTTCATTTTCCAGCAGGATTTGGCACCTGCCCACACTGCCAAAAGCACCAAAAGTTGGTTAAATGACCATGGTGTTGGTGTGCTTGACTGGCCAGCAAACTCACCAGACCTGAACCCCATAGAGAATCTATGGGGTATTGTCAAGAGGAAAATGAGAAACAAGAGACCAAAAAAATGCAGATGAGCTGAAGGCCACTGTCAAAGAATCCTGGGTTTCCATACCACCTCAGCAGTGCCACAAACTGATCACCTCCATGCCACGCCGAATTGAGGCAGCAATTAAAGCAAAAGGAGCCCCTACCAAGTATTGAGTACATATACAGTAAATGAACTTACTTTCCAGAAGGCCAACAATTCACTAAAAAGTTTTTTTTATTATTTTTAATTTTTTTTATTGGTCTTATGAAGTATTCTAATTTGTATAGATAGTGAATTGGTGGGTTTTTGTTAAATGTGAGCCAAAATCATCACAATTAAAAGAACCAAAGACTTAAACTACTTCAGTCTGTGTGCATTGCATTTATTTAATACACGAGTTTCACAATTTGAGTTGAATTACTGAAATAAATGAACTTATCCACGACATTCTAATTTATTGAGATGCACCTGTATTTGCATTCTTTTAAGGGTAAGTTTAGGGTAAGGGTAGGTGTGGACATTAAAAAAAGCCTCAAACCACATGAATAAGATGCTGGTAGCACAATCTGATAGGTAGCATTTTTCGCTATCGATATGTGCTGCCTATCTTTTTAATGGGCGGTAGCACAATCTGAGCGGGTAGCACAAATCGTCAGAACACCGGCCCTTTGTGTAAATATATAAAAAATGAATTGTAGTAAATGTACTTATATCCTTCCATCGGCCCAGACGAATGGGCGCGCGGCTTGATTCAAAAACTCTAATTAATACAGCGCGCTCCGGCTCAGTGCAGCGGCTCAAAAGCGCTCGTCAATGTCAAAATGTTACAAATAGCCAATCAAAGTGTAGAAGGCGGGATTTACTGTTCACAGACGCTGAACTGCGCGTGACTTGAATGCGAGCTGAGGTAAGATGTAAGCTGCTAAACATGACGAGAAAATTCAGCAATATTTGCCAACCGTTTACGATAAAAAAAATAAAAAATAAATAAAAATAAATAATCATAAAAAAAGTTAAACTACAGATATTATTTTTCAGGAATGCAAACTACTACTGGCCTTTTCGAATGACGCAGATTTTAATGCATTTACGTTATTCGTCACAATGTACATAACATAGCAGTGTTCAGCAGACATGAGATAAGAGTTAATGCATATCTCTATATAGGCTTTCTTCCGTGATTTCACGTGTCTAAGAAAATGTTTAAAAATCTATAAAAATCAATCTCAGTCTTACTCTAGACCACTGTAAATCTGAAGACTTTTGCTTTCGAGTGCTGTGCATAGGACAGTGATTTATATTATAGGCCTAATAAAAATAAGTTGCTTATTAATTCGCATGCATTATTTTATATACACACTGGTGGTTAAAAGTATGAAATAATTAAGGCTTTCTATTTATTTATTTATTTATTTGAAAGAAGATTGCATTCCTTTGATCAAAAATACAGTAAAAACAATAATATTATGAAATATTACACTTAAAAGAGTGGTTTTCTATTTAGGATATGTTAAAATGTAATTTATTTCTGTGGTCAAAGCTGAATTTTCAGCATCATTACTCCAGTCTTCAGTGTTCCTTCATAAATCATTTAATGCTGCTTAATGTGCTGCTTAATTATTATCAGTTATTATTTGTGATCAATTATTAATAATGGTTTTTATTATTGGTATAATGGTTCTCAGTTAAAGAACAGCATTTATTTGAAAGATAAGTACATCGCAATAAGTGTAAATATCTTTACTGTCACTTAAATCAATTTAATGCAACCTTGCTGAAGAAAAAAATATTAATTTATATTTTTTTAATCTTACCCAAGACTGAATTGTATCACATTTTCCACAAAAATATGAAGCAGCACAACAGTTTTCAACATTCATAATAAGCAAAAATGTTTCTTGAGCAGCAAACCAGCATATTAGAATGATTTCTGATGGATCATGTGACACTGAAGACTGGAGTAATGAAGCTGAAAATGCAGCTTGGATCACAGCAATAAATTATATTTTACTATATATTCGCATAGAAGACAGCTATTTTAAATTGTAACATTATATATTTCACAGTACTGTTTACTGATTTTTTCATTATCAAAATAATTAGTATACTCTTTTCCACAATTGGAGCTCTATTCCTTAAAATGATAGATGTGACGCTCCTGCAAAAGGACAAATACTGTATATGACCAATAGAAAGGCACCACAAAAACAGTTCGCATTCTGCACTATTCAAGTCTTCTGGACGATACCAGAGCATTGTGTCATATGGACTGATAATATAGGTATTTATAGTGATATTAAACTGTCATAAAAATTCTTAAAAATGTACTATTTGCCATATACACCAGGAAAGACAAATTATAATGTAAAGAATGCCAGTCATTTTTGGTGTGGTGCGGACCGGGTTTGGTGGGCCTCTCCGTGCCAAAAAGTCCAGGGCCACTTTTTGGCCCCAGTTCTCCCCTGACCCTGAGGTTTATTCAAAGGATTTCCTGTATCATTTTAACGTCCCATTGACGTCTGTTGGACCCCACACTTTCCAAAACTTAGAAATATTTCTTCATCTGGTGACTGAGCATTTAGATTCTTGAGTCAGTGGAGAAAATAAGAGCTTGCATATTGTTTCTTCAACTGGTAAGAACTGTGCATGTTCAGACATGGTTAATCTATTAGACTTGTAGTTAATTTGTTAAAAAAAAAAAATACAAAAAAAAAAAAGTTAGAGCAACTAGTTTAAGAACATGTTAGTGTTTTTGTAACGTGAGTCCTTTTTGAACAACTTAGAAAATTACAGCTTTTAGGATGCTTTCTGGATTGTATGTCAGTGTGAACATTTCTAGAGCAGTTTCTCAAGGAGTTCTCACACAGAAGAAGTCTGCAAGAATTAAATTTCTATTTGATTCTGATTTGCAATGTGATGTTTGATCTGTGATGGACTGGCCGTCTGTCCAGGGGTGTGTTTCCCAAAAACATTGTTCGCCAACTATGGTCGTTATCCACATAGATCAATGATTTGGTGTTTCCTGAAACCATAGTTCCAACAAACAATGACAAACAGCATTGCAAACTTGTGTGGTTAGATTTACAGCTCTTGACCTGTGTTGAGAAGCATAGTCTCTTGTTAGTATGACATGTGAACTTAAGAACTTGCTCTTGGGCACAATATGCAAATTATCATGCAATACTTTCTATACCCTTCATTCTATTTAATTCTATTCTATATTTTTAGTGTATTGAAAATCAGTGCCATTTCTAAAGAATGTGTATGAATGCACATAAGTTAATCCAAGAGAAAGAGAGGGAACCCACAATGAATCAAACAATAAATAAAGCAAAATGTCAGCAAACAAAAATAGTGAAGTAATCCTCAGATGCCTCTTTTGTTACAGCAGCATCTCAGAAAAGGGTGATTCTTAGACTATGGGCACTTTTATGTTCTTTGGTCATATTTTTAAAAATACATATAATTTTGGACAAATTCCTCTTTCTTTGTCAAACTAACAATAAAACCACCTTAAAAACTTTTTACTACCTTTTTATTATGATTTTTTCATACTTTTCAACCTCCTTATAGGTGTTAAAATCACTGTTTTCTCCTTGTCGCACACCCAGACTTTTAAACTTCAACAATGAAAATACAGTTTAAAAATATGACTTATCTGGTAACTATTAATGTACCTGATTTAAGCACTAGTAAAATAATTAAAATACATTATAGTATTTAATGTGAGACCACTATCAATATTACTTTTTATACAAAATATAGCTGTCGCACAGTATTGGTGTCATTTCCACCACAACACTGTAACGTCCCTTTAAAAAGTTTGTGTGAAAGATTGTCTAGGTGGTTTCTATGAAACTGTTCAGTGACATCAGAGCACATGTTGGACATGGAAGAAATTTAAATTTTCATCAACAACAAATGGAAGAAAAATCAAGGTAAATATTGCTTGATCAGTTCAAATATTTATTCTATGTCATTTCCAAACATGCTGTACCTTCAAGGGTGTTTTTAAAAAGCTAAAGATTTTAAGTTAAATAAAAGTATTTTGCATACATGAAATGTTAAGTATTAATTCAAAGCTAATCAGTGAAGCTATCTTCCATTTTTTCACAAAAAAACTACATAAATGTAATTTCCACCAGTCATTTCCACCACACTGCCTCTGTGGTGGAAATGACATTTATGGTTACAAAGTACAATTGATATGTTTAATGACTTTGTGAATTGAGTTTAATGAGTGTGATGAGTTTAAGACTTTTTCTAATAAATATCTCTGCTGTTTCTCTACATTCACGTTAATTCATTGTCATTTCCACAACACCCTGTCATTACCACCACCACCCTGTCATTTCCATCACCACACATTTTTAAAAAATATTTAAAAAGTTCTCATCACACATTAAAAATGTATCCACAATTTATGAGATCATGCTCTACTTAATATAAAAATTCAAGTTATTTATTTTTTAATAAGCTCTTACCCAAACCAATATTAAATTTCAGAGTGTGACAGGTGTACAGTTCAGCATTTGGTCCTTAGGGCAGTTACTTTATCTCATTGACAAATGTATAATTATTGTACATTGTGGAAAAACTGGTAAAACTTGTTACAAAAATGATCTTAGACAATTCTTAAGTGGCATAAGTTATTCTATATTTAAATAACAGATGTATATTGAGATGTGGTGGAAATTACATTTGTTCATTGCAGGTCGGAAAAATGTAAAATATTAAAAATTTCTCTTGTAATCTAAGTTTGTTCTCTTACAGACCTTAAAACTAGACAAATTATTTAAACTTATGAGACTGTGTTACGTGACTTTTGAACAAGTTTTTTTATTCAACTTCACAAGGCTAAAAGTGCCCCTAGTTGAAGAAACGCCCAAAAATTACATTGTGAAGAAAGTTGTTGACTGAATGAACCACATGATGTACTGCATGCTAATATGATTAAAAAATTAACAGCTTTCTATAAAATAATCTGATATTAGTTATTACCAGTGTTGAGGAAAAGCTACTTTTAAAAGTAATGCATTACAGTATTGGGTAACACTTTTTTTAAGGTCTCCTTGTTACACATTAAATATACT
The DNA here is from genome assembly GCA_039654775.1 of Spinibarbus caldwelli. Classification (NCBI taxonomy): domain Eukaryota; kingdom Metazoa; phylum Chordata; class Actinopteri; order Cypriniformes; family Cyprinidae; genus Spinibarbus; species Spinibarbus caldwelli. The sequence continues at coordinate 27,745,533 of CM077243.1, forward strand.
TACTATTATAATAACAATAAATCATGCATAATTACATGCAAGTAACGTCTCGGTTACGTGTGTAACCCTCATTCCCTGAAGGAGGGAACGGAGACATCATGTCGGTGACCAACGAATGGGATCTCGCCAGAGAGACCAATCCACTTCGAGTGTAATTAAACAAGCCAATGGACATTGGCATGCGGATTCTGCATCCAGCTGCCACACCCCGCAGCGCAAGTATAAGAGGCAGCAGGTGCACCGCATTAATTCATGCTTTCGCTGAGGAGCCGAGCCGGTGACCCGGCAGCTCAGCAGTGGTACAGCAACTGTGGCGACGGGACGTGACGTGTCCGTTCCCTCCTTCAGGGAACGAGGGTTACATATGTAACAGAACAAAAACAAAACGAAACAAAAGATTCTCCACCCAGCCCTCCTCCGGGGGAGGAAGTGGTACGATGAGCAGTCTCCACCATCTCTGGGTCGCCCATCTCAGGGCCTCTTGCACTTGTGCTTCCCGCCAGATTTGGCGGGGGCCTGGATGGGCTGGGCATCCTGCCTGCAATCAGCTCCACTACGCTGCCTGCTGCAGCTGCGTGGTAGCGGGGGCGGCCGCAGGGGGGTGCCCACGGTGACGAGCAGGCTGAGGGGCTGCAACCGGGGTGGAAGCAGCAGGTTTCCTCTGCCGCGTGATGTGTTTGATCGCCTCAGTCTGCTTCTGTGCTGCTGAGAACTGCTGGGCAAAGCTCTCGATAGCGTCGCCAAAAAGGCTGGTCTGCGACACGGGAGCATTCAGGAACTGTACCTTCTCATGCTCCTTCATGTCAGCTAGACACAGCCAGAGATGGCGCTCCTGGACCACTAGCATGGACATCGCATGATCCAGAGACTGTGCAGTCACCTTCGTCGCTCGAAGTGCGAGGTCTGTCGCAGCACGCATTTCATGTAGAACCGCCAGGTCGTGGCCACCCTCGTGCAGGTCTTTCAGGGCTTTGGCCTGGTGGACCTGCAGTAACGCCATGGCGTGGAGGGTAGAAGCCGCCTCCCCACAAGCTCTGTAAGCACTGCCAGTTAGGCCTGACGAATACTTACAGGCCCGTGAGGGGAGACACGGGTCACCCCACAGAGTGGTAGCGGCTGTTGGACACAGTTGCATGGCCACAGACTGCTCCACCGAAGGGATGCCCGCGTACATCAAAGCGGCCCCACCATCGAGGGTGGTGAGGGCGGAGGAGCCACAAGATTTGTTTCGGACAGTGAAAGGTGCCTTCCATGATCTAGTGAGCTCCTCATGCACCTCCGGGAAGAATGGCACCGGAGGGGGGCGCTGAGAACCAGCGCGACCCCCACCAAGAAACCATTCATCCAGCCTCGAAGGATTGGGACACAGTGGAGGATTCCACACAAGCCTGACATTCTCGGCGGCCCGGGAAAGCATAGCCGTCATCTCTGGGTCTGGCTTGGACAACGCTACCACACTCGAAGGGGGCAACGCAGAGAGAGGGCTCGCCCTCCGATGCAGCAATCGACATCTGGTCGTCAGAGGGGGCACCGAAGGAAACGAGTGGTGCCCTCTGTCCTGCAGAGGGCCCAGCCTGCTCCAACGGCAGCTCCACCAGCAGCTCCACCGGCTGCGGAGTGCTTGAGGGGTGAGGAACTCCACTTGGGGAAGCCCTCACCGTGATCCTCAAATCACCTCAGACTCCACCGGACGCAGCGCCGCCCCGGGTGCCGGGACGAACGCTGGATCGCGCCAGAGGCAGAGGGACTCCACCATGTTTGACATAGCAGAGTCTTTTATGCAACTCTGACATGGTCATGTTCCCACAAGAAGAACATGCACCATCCACGAAAGCTTCCTCAGCATGCTTAATGCCCAGACACGTGAGGCAGCGATCGTGACCGTCCTGAGGCGCCAGGAAACGACCACACCCAGAAACGCACGGGTGATAAGACATCTTTAAAAAGACGCGATCACCTGTGTTGCTCTTTTAGAGAAATTGCTCTTTTAGTGCTGAAGCACACAGGGGAGCTGGCCACCGCACACTCCTGGTGTGGCTGTCTGCACGATCTTTGTTGAAGCCGTGAGACCGTGACCACCGCTGCTGTCGCCGTAACGCCCGCACTTGCTTGTTCTCTTTGCAGCACCGAAGTATAGAGCAGTAGTGCTCGGCTCCGAAGCGAAAGGATGAATTAATGCGGTGCACCTGCTGCCTCTTATGCCCGTGCTGCAGGGTATGGGACCTGGATGCGGAATCCGCATGCCATTGCCCATTGGCTTGTTTAGTTACACTCGAAGTGGATTGGTCTCTCTGGCGAGATCCCATTCGTCGGTCACCGACGTGACTTGTAGTGACCGACTGAAGGGGAACCCTAAGACAAACTGTAATCCTAACCCTAACCATATAGTAAGTACTAGGGCTGTCAAAATGACTGAAAATCAAAATTCGAATTATATTTAAAAGGCATAATTTCAGTTAGGGGGAAAAAAGCTTTTGGCTTCTCTCCTGAGGCCACAAGAGGGCGTATTGAGCAAAATATTATGCACGTTTCATCAAAGCGTAATCAAATAACACGACTATCCTTGAAAAAAAGTGCATAATGTTTAAAATAATGTTTATAAACCATATATAATTAATAAAGTTGCTTAAACAATTAGAAAAAAAACACCACCATGCATGTATGTATAGTTTAATACAAAGGACCGAAAACCAATCACAAAGAGTAGGCTACTTTCTTCATTTAAAAGCTTGACATGCAGTGGGATGGGGAAAACCCGCCATAAAGTATTGAGACATGTTTTTTAAAAGTTGAACTTACATTAATTTTACATGGCTTTCTAAACATGCGCCAAGACGCGAGTGCAACAGTGATAGATGTCCCTATAGAAAATGTGATAAATATGCGTTCTGTGTGAACGGCTTGGTTTCAGTTTCGCCGTAAATAACATGTTCTCCACACTGATGCTCTCGTTTTCTGCAATATTTTGAATGAACAACGTAGCAGCATCACATCTAGTAGGTTCAACTGGATAGGCTAACAAAAGCATTAAAATGCAGTGACCAGGGTTTCCAGGTTTTAACAGCAAAACCCGCCCAATTCCTACTCAAAACTAGCCCAAAACTAGCCCAATCGATTTTCAGGGGGAATTCCTGGTAAAAAAAAGACATTCCCGGTGGGGTAAAATACATGTTTTTTTGGCGGGGTTCCCCTGATAAAAGTCACATTCCAGGGACTAAATATAACGTTATTGGGTCACTTCAACCCGCGGACATGAAAAACAATGCACGGAAAGAGCGTTAAAATAGCCCAATTCCGCGGGAAAACCGCGGACTTGACAACACTGGCAATGACAGCGACATCGTCGTCGCATCTCGTGTGCCACTGATAAGGCTGCCTGACACACACCTAAAATTCGAATGCAATGTTTTGCATTCGAATGTGGATTTTTTTTTAAAATTCTACGAATATTCGAAATATTCGTCAATTTGTTTTTTTTTTGACAGCCCTAGTAAGTACATGTAGTTAATTAATATTACTCAGTACTTAAGAGTATAATTACACTGTAACAAGGACACCTTAAAATAAAGTGTAACCCAATATTGCATTACTTCATTTAAAAGTAACTAATTGTGTTACTTAGTTACTTTTTATAGAAAGTAATGCATTCCATTACTTTTGCGTTACTCAGATATTTTGTTGTAATTGTAAAAGTAATATGTTACTTTACTAGTTACTTGAAAAAAGTAATCTGATTACTTAACTCAGGTAATACAGTACGTTACCCCCAACACTGGTTATTACTCCAACACCTGTGTGTGACATTATTAACAGCAGTCCTATATTGTTGAACTAACATGGTTCAAATAATGGATGTGCCACCAAGTTACAACGGTTTAGTAAAACAGTTTTGACTAGCTAGTTAGGCTAATTTCTCCACTGATGCATCATACTGCACTGGTTGAGCAGTAAGTTACGTCACTGTACAGGAAACGCACCCCAGGGTGTTTTCCTTGCCTTTGGCCCAAGACACTGGGATAGGCTCCAACATCCCTGCAACCCTACATAGGACAAGCGGTTTGGAAAATAAATGGATAGAAGGATGATTGTATATTGCACTGTTTTTATCACAGGACACCTCATACATCACCATAAGATGATCCACTGCATGGGGGATAAGTCCACATCGAGTCAAATCTTCGCAGTACGATAATCCTAATGCATTTCCTCTCTGATATTATGAGAGAACATAGTCAATTTAAACTTACATAAACTAGGTCTTTCAAACCAGAGATCCGGTGTCTGATTTGACATACAGCAGCTCTCTAGTTCACCACTTCATCGCTTTTACCACACAACCACACTGTAAATAGCTGTGTATACCCTGGCAGAGCGAATTACAGGGTAATAACCGTATGAGGGAACCTGCCCTGTAACACAGTAACAGTAACGCCACATCAGAGGAGACCAACAGTGACGTGGGTGGGGAGCTCAGGGCTGATGAATGCTGATCCATTAAGAAAATGTAAAGCAGAAATGTCAGTCGGGACTTTGTGGACAAGACATTAAAAGAGTCATTTTACAGCTACCTCTTTTTCCCATTCTAACCACCTAGTGTTTAGAGCTTGTAGGCAGAGGAAATATTCACAGACCAGACTGCGGTTATTATGTCATGCGGCTTTTAGGGATTTTCTAAGCTCTGTATGTTCAAGTGGCATTACTCTTAACATCAGCAAGCTTAGAGGTGCTGGAAATGAAGATTTGTATGTCACAGTTTTATTAGGATCCTGTAACAAAATAATTTTTGTCTCAAATGTAAAATGTGAAGGAAAAAAAAAAATTCTTGACCAGTTTCTTGCTAAAGTATTCAATGTTTCTGTATTCAAAAGTATTCTGTCTCTGAAATACAGTGTTGTGCTGTGATTCTGTTAATGGGCCAAAGGATTATTTGAAACATTGTTTTGCTTATAATTTACAATGAATTTTGTATTAAATTAGAAAAATGCAAAACAGAAGCATTTTCAATCGTGCTTCACTAGTGGACCCCACTGTAATTATGATCTCATGTTACATTTTTTGTTATATTTAGTAAATTGTGATAACAGACTAAAAGGATTATTTGAGAAATGGACAACAATTATCTATATTGTAGGTCATCGCCTTGCATGCAATACTGAAATGTGGATTAGGTAAATAGTAAACAGTGGAAACACTGTAAAAAGTAATCTTCACAAAATAATGCAATTGAAAAAAAAAATGCAATATATGCAAACAATGTATATGACATAGATGTCATAGACTTAACTTCATGCTAATGCTTGCAAATGAACAATACATCACATTTTCTGGACACCTTTCTGGTGAAAGGATATTCCTTACTGTAAGTGAACATAATACTGTAATAGCTGAAACTAATATATTTTATTCTTAGATTTTTATCCATTAGGAAAAAAAGGAGTTCACAAATTAAGAAATTCTGCAATTCATGCTTATTTTCAGCTAGACTTTTTTTGTGTTAAATTAGATGCATTTTCATAGTGGTCTCAGACTTTTTTCTCTCTAACGGTTTGAGAATAGGCTTTAACTTGGTAGCCTTAAAGCATGATAACAAAATATAATAATAAATTAACACACAGGGGACTTTGATGGGGTATCGCAATGAAGTTTAGAGTTTAGAATGGAATTTCATTTTTTTGTTCATTTGTAGCAAATGAAGCTTCTCAGGTGGTTTGAGTTTGAACTTTGAAATTCAAACCCAATATCAAGAAACAAAAGTAATGGAAAAATTTCTGATGCTTTAGAGCTTCAAAATATGTAACAAACATAATTTTTGTTAGTTAGGTAAAATATTTTAGACAGTCCATTTTGAGAGTAGCATTTACTAAGTAATACACTTATTTTTCAAGTTCATTTTGTATTTTGAAGATAGAGCTCTAGCACTTCTAAGTTTTAGCATCATGATTAGTGGTGCTCTATTTGATTGAATCAGACTACAGAGAAAAGTTACTTCTTGTAATTCATTTGAAGAATGGCATCATGAAATACTGTGAAGGGCTTTCAGAGAAGGAGAATAATGTTAATTTGTTTAAAACATTTCTATCTTTTTTTTATTGTATTTTTCCACTCTCACCCTGCCAAGTCCTTTACAGCGTGGTTGTGCACACGTTTCTGAATTTGAACTGAGGTAGCAAGCAGGATGTAGAAATGTAATTTAAAATAGTGTTTAAAGAAGAAGAAATAAAATTCAAATAAACTAAATTATAAATTATGCATTATGTATTGCACTCTGTTGTGTTTAAGGGTTAAAGGAAATGTCTGTAAATTAACAGATAATTTCTTGGCAGAAAATCATCAGTACCTTTTCTGTTTTTCTACACATTTTTTCTTATAGTGTATATGTGTCACAGTCATGTCTGTCGTGTGTGTCATGTGTTTCCCTCCTTGCCCATATTTGGTTCATCCTGTTCCTGTCCTTGTTAAGTCTGATTGTTTATCATTTATTTCAGGTGTGTGTTTAATTATTGTTTGTATTTAGTTCTTGCCTGTTCTGTTAATTTTGGTCTGGTCTACTCGTTACCCCCGGTGTTCCTGTGTGTCTGCCCAGCCCTGTCTTGTTTGGATTTCATTAAAGACTGTATATTTTGAGTTTACCTTCGTCTCCTCGTTCATCCCTCATGTGTGCACCGTGACAATATGTAATTTATTAATTTATTCCATTTTATTTTAATGAACACATTCTAATTTACCTAATTTTTATTTCTAATTTACCTAATTTTCTAACTTTAAGATATTCCGACCTTAATAAAGTAATGACAAAACATTTAAAGACTTATTGTTAAATATTAAATAATGGATTATACAATACTGAGAAATAATTTGCTCATTACAGTTTTTTTTTTTTTTTCCAATTGCTAACATCCCTTTGTCCAATCTAAAATGCTTAAATGTTCTTTTCACACAAGCTTACCCCATACCAAAATCATGGATCATTCTAATCTTATTTACAAATGCTTAAACACAGCATGACAGAAATAAAGACCTAATGTTCCAAACTTTAAATATAGTGAAAAGCCTCTACTTCTGCAACAAAAGAGCTGATAAGAATTATTTTAATTACTGATAATTGAGAAATAGCTCATTCAAATCTTAATTAATAATTTTAAGTCTTTCCATTACATGGCCATGCACAATAAAAAGGCACTCTCTGAACTGGTTTTGTTCAAAACAATACAGAACAACACAGCAGAAAAAGAAAGAAAATGTCTTGATGAGGGAGAGGAGTAGTTGGACCAGGACTGTCTGGTTTGGTTCAGCTACCAAATCAGACATCAAGAGGCTACAACAGAGAGTCAGGACTGCTGAGACGATTATTGGCCCAACCTCCAAGATCTGCACACCTCCAGAGTGAGGAAAAGGGCTATGAAAATCACTTTGGACCCCACACACCCAGCTCACTCCCTCTTCGAACTGTTGCCTTCTGGTCTGCCTACAGATCATAATTTTCAGTTTTTCTTATATTACTGTTATAATTACTGTGTATGTCTGCACTGTCATGTATGTTTGCACTTGTACTTTCTTCTGAACTGGAAGCTCCTGTCGTCAAGCCAAATTCCTTGTGTGTGTAAACATACTTGGTAATAAAGCTCTTTCTGACTTTCTGACAAGGGAGAAGGAGAGGTAGGGGGCAAAAGGCAAAGGGCTGTATGTACACACACACACACACACACACACACACGCATTCTCTCTTTCTTTAAACGTCTGCTGTGACAATCCACAGGACAGCCGGGGCATTGACGTCAGAGACAGGCCTATGAAAAAAATGGGTCCCTGGAGGCTTGAGGAAACTTATACTCATCTTCACAGCTAGTAACTATTTCAACAGCGATGATAAGAGGCAAGCATTTAGCCCCTATTTACACAGCACCTTAAAAGAAAACCCCAGAACGCATCCAGACTACAAAGACATGCATGACTGTGCTTCCATACACACACTGTTTGTGGTTTTCATATTATTTATGTTCTAGTTTCATCTGATCGTGACTGTAATTTTTCCCTGGACAGTTTTGTCTTTGTAAATAAGCTCCACATTGCTGCCTGTGTCGTTCGAGTTAGCCTTTATGCAACATAAGAAGAGCAATGCTAGATAACCAGAAAATACAGATAAAACACTGTTTTTTGAAATGCGTATAGCTGGTACTGTATGTAATTCTGAAGCCTTCAACCTCATCGATCATTGGTTAAATGAGATTCACTGACGTACGGTGATGCATACTGAAATTAGAGTGAGGTTAGGGCAGCGTTATAGCATTGCGTGAGCAGTGCCGTAAAGAGAATATGAGCGGAAGGTGCCACAGTAGCAGAGCACAGGGGGAGACGCCACATTCATCTCTGTCGACCCAACGTCATTAAACCGATCTAGGACAGGGCCAACCTCAGCATTTGCATACTATGAAATCTTACATTTCTGAGCAAAAGAATACTTATATTTTAAATATTTGTCACAATCAATATGATTCATTTTTCTTGGGGTTGGGCTCTTTCGATTTGGGCCAGTAAGCATCCGCCTAGCAACCACCAAGAATACCCTAGCAAGTGCAATGGGTTTTGGAAACAGTGACACTGTGAAACTTAGCAACACTGTTTCTGAAATTAACACTGAAAATTGACACTGTTTCTGAATTAAACTAAATCAACACTGAACTCAACTGAGATGAATAAGGTCACTATTGTTCTTATTGTTGAAATTTAATTTGATTCATATTTTTAAATATTTTGCAATATTATTTTCCTGTTTATTTCTTTTTTTGATGCAATCTGTATTGTATAAAGTTACTTAAATTGACTTAAATGAACAAGCACCACTCATATTTTCAGGAACACTTTATTTCAACGTGACATACTGTTACACATTACATGTACTTACGGCAATAAAAACAGTAAATTATGTATAAATACAATCAACTAAACCTAACCCTAACCATAACCCTATAAGCACATTGGGTTACACTTTATTTTAATGTGTCCTTGTTACAGTGTAAATATATATTTAAGTACGGAGTAATATTAATTAACTACATGTACGTACTATATGGTAAGGTTTAGGATTAGGGTTTGTCTTAGGGTTACTTGAATGTAATTATGCATAATTTATGTACATGTAACATGTATAACAAGACGCCTTAAACCGCACATTAATTAATATCACTTAGTACTTATTTGTGTAATTACACTGCAATTATGTCACTTTAAAATAAAAAGAACCATATTTTCTTTAATTTTTTTTTTTTTTTAAATCTAATTTTTGTATTTAATCACAATAATAACAGCTAAAGCAGACAAGACCCCAGGAGTAAAAGGCGAAACGAGGAAAAAAATAAACCATTTCTTAAGTAAAGATGGTCTAAGATTTAAATGAATGTTGTAAAGTGTTAAAGTGCTGTTAGGTTGAGCTGAAGGCTGCAGTGAGGGGAACTGCAGAAAGCACATGAATCAAAACACCATCTAAACAAGTAAAAAAAGATGGAAGGGAGGGTTGTTTATCTGTATCAGAGCTCTATCCAATACAGCGGCCGGCTCCAGCACCAGACACTGTTTCTGCCACACCAGCTATCCTGTCCCCCACGCAACTGAACTGCCAGGAATTATTTGCCGCAATATCTGGTGGAACACACACATACACACTTGAAGTCAACACGTGCAGAGCAATAGAATGGAATAGTAGTGTTCCAAAGGTAAAAATATCAATAATTTTATTGTGTAAGCTTTCATGACAGACCAACCGAGAGCTCAGAGGTTATAAAGTAATGACATATGCATCGGTAGAAGCTCTATGCAAGTGTAATTTCTACTTTATTCTTAAAAAATCTGGTAACATTTTAGTATAGTGACCAAATCTCACTATTAACTAGTTGGTTATTAGCATGCCTATTAATAACATATTGGCTGTTTATTAGTACTTATAAAGCACATATTCTGCATGACCATATTATACATCCCTAATCCTACCTAATACATAAACTTAACAACTACCTTACTAACTATTAATAAGCAGCAAATGAGGAATTTATTGAGGCTAAAGTCATAGCTAATGGTTTGTTATAGCAAGAACTGGACCTTAAAATAAAGTGTGACCAAAAATCTTGTTTAATTGACAAATTCACAATGAACTACACTACCCATAATCCCGAAGAGAGCTCCACCAATCAGAAATCACTGTTGCCATGGAAACAGAAGTCAGGAAAAAAGCTGAGCAGCAACTGACCACTCCCATGACACACTGGGAATGACGCAAGTGAGCGCAACTTCAAGAAGCAATAAAATATATTATTTTTGTAATTATAATTGACTTACTAATAGTTATGGTATATGATACCATTGTTGTTGATTCAATTACACATTCGCAGTGCTGCATGTGATGAGCAGTTCATTTGGTATTAGGTAAATTAGGTAAATTTAGGTAAAAAGTCTTTCTTCCCAATTTTAAAACACTTCTGCTTCAAACTGAAGTTTGTAATGCTGTGATTCATCTCTAACCTGGGGTGCATTTCCCAAAAGCATCGTTAGCTAACTATGGTTGTTAGTTCCATTGAACTCTATTGATAACGACGGAACTTGTGACCATAGTTGCTTTTGGGAAACTCGTCCCTTGTTGGTTTCCCTTATGGCTTATTTACTGAAGAATTTATTGAAATTCCGAAGATGAAAACTGAGAAAGAAAAATACTTTGAGGACGAAGTCTCTGTTGTGATCTATTAAGCTCAAACGCGGATGATCTATTAAGCTCAAAAAACAAAAAACAAAACAAACAAAAAAACAAACTGAAATATCTATGTTAATACCATCATGAATACTTGCCAAATCCACTGTACCCAAGTACAGACTCAGGAGGAGAAAGTTTAAGGTTTAAGTTTTTGTCCATTTGCTTTAACAAAACTTACACCAGAAGTGCCCAAACAAAGGCCCATGATGATCTTTGATTTTCCTTCCTGTGTATATAATGAGGGAAATTTTTAGTTTGAACTTTTTTTTGCATTGCAATGTACACTCTTAGACAAAAAAATAAATAAATAAATAAAAATAGTATAAAATAGTATAAAAAGTATAAAACTGGGCTGGTACCCTTTCACAAAGTACTAATATTTACACTGGTACTAATATGTACCATTTGGTTAAAAAAAAGCACACAAAGATGGACCTTTTAGCTTTTGTACCTTATGGTATCGTCGCAGTGACAGCTTTGTACCTTTTTTTTTTCTAAGAGTGTAGAAAATATAAGTGAATTTGATTTTGAAAAATTCAATGCATACTTCAAGAGGCACATACTGTGGCAGACGCTGGCACTCAGTGAACATGCAATAATGAAGAGATCGGGGTAATGGCACACAGACAAGCATGCATTTAAAATGCAAGACGAATTTTATTGAAGTCAATTCATATGCAGTTAATCTTTGCAAACAGTCAGCTGCTGTTTTGAAAGAGTACAATGTCGGTCATCATGAAATGAAACATCAGCTTTTTCAAAGTACTGTACAGACACATGAAAACAGAATGCTAGTGAGCTGCTAGCTAAACTAGTATTAACTGCCAAAAGTGAAAGTGTGTTTGCTGCTGGGGAGTTTGTTAAAGAATGCTTTGCAGTTTCTGCAGAAGCAATGTGCCTCTCTCAGATGCAAACATTGTTCATATTGGACATGGAATCACTGCAATGTATGATAAATGTCATTGTTTATATGTTTTCAGTGTACTAAAAATTGTAGTTGTTCGTTTTTTTTTTTTAATGAAATCGCAAATGACAGGAACCAGGGTTAATCACTTCCAGACCGCTTCCTTAAGACAATATCAAGACAAGCAGCAATGAGAAATGCAGCAGACTACAATAGGCAATATGTGTATATATATATATATATATATATACATGACTGGGCAAACAAATTAATGGTCTCACAATTTCAAAAGTTCATTTTGGTGTAAAACATTGTCTTTTTTTTTGTGCTCGGCAGTATAAATCAGACATTCTGTCTAACATCTCATTTTGTGTTGCACAGAAGAAAGAAAATAGTACTATTAGGTTAACTATAAGGTTGTACTATTCAATATCGTAAATTTTAACAATGTGCAAACTGACATTACTGAGTATGTCACTCACTTTGCAAAAAACAAACTAAAATACAGCTTGACAGACTATGCATTTACCTCATGATGTAGCCTATTAGAATGCTGTTAGAATGCCAATGAAAACAGTTTCAAACAAAGCCCGAGCGCATTTCCACAATAATGTGCATTTTTCTGACTAATCTTGTGTGTGAATCAGCCAGTTAATTAATTTCTGAATGAATCAACCACTTTGAACGAATCATTTGAGTGAACGATACAATGACTCACTCATTATGACAAAGACTTGTCACCATCTAATGTTGGTTTTAATTTCTTGTTTAAAAGTATAATTTTTAATAATTTCATATTTCAATATTCACAATTTAATTTTTATAACCTATAAATAATCTTGTTTTTATTAATCTTATTATGACTTTATTTATTAAAATATAATTATTTATGCTATTGTCGTTGCAGTGTAAATGCATTCATGCCATCTCTCAGCTGCAATAAACTGTCTGTGTAAAAACATCTAAATGCCTCTTCAGATGCAGCTTCTGCAGCGCAAAGATGGCTTTTGCTGATACTGGTTTCATTTGATTGGTCACAGCCCTGTAGTATCTTATTATTCTAACTGAATTTATTGATTAAATTTAAGATTTTAACATAAAAGATGCATTTAATAATTTAAGATAATTAAGTCTTTATAAAGCTAAAAATGCCCCAGTAAATCAATTTAAGAGAACTAACTACCTCACCGAAAATTAAGTATATAAAAAAGGGAGTCAGCTGTCCATGACAGGCCTAAACTAACTAAGGTACCAGCACGAAAACACTCAGCAAAATATGTCATCTAATTTATAGTTAGTGACAACATCCTAAAACAAGCTTGCCTCTCCCATTTTAAAGAGCTTCTGTGCTTTTTTTATACAGACTCCAGGAATATTGTATCAGTGGTCTGGAGGACAAAAAGCAGAAGCTGTTTTCTTGGAGTTCACCTCAGTAACGAGAATTTTGTCACCACCGAGTTCAGCTGAGACCTGAACCCACACGTGACAGCTGAATGTCAGACAATTCTCATAATCAATCAGCCCAGAACACCTGACACCGTTTTCCCTAAACAATCCCTTTCTACGTCACTGTGACACACTCTGAGGACAATATGGAGGACGGCACACACTTACACTCCCGCATGTGACATCCATTGAGACCAGTGACCTGGAATTTCAGAGAGGCCGTTCTGAACCTGAATCATTGCCCTCATTAACTCCAAGAGCTGATTTCGCTGATAAATATGACACACGTCACCATCTCCTGGGCTCTCGTGAAGAGGGAAAAACACAAATGATGAAAAAAAAAACAAGCACCGAATTTAGGCACTATATATTCCACACTGTGGTCTGCTGACGTCAGTGAGGGACGACTAAAAGGCCTCACTGTGCTGCAACATCAAAGCTCGCACAATTACGGCTCCACACATTCTCTTTCTTCACACTTCTTCCTAAGCATGTGTGACATTAAACCGAGCGCACATGCACACGTAACCCACCCTTGTTCGCTGAAACACACACATTATGCGCTTTTCACGTCTTCTTTCCAGCCCTCTTTAGAATTCATTAACACAGCATGTACGATAGTTTTGGATTGTACAACAATTACAGAACAATACAATCAGATTATTTAATTTGTTTTTCTTTTTTGATCATTCTTTCATTTGATTAAAAAATAAAACATACAGATACAACTACTAATATGAAAACATTATAAATAAAGAGCAGTCCAAATGCGCTTTAAGTAAAAATAGTAAAAATGCTTTCATTTTGCATTTTCTTATGTAATTTGTTTCATTACAAATTGTATTATTAGTATATACACCCACACACACTAAACCATTATTTATGCCTATTAATTATTTACTTAGCTTACGCAATTACGTGCAATTTTTTTTTTAAATTGCTTGCACACTTAAATTTGTACTTGAGGCACAATCTTTGAAACCATTCACTCATATACTGAATCTTCAGACAAAGTCTCCAAAACTGCAAGCAAATTATCTGCTTTACACTCAGTTTGCAAGTGAAAAACAAACTTTTTGCAAAATTCAAGAACATATAGGGATCAGTTCTTACTATTAACTAGCTGCTTATTAGCATGCCTATTATTAACATATAGGTTGCCTTTTTAAAATCTGGCAAGGGGCAACAGATGAAAATTAGCCATTGAGGCTAACTCTGGCTTATTTGCAGTATTTTACTGTTGATTAATGAGCGCTGTCCCAGTTAAATAAATAAATACAATACAACATATTGGCTGTTTATTAGTGCTTATAAAGCACATATTCTGCATGACCATATTCTACATCCCTAATCCTACCCAATACCTAAACTTAACAAATACTTTACTATTAATAAACAACAAATTAGGGGTTTATTGAGGCAAAATTCGTAGTTAATGGTTTGTTAATAGCAAAAATTGGACCTTAAAATAAAGTGTGACCCAAAATTCTAATCACAGTTCTCTACATTAGACACATCAATTAAAATAAACAACTCTTGTGTTTAATTTGGGAAATATTTACAGTATTTTTTATTTATTTTTTATTATTATTATTTTTTTTTAATGCTTACACACATCTGGTAGTTTTCAATGATGTGTGTAATGCAGAGAACTGTGTTTAGAATTGTGCAAGAAGCTTGTTTTACAATAACAAACTGAGTTTAAAGCACATAATGTGTTTGTAGTTTTGCAAACTCGGTCTAAAGATTAGGTAAGTGAGTGGTTTCACTAAGTGAGCCTCAAGTACCACTTTTAGTGTCTAAGCAATTTTAAAAAAAAAATGTATATGCCACGCTTATTTACTGATTACCTACACCTAATGATCATATGTGAAAACATTTATACATAGTTTGTTCACTTAGACAAACAAATTTGTTTTTAGTTTTGAGTAACAAATAAATAAATTTTACCCCCTTGCATTTCTTTTTATAGTGTAAATATACCTAATTTCATTACTTAGAAATCAAAACCAAAAGCAAATAGTGTCATTATACAGCTCAAGTCAGTTCAGTGTCGATTCAGTTCAGTTCAATAACTGTAAAATTAATCAGTTGTGCATACACACTGTATATACAGTGTATTTTTGCACTTATATGTTCATGTGAGTGCTATGACAAACTCCATTGCACACTGAACAACCAAAAGACACAAGATAGTATTGTTTTACATGTGTCATATGCGTGTGTATATGGCAAATCATTTGATGTTTGTGTTAACTCTTATAAAAAAAAAAAATAAAAAAAAAATGTTTTTTATAAGAGTTAAAATAGATTGGAATGAAGTGTTTGCTTTTGCAAGATATGTATTTTTTTGCACATTGCTTGTGTGTTTTGTGGTTTTGTGTGTAGATTTTTTTTTTTTTAAAAAAAGGAGCCTTAGTTTCAAAAACTGTAAGCATTTAAAAAAACAAACAAACAGTAAAATAGTTTTGAAAGAAGTGAAATAGAGAAAAGAGCTAAAGAAAAGGAGCCATAGTTTCAGAAATTGCATAAGCAATAAAAAACTGTAATAAACATAATGATTTTTTAAAAATTATCTTAAACTTTTAATACAAGCTATATTCTTATTAAGTCTTTTTAAGTTATTAAGAACAAACAAATATTATTTTGTGTTACTGTTACTACAATTTTTGCTTTTTCTTTTAATGAGTGAAAAATTATTCTCGAGGAATCAAGTTGATACTTTTTTGTTTATTTGCTTTAAGTTGTACTGAACCTGGAACATTGGTTTAATTTGAAATGACTGAAATCAGCTTGATACTGTATGAAGGTTTAAACCTAAAACATTAAAATTCAAAGTTTAAGATTTATTTTACACTCAGCATTTAAAAAAGCAAAAAAACAAACAAAAAAAAAAACAGTAACATTATGAAATACCAATTTAAAAGAACTGTTTTCTATTTTAATATATTCAATTCCTATGTTCAAAGTTAAATTTTCAGCATCATTACTCCAGTCTTCAGTGTTCATATGTATATATATGAGGCTTCAAATGATAAATGCTAGAATAGCCTTTTTTTTCTCTTAATCATTTTATCAGCTTTTTTCTCCATCTGAAAATCAGGGAAAAAACTGTTACATGCTCACTACAAAATCTTCAAGAGGAAGAGTTTGAGACTGTCAGCAGCACTCAGCACTGTACGTCCTGCACAAAAGCCTCCGTTTCAACCCCCACCTACATCTGCAGCCCTGCTTCACACACGAGTGATGTCATACTGCCTGTCAGGGGCCTTTCTGTCTGTTACAGGATATTTTGTGTATGCATAAGTGCTCTGAACAGAAACATCGAACGGCCTCCTGTATCTTTCTAATGCTGGCTCACAAACCCCTGGAAAGTACCTGCCATTCTCGTGGAAGGGTGCCGCGTGCTGTGCTTAACACAGACTTGGGTTGCAGGGCGAACTCAGAATAATGCATGTATTCTGCAGCAGTGAATAGCCTCTGTCTAAGTTGAATTTCTCATGAAATTAGGCCAGCACAATAATTGCAATGAAAATACACACAGATAATGACTGTCCTGTTAATGCCATTAGGTGTTTCCTCAAATATGGGCTCTTTTATGTTCCATGGGATCATCTTGGAAACTTTTCACTTCACCCTAAGCATTTATTTTTGCAACTTCTCATTCTTTTTATACAGAGATTTTATTATTTTACCACAGGCCCAGATATTTAATCTTAAAATACGAAGATCCATCATTAAAAAAAAAAAGAAAATTACATTGTGAAAGCTATGAAAATTGAAGTGCAATATGAAATACTTATAAAGGATTTCAGTGTTTATTGTGTAAGACAAGACAGTACAAAACATTTATTATGCACTGGTAAACTTTAAGATTTGGGTTTTCATTATATATTGATTCAAACTAGCTGATAGAAAATCTAATAATACACTTTTAGGTGTTTTTTTATTGCACTTTACCTATTTAATTCTGAATATTTCAATTACCACATATTTTTAAAGGCTGTTTTCTCAAAACAAGTTTTTTTCTCTCTTTCATTGAGTGAAAAATCTCCACTTCAGTGGCACTTACACCAAACTTTACAGTTTTATTCTCATCTATATTCTGAAGATTTTTACAGAGGTGTTTGTTCATATATCATTTGCCTGATTTTATTCAATATTTTATTCCTAAAACATGTGTGACATCTGTTGATTTATGAAGTGATAAAAAAGGTAAAAACCTTTGATTCTAATATGTCAACAAAATGAAAGGAGAATTTCTTTCACATTTAATTAGATAATTCCTCATTTGCACATTTAAACATTTAACATTACACATTTCAGAAAACTTGTTTGGTATTCTTAATAATCAATCAGCTGGGGAAATATGGTGATATCCCGTGAATTGTGTTTTGTACTATGGTTTACTCTTGAACTTCAATACTGTGGCACTGCTAAAACTTTTGGCTCTTGTATGACAAATTGCTTGTGCATTTTCTCTTTTGTAATTTGATTTAGATAATGTGCTAAATAATTTCAAAAAGGTAAATGCAACTAACTATGAATTTTTCAAATGTAGAGTATAAAATATGTAGATTCATACATTATGAATCTACATATTTTATACTCTACATTTGAAAAATTCATAGAAAAACATGCAACATCATTCAGATTAATCTGGAAATATGTGCTGGATTTGAATGATCTAAGAATTGTTTATAAATCAGTTATAATAAACAGACATTCTAAAATACCAGGTGCAAGAAGCTTTAAATGATGAATCTAATTACAGTACAACTGTATAGGCCTATAAGCAAAAAATGAGATTTTCAATTTACAGGATGGAAATTGGTATCAAGGGGCAAAAGATTATATTCTTCATTAAGAATATGGGATGGGTCAGATATTATTTTTTAGGTTTCACTCGATGCAGCCCATATATAAGATATTGATAATAAAATAGAAAAAATAAATTAAAATAGAGAATAAAGTAACACTTTAGTATAGGGATGAATTTTCACTGTTAACTAGTTGCTTATTAGCATGCATATTATTAACATATTGGCTGTTTATTAGTACTTATAAAGCACATATTCTGCATGACCATATTCTACATCCCTAATCCTACCCAATACCTAAACCTAACAACTACCTTATTAACTATTAATAAGCAAAAAATTAGGAGCTTATTGATGCAAAAGTCATAGTTAATGATTTGTTATTAGTGGGAATTGGATCTAGAAATAAAGCCTGACCGAAAAGAATGAAAGAAATGTATATTGACATAAAGAAAGACTGTGTTTAGACCAGTGTTTCCTAACCTTTTTGGTCTTTTGTACCCCTACAAACCCATCAGCAATGCTCAAATACCCCTGACACTAAATGTGGTCAGACATGGCGGTGTTTTAACTGATACTGTATTGGATATCATATAGTATTATAACTAATATAGCAATAAGCAATAAATTTACTAATATTTTTTCTCTCCCTTTATTAAGACACCTAAGCTTGACTGTCTGTTACAAGGTTTGAACAGTTCTGGATGCAAATGTATCTGCCATTGTACTGTTGCGATGAAAAGAGAAGAGATTATACAAGACTCATTATTTTTATTTCTTGACTACTCTGAATTTGAATTTCTTTTTTTAAAAGATACTAACATAACAAAATCAAAATCCTTTCAAGTACCCCTGGAACATAGAGGATTGCTGATTTAGAGTGGCATAACACATTTTGTCTGAGCTTGTTATAGTAGAAAATATTAAAAGAGAATAATTCAAACAAAAATATTACAACTAGTGGTAAATATTTTGGTGGTAACCAAATTTATTTGATCAAAATAAGTATTTGACTTTGCCTCTTCACCTTACCTCACCTCTCTTTTCAATGTATTTCAATGCATTCTATTTCAAAATGGTAAATATACAGGAAACAGTTCAATGAAAATTTAAACAAATGCAGAAATATATGACAAACATGTTTGCAAATCAAATGATAAAGCAGACATGCTGATGGGAGATTGAATAAAAAACGACTGCTAAAACTGTGAGTGTTACAGCACTTTATGTTACAGCCATCATTGGTCTGCACACATGCGAGCGTGTGTGTTGAGTTTCCATATTTTATGGGGACGTTCCATAGGTTTTTATGCTGTTTTTATACTGTACAAACTGTATTTTCTATCTTTAGGTTATACCTGAACCACACACACCACCTTTCTATTTATAATATTTCACAGGCCTGTATAATGACATATTATATTAAAAACCCTCACTACACAATGTGTTTTATTTATAATTTTAACATCCATAATTTGTAGCCTATATAACAGATCATCATATAACATGGAAATGTTTTTACATTCACATTTTTTCTCTGTCTGTCTGTCTCTCTTTCTTTCTTACTTTCTTTTTCATTGTTTGGTTTATATTGGTTATATTATTTTTATAATCTGCTAATAAAAATCTAGTCTATATTTCAATTTGTGTGTTATAAGTGTAAAGATGGATGATGGATGGCATTGTGATCGCTGCTACAGTGCCTAACTGAGATGAGATCATTTAATGCCATCTAGTGGTTATAACTTTTGACTATGACTTTATTTTATTTGATTTTTTCTTGGTAACACTGAGACTGAGTAATATCTTCTATTAATAACATAACATAAAAAATGCTACAAATTACTAGTTTCTCATTTAGCTAGGCTACCTTTCATTCTTTTCCTTATCCTGGGTTTAAAGTACTAGAGAGACTTACATTTGTTTAATGATGGTTTTATACACTGCAGAATATATATATATATATATATATATATATATATATATATATATATATATATTATACAAAGATTATTTTTTAAAGACATTTCTGTATTTTTATCTGTTCACAGACGCACAGTGGTACCTTCATAGAAATCTTTTTTTTTTTTTTTTTTTGCTTTAGACTATTATATCATCCAGGCCAATTATCCGCTCAATATTTGGCCATTTTGACATCATCATCACTGGCCATATTAGAAGTGGTCAGGTCCCAAATATTTTTTAGTTGATTTGAATGTTTTTTAGGATGATTTTTATCGGTATTATATCATCCACCCTGCCCAGTGTTATTGGCCAAATAAAAACCAACACCCATATCAACACTATGAGACTATACATCACACTTAAATGTAACTTTTTTCTTTTTCATTTTATAATATACTGAGGATATACCAGATATTTACTTTCATTTTATGTATTTGTTAGTTGTGTTTTTATTCACACAAACATGTCTGTTCAGATCTCCCTTACAAAAACGTTTATTCAAGTGTGCTATTAGTATACTTCTTTTAAACTAAAAATAGGAAAGTATACTTTCAGTCTACTTTTTATGTACTTCTCAGAAATATACTTAAAATGACATTTAAGTATACTTGACTTATACTTAGAAAAAGTCTAAATATATTTAAGCTATGCTTGTGCTCCGAGAATCCATGTTTTCATTGTTATATGGTAGCTTCTGTACAGAATTTCTAAAACACAAGCGAAGAAGAAACCAAAACAACAGACGCTTCCACATGTAATCTAACACGATCATCAGACATAAAAAAAAACAAAAAAAAAAAAAACATCAAAACTGTGCAACGTTATGGAATAAAATGAAGAGGTAATAATGACTGGGAAGTTGTTCGACTCCATATACGTTTTGATTATCATTCTGAATCCAATTCATAGTCTTTTTTCAGCTTTTTGTTCAAAATGTTCTTTCTTTCTTTCTTATTTATGAAACTTACCCATATTCAAGTGTTTATAAAAAAAGAATGCATGAAGCTAGAATAAAATGTTTTTGTTTACAAGCAGATACACTGCTCTTTATTTTGATGTTTTGTATGTTCAGATATTCTGTAACAAAATATATACAAATTAATAACTAAATAGGAACATAGCAGTATACTTAAAGTATGATGTAAAGTTCACGTAAAGAAAATTTACAAGTAAACTGTAGTATAAAACTACTAAAATAGTAGTTTACTGAGACTATACTTCAAAGTGTACTAAAAATGCTACAAGTATTAGTAAACTATCAGTATATCTATAAGTTCAGTTTTAGTATAGCTGCAGTACAAACTAAAAACATAGATGTTAAACTTGTTGCGTACTCAGTTTACTACTGTTATACTTAAAGTAGTATACTTAAAAGTATACTCTTATATACTACAAAGTGGGCCAAATTAGTCCCAAGGAGTATTCAAATAGTACACTTAAAAGTATACTACTAGTACACTTATATTTGTATACTTACTACATAAAGTATACTTAAAAATATACTTGAACTTTACTTAAGTATACTTAATAAAATAAACTTGAATTATACTTCTTTTTGGTAAGGGCTACCATGCTGATATCCATATACAGTATACCAGTCAAAGTTTGGAATATTTATGCTTTGCTCGATCTAATCGAATATTTGCTGCTCAAGAAACATTTCTCATTATTATCAGTGTTGAAAAGTAAGCATCAAAGGGTGGCATTCCCTAGTGAAAAAATATACTTTATTGTATTTGTAATATATTCCCTGTTTTAATAGTACATTGCAAATATACTAAAAAAACGTAC
Organism: Spinibarbus caldwelli; assembly: GCA_039654775.1. Classification (NCBI taxonomy): domain Eukaryota; kingdom Metazoa; phylum Chordata; class Actinopteri; order Cypriniformes; family Cyprinidae; genus Spinibarbus; species Spinibarbus caldwelli. The sequence continues at coordinate 27,767,197 of CM077243.1, forward strand.
TATCATTAAATATATAAAAAGTACATTTGCATCATGCTTTTGCGTATTTTCACAATACAACTTTTAACACACTTTTAAATTATTATAATTTAGTATATTTTCTAAAAATATATTTTACAAAAATATACTTGAATTGAAAGTTATGTTTTTATATATATATATATATATATTTTTTTTTTTTTTTTTTTTTTTTTTGCACTTTACTATAAATATATTGTATGAATATTTTTTAATGGTGTGCTGAAAATGGTCATTGTAACAATGCATTGAAAGTATACTTTCAAAGTACATTATTAAATAACCTGAAGTTGTAGTATGTTTTAAGTCACATTTCTGAGTAATTTTTAAGTTTATTTCTTCATGCTTGGAATTCACTTCATTACTTGGACATATATTGCTTTCAGAAAGTAATAAAACAAATAAATAAAGCAAATAAATAAAGTGAATGCATTATAAAGTGAACAATCAAGTAAACACTGTATATATTGCATGGCCAAAAACTGAAGTTCACTCACTCTGCATTAAAATTATATCACTGCATTATTATAACATATCATTATAAATTTTATGGAGAAATAAAGCTGAAAAACAACAATTGGCATTGATATCTGAATAAAGCTGCAGAAGTAGTTCCCCAGGAATTAGTTTTTAGCCTCTTTCAATATTATTTGAAAGTGGAATGACAGACAGTTTATCCTTAGACCTATTACACATTTCCATTTGAGTGATTGAGGATGGACAGAAAATACATTATGAGAAATGTTGAGGATATATTTAGCTGAACATCTCTAAAACATTTTCCTCCACGCAGGCTCTTTAGCTTCTCAGAATGTTCCATCATTTAACTGTACAACAGAATTGTTTCTCTTTTTGTTTTGTGTTATTACAGGAATGATAACGAACACTTCTCACTAAAAAAAACCAATATATATATATATATATATATATATATATACATATATATATATATATATATATATACATATATATATATATATATATATATATATATATATATATATATATTTATTTTATTTTATTTTTTTTTTTTTTTTTTTTGATGCTGTTCACTTTATTTAAACAATTCCTTTTGATTTAACACCACATATCAGGTTTCTAGTTCAAACACGACTGCATCATGAACAGATTTGAAACAACTTTTTTCTTTCACTTATTTTTTTTTTTAAATATAGGACTGTAGGTTATTATAACTAATTAAAAGCTAATCAAATAAATATATAAACAATAGTAAATATATTTACTATTTATATATTTATATTTATATATTTACTAATATTTACTATATTTCACTGGAAAAAATTATTCATTGAATTTACAAAATTTTTAAGGAAAGTGGTTGCAATCAATTTATTTTAGCTACATTTAAATAAACAAATTTAGTTGACTAACTTTCAACATTTTTTTATTTAAATGTAGCTAAAATAAATAGTTTGCAACCACTTAACGTTACTTTAAAAACTACATTTTTTCAGTGTATATAAATCTTTCTCATTAAGCCTACATTAAGCCTTTTTTTATGTAATAACTTTTACTTATGGCAAAATATATATTTTAGTGTATTCTAGTCAGTCCCGTCCAATCACAGCTGAGCTGAGCTCACTCAAAGAGTCACGAAAAGAAAAAGGTAAGCATTTCAAGCTTCTTTATTCCTATTTAAAGCACTTTTGAATGTTTATGATTTATTGTCGTATCTTATTATTTTGAAGATTAACCAGCTCAGCAACGCTTATGTATTAGCTAGCAAAGATGAACTACACACCATTACATCAAAGTTATCAACAGCAAGTGTTAAATATGCAATGTTTTACACCACAGTTTGTCAGTGGGAAAATAATATATATACATATATATGTTTTTGTGCTTTTCTCAGTCGGACACAGACAAACAAGTCCGGTGATTTTTGCCTTTTAAACCAGAAAGATGGCTGACAGATCTAACCAACACTCGTGCCACAGAAAGTAACGTAAAGCAACAGGTAAGACAAACCCACCCATTCACTATATTACAATAACTTATAACTTTGTGTTAATCGTTATTTATGATCCGCTTCGTTAGTCTCATCTAACATATCCATGTGATGCTAATTAAGTTTACTAATGCAGGCGAAGCCCTGGTAAACAAAGCAACTCGAGGAGCATTTATGATGACTAACGTTAGTTCCCCTTTCAGTCGGTCACTCCGAGTCACGTCGGATGACCGACGAAATTGGGATCTCGCCAGAGAGACCAATCCACTTCGAGTGTAACTAAACGAGCCAATGGACATTGGCATGCGATTATTGCATCCAGCTGCCGCTGATCACAGCGTGAGCATAAGAGGCAGCTGATGCACCGCATCAATTATCCTTTCGCTTCGGAGCCGAGCGGTAGTGGTTAAAGCTACTGCTCTCCCTTCCAAGAGAGTGTTCTGCGAGCGAGTGCGGGCGTTACGGCGCGGCAGCGGTGGTCACGGTGTCCGGGAGAGAAAGATTGTCTTCCTGCTGACAGCCACACTAGGAGTGTGCGGTGGCCAGCTCCCCTGCGTGCTTCAGCACTAAAAGAGCATTTCTCTGAAAGAGCAATTTCTCTAAAAGAGCAACACGGGTGATCGCGTCTTTTTAAAGATGTCTTTTCACCCGTGCGTTTCTGGGTGTGGTCGTTTCCTGGCGCCTCAGGACGGTCACGATCGCTTCCTCACGTGTCTGGGCATTCAGCACGCTGAGGTGGCTTTCGTGGATGGTTCATGTTCTTCTTGCGGGGACATGACCATCTCGGAGTGCGACTCTGCTATGTCAAACATGGCAGAGTCCCTCTGCCTGCCGTGATCCGGCGTGCACACTGGATCCGGTGGAGTCAGAGGTGATTTGAGGATTACGGTGAGGGCTTCCCCAAGTGGAGCTCCTCACCCCTCAAGCACTCCGCAGCCGGTGGAGCTACCGAAGGAGCGCGCTGGCCACGCGTTTCCTTCGGTGCCCCCTCTGACGACCAGATGTCGATCACTGCATCGGAGGGCGGGCCCTCTCTCTCCGGGGATGACAACCCGGCTGCGTTGCCCCCTTCGGGTGTGGTAGCGTTGTCCGTGCCAGACCCAGAGATGACGGCTATGCTTTCCCGGGCCGCCGAGAATGTCGGGCTCGTGTGGAATCCTAAAAAGCCACCGTGTCCCGATCCTTCGAGGCTGGGCGAGTGGTTCCTCGGTGGGGGTGGCGCTGGTTCTCAGCGCCCCCCTCCGGTGCCATTCTTTCCGGAAGTGCATGAGGAGCTGACAAGATCGTGGAGGGCACCTTTCACTGCCCGAAACACATCTTGTAGTTCTTCCGCTCTCACCACCCTCGATAGTGGAGCCGCTTTGGGGTATGCGGGCATCCCCTCGGTGGAACGGTCTGTGGCCATGCAACTGTGTCCAACAGCCGCTTCCACCCTGCGGGGTGATCCGTGTCTCCCCTCACGGGCCTCTAAGTATTCGTCAGGTCTAACTGGCAGTGCTTATAGAGCCTGTGGGGAGGCGGCTTCCGCCCTCCACGCTATGGCGTTGCTGCAGGTCCACCAGGCCAAAGCACTGAAAGACCTGCACGAGGGTGGTCACGACCTGGCGGTTCTACATGAGCTGCGTGCTGCGACGGACCTCGCGCTACGAGCGACGAAGGTGACCGCACAGTCTCTGGGTCGTGCGATGTCCAGGAGCGCCATCTCTGGTTGTGTCTCGCTGACATGAAGGAGCAGGAGAAGGTACAGTTCCTGAATGCTCCCGTGTCACAGACCGGCCCTTTCGGCGACGCTGTCGAGAGCTTTGCCCAGCAGTTCTCGGCAGCCCAGAAGCAGACTGAGGCAAACACATCATGCGCCGGAGGAAACCTGCTGCTTCCACTCCGGCTGCAGCCACTCAGCCTGCTCGTCGCCGTGGGCGCCCCCCTGCGGCCGCCCCCGCTCCCACGCAGCCGCAGCAGCCTTTCACCAGGCAGCGTCGTGGAGCCGGTCGCAGGCAGGACGCCCAGCCCGTCCAGGCCCCCGCCAAACCTGGCGGCAAGCGCAAGTGCAAGAGGCCCTGGGACGGTCGACCGAGAGATGGAGGAGACTGCTCATCGGGAGATGGTGACTGCACCACTCCCTCCCCCGGAGGAGGGCCGGGTGGAGTATCTTTTGTTCATTTTGTTCCGCCGCTGGCCCAGCAGCTAGCGGTACCCAAAACATCAGTAAAGAGCGGTCTCCTCAATCTCCGGGTCTCAAGAGGAGGAGAGTGGTGATCCGTGCATCACAGGATCGCTTCCCTCCTCCTCTCTCGCCAGCAGGCAGCGGGTGGTTGCCCAAGAGCACCCCTCCTGCCCATTCGTGGAACCAGGTAAGGGCAGTAGCACTCCAGTCCCCGCTTCAAGTCGTCAAACGCCGGGCTGTCACAAGCCTCAAGCTGGGTTCCTGTGTCTCCTCCCACGCGAGGAGAAATCAGGTGAGTGCTACACTACACACCCAGACCCCGCCCCCTGCCGTCACAGGCCAGGCCGTCACAGGCCCTGGGGCCGGTCCCTGTGTTCCACCTCGCTGCCCCACCGCGGGCATGTCGGTGGGCCCGTTGGCCCCGCTGGTGCGGTCTCTCGGAGCCTGGTTAGCGCTCCCCAGCCCGTCCCGGTGGCTCCTGCGGACCATCAGACTCGGCTATGCGATTCAGTTCGCCCGGCGTCCCCCCAAGTTCAGGGGCATCCGGTTCACTTCAGTCAAAGCCGTCGATGCCCCTGTCTTGCTCGCGGAGATTGCAGTCCTACTGGCGAAGGATGCAATAGAGCCGGTCCCTCCAGCCGATATGAGGTCGGGGTTTTACAGCCCTTACTTCATTGTGCCCAAGAAAAGCGGTGGGTTACGACCGATCTTGGATCTGCGAGTTTTGAACCGTGCACTTCACAAGATGCCGTTCAAGATGTTGACGCAGAAACGCATTTTTGGATGCGTCCGTCCCCTAGATTGGTTTGCAGCAATCGACCTGAAGGACGCGTACTTTCATGTTTCGATTCTCCCGCGACACAGGCCATTCCTGCGATTCGCGTTCGACGGTCGGGCATATCAGTACAAGGTCCTGCCCTTCGGGCTGTCCCTTTTCGCCTCGTGTCTTCACCAAAGTCGCAGAGGCGGCCCCTTGTTCCCCTGAGAGAACGGGGTGTGCGCATTCTCAACTACCTCTACGACTGGCTCATACTTGCACAGTCTCGAGAGCTGTTGTGCGCACACAGGGACCTGGTGCTCAGGCACCTCAGCCAGTTGGGCCTTCGGGTCAATTGGGAAAAGAGCAACTCGTGCCAGTGCAGAGGATCTCTTTTCTCGGCATGGAGTTGGATTCGGTCAACCAGACAGCACGCCTCACCCAGGAACGTGCTCAGTCGGTGCTGAACTGCCTCAAGACTTTATCAGGCAGGACAGCGGTCCCACTGAAACTCTTTCAGAGGCTCCTGGGGCATATGGCTGCAGCTGCGGCCATAGTTCCGCTCAGTCTGCTCCATATGAGACCGCTTCAGCACTGGCTCCATGGTCGAATCCCGAGGTGGGCGTGGAAACGCGGTACTCACCGGGTTCAGATTACACCGGCCTGCCGCAAGACCTTCAGCCCGTGGTCAGATCCTTCGTTCCTTCGGGCAGGAGTGCCCCTGGAGCAGGTATCCAGGCATGCTGTGGTATTCACGGATGCCTCGGCCACCGGCTGGGGTGCCACGTACAACGGGCACGCAGTATCAGGGGTTTGGACGGGCCCCCTTCTGCGTTGGCATATCAATTGCCTCGAGTTGCTGGCAGTACTTCTTGCCCTGTGCCGCCTCAGAGGGCGCCTTCGGGGCAGGGACGTTCTGGTCCGTACGGACAGCACTGCGACCGTTGCCTATATCAACCGGCAAGGCGGTTTGCGCTCCCGTCGCATGTCGCAACTCGCCCGCCACCTCCTCCTCTGGAGTCAGAAGCATCTGAGGTCCGTTCATGCCATCCACATCCCAGGAGTGTTCAATCAGGCGGCCGACGAGCTGTCTCGAGCGGCACTTCCTGGGGAGTGGAGACTCCATCCCCAGGCGGTCCAGCTGATTTGGAGTCGGTTCGGAGTTGCTCAGGTAGACCTGTTTGCATCTCCAGAAACCACCCACTGCCAGTGGTTCTACTCCCTGTCCGAGGCAACGCTCGGCACTGATGCACTGGCACACAGCTGGCCCCAGGGCTTGCGCAAGTATGCGTTTCCCCCAGTGAGCCTGCTAGCACAGACATTGTGCAAGATCAGGGAGGACGAGGAGCAGGTCCTGTTAGTGGCTCCATATTGGCCCAACAGGACCTGGTTCCCGGAACTCATGCTCCTCGCGACAGCCCCTCCCTGGCCGATTCCTCTGAGGAAGGATCTGCTTTCTCAGAGACGGGGCACCCTCTGGCACCCGCGTCCAGACTTGTGGAAACTTCATGTGTGGTCCCTGGACGGGACGCGGAGGTTCTAGGTGACCTGCCCCAGGAGGTAGCGCTCACTATCGCTTCAGCACGAGCACCGTCCATAAGACGGGCCTATGCGCTGAAGTGGAACCTGTTCGTCGAATGGTGTTCCTCTTACCAGGAGGACCCCCGGAGATGTTCGATCAGAGCCGTGCTTTCCTTTTTGCAACAAGGGTTGGAGCGTAGGCTGTCCCCCTCCACCCTTAAGGTATATGTTGCTGCTATTTCTGCCCACCACGACCCCATAGAGGGGAGGTCGGTGGGGAAGCACGATCTGGTCGTCAGGTTTCTTAGGGGGGCCAGGAGGTTAAATCCTCCGAGGCCTCCCTCCCTTCCCTCTTGGGATTTGGCTTTGGTGCTAAGAGCCCTACAAACTGCCCCCTTTGAGCCATTGCAGTCAGTCGAGTTGAAGTTTCTTTCTATGAAAACCCTACTCCTGACTGCATTGGCCTCAATCAAGAGGGTGGGGGACCTGCAGGCATTTTCGGTCGACGAGTCGTGCCTTGAGTTTGGGCCGGCTGACTCCAGTGCAACACTGAGGCCCCGGCCCGGCTATGTGCCCAAGGTTCCTACCACGCCCTTCAGGGACCAGGTAGTGAGCCTGCAAGTGCTGCCCCTGGAGGAGGCAGACCCAGCCCTAGCTTTGCTCTGTCCTGTACGCGCACTGCGTCAGTACGTGGATAGAACTCAGAGCTTCAGGACCTCAGAACAGCTCTTTGTCTGTTACGGAGGACAGCAGAAGGGGAAGGCTGTCTCCAAGCAGAGGATGGCCCACTGGATAGTGGATGCCATCACCTTGGCCTACGAAGCACAAGGTGTGCCCTGCCTGCTCAGGTTGCGTGCTCACTCCACTAGGGGTGTCGCATCGTCCTGGGCGCTGGCTCGTGGTGCCTCGCTAGCAGACATCTGTAGAGCTGCGGGTTGGGCGACTCCCAACACGTTCGCTAGGTTTTATAGCCTACGTGTCGAACCGGTTTCCTCCTGTGTTCTCACCTCAAACGGGTAGTGGCACTGAGAGGGCCGGCTCAGAGTCGGCTTGCGGCGTCCTTACGCCTAATTCTCCAGAGAGTTCCTTAACCAGGCAAACCCTGTTGAGTCCTCCAGCACTCCGGCGTCCGGACGCGGCGGGGCGTCCGGCGCCAGGCCTTCAGCCAATGAATTCTTGAAATCTGGTGCGAGGCTAGTGCCCATATGAGAGACCCTGTCGGGATCCCATATGTGTATTCCACGGTATTCTTATTAGAGCCATGTTTCCCCTGGCGGACCACGTTCTGCCATCTCTAAAGATGCAGCCTGAGCCATCTCAGAGACTTCCATGTGCAATAGGGCCCTTCGGGGTTACTTCACATGTTTGAATGTCACTTAACCCCCTCTGGGAGGAGGTGACTCCGCAGTGTGCCTCTTCCAAGTGGAAGGGCACGCTTCCCAGTGTTATCCTAGTCCTACTGTTTGGGTTGCTCAAGGAACACCAGTAGTTGACCTTCTCTGTGTAGAGCCCGGTCCTATTGTCTGCCTTATAGGAAGGGTCAGGAGCCCTACACAGGGCACTGGAAGGGGCAGCTCCTGTGGCGCTTTGGTAGGGATCCCAATTTCGTCGGTCATCCGACGTGACTCGGAGTGACCGACTGAAAGGGGAACGTCTCGGTTACGTATGTAACCCTCGTTCCCTGAAGGAGGGAACGGAGACGTCACGTCCCGTCGCCACAGTCGCTGTACCACCGCTGAGCTGCCGGGTCGCCGGCTCGGCTCCTCAGCGAAAACATAATTGATGCGGTGCATCAGCTGCCTCTTATGCTCACGCTGTGATCAGCGGCAGCTGGATGCAATAATCGCATGCCAATGTCCATTGGCTCGTTTAGTTACACTCGAAGTGGATTGGTCTCTCTGGCGAGATCCCAATTTCGTCGGTCATCCGACGTGACGTCTCCGTTCCCTCCTTCAGGGAACGAGGGTTACATACGTAACCGAGACGTTCCCCTTTCAGTCGGTCACTCCGAGTCACGTCGGATGACCGACGAAATTGGGATCTCGCCAGAGAGACCAATCCACTTCGAGTGTAACTAAACGAGCCAATGGACATTGGCATGCGATTATTGCATCCAGCTGCCGCTGATCACAGCGTGAGCATAAGAGGCAGCTGATGCACCGCATCAATTATCCTTTCGCTTCGGAGCCGAGCGGTAGTGGTTAAAGCTACTGCTCTCCCTTCCAAGAGAGTGTTCTGCGAGCGAGTGCGGGCATTACGGCGCGGCAGCGGTGGTCACGGTGTCCGGGAGAGAAAGATCGTCTTCCTGCTGACAGCCACACTAGGAGTGTGCGGTGGCCAGCTCCCCTGCGTGCTTCAGCACTAAAAGAGCATTTCTCTGAAAGAGCAATTTCTGTAAAAGAGCAACACGGGTGATCGCGTCTTTTTAAAGATGTCTTTTCACCCGTGCGTTTCTGGGTGTGGTCGTTTCCTGGCGCCTCAGGACGGTCACGATCGCTTCCTCACGTGTCTGGGCATTCAGCACGCTGAGGTGGCTTTCGTGGATGGTTCATGTTCTTCTTGCGGGGACATGACCATCTCGGAGTGCGACTCTGCTATGTCAAACATGGCAGAGTCCCTCTGCCTGCCGTGATCCGGCGTGCACACTGGATCCGGTGGAGTCAGAGGTGATTTGAGGATTACGGTGAGGGCTTCCCCAAGTGGAGCTCCTCACCCCTCAAGCACTCCGCAGCCGGTGGAGCTGCCGAAGGAGCGCGCTGGCCACACGTTTCCTTCGGTGCCCCCTCTGACGACCAGACGTCGATCACTGCATCGGAGGGCGGGCCCTCTCTCTCCGGGGATGACGACCCGGCTGTGTTGCCCCCTTCGGGTGTGGTAGCGTTGTCCGTGCCAGACCCAGAGATGACGGCTATGCTTTCCCGGGCTGCCGAGAATGTCGGGCTCGTGTGGAATCCTAAAAAGCCACCGTGTCCCGATCCTTCGAGGCTGGGCGAGTGGTTCCTCGGTGGGGGTGGCGCTGGTTCTCAGCGCCCCCCTCCGGTGCCATTCTTTCCGGAAGTGCATGAGGAGCTGACAAGATCGTGGAGGGCACCTTTCACTGCCCGAAACACATCTTGTAGTTCTTCCGCTCTCACCACCCTTGATGGTGGAGCCGCTTTGGGGTATGCGGGCATCCCCTCGGTGGAACGGTCTGTGGCCATGCAACTGTGTCCAACAGCCGCTTCCACCCTGCGGGGTGATCCGTGTCTCCCCTCACGGGCCTCTAAGTATTCGTCAGGTCTAACTGGCAGTGCTTATAGAGCCTGTGGGGAGGCGGCTTCCGCCCTCCACGCTATGGCGTTGCTGCAGGTCCACCAGGCCAAAGCACTGAAAGACCTGCACGAGGGTGGTCACGACCTGGCGGTTCTACATGAGCTGCGTGCTGCGACGGACCTCGCGCTACGAGCGACGAAGGTGACCGCACAGTCTCTGGGTCGTGCGATGTCCAGGAGCGCCATCTCTGGCTGTGTCTCGCTGACATGAAGGAGCAGGAGAAGGTACAGTTCCTGAATGCTCCCGTGTCACAGACCGGCCCTTCGGCGACGCTGTCGAGAGCTTTGCCCAGCAGTTCTCGGCAGCCCAGAAGCAGACTGAGGCAAACACATCATGCGCCGGAGGAAACCTGCTGCTTCCACTCCGGCTGCAGCCACTCAGCCTGCTCGTCGCCGTGGGCGCCCCCTGCGGCCGCCCCCGCTCCCGCGCAGCCGCAGCAGCCTTTCACCAGGCAGCGTCATGGAGCCGGTCGTAGGCAGGACGCCCAGCCCGTCCAGGCCCCCGCCAAACCTGGCGGCAAGCGCAAATGCAAGAGGCCCTGGGACGGTCGACCCAGAGATGGAGGAGACTGCTCATCTGGAGATGGTGACTGCACCACTCCCTCCCCCGGAGGAGGGCCGGGTGGAGTATCTTTTGTTCATTTTGTTCCACCGCTGGCCCAGCAGCCAGCGGTACCCAAAACATCAGTAAAGAGCGGTCTCCTCAATCTCCGTGTCTCAAGAGGAGGAGAGTGGTGATCCGTGCATCACAGGATCGCTTCCCTCCTCCTCTCTCGCCAGCAGACAGCGGGTGGTTGCCCAAGAGCACCCCTCCTGCCCATTCGTGGAACCAGGTAAGGGCAGTAGCACTCCAGTCCCCGCTTCAAGTCGTCAAACGCCGGGCTGTCACAAGCCTCAAGCCGGGTTCCTGTGTCTCCTCCCACGCGAGGAGAAATCAGGTGAGTGCTACACTACACACCCAGACCCCGCCCCCTGCCGTCACAGGCCAGGCCATCACAGGCCCTGGGGCCGGTCCCTGTGTTCCACCTCGCTGCCCCACCGCGGGCATGTCGGTGGGCCCGTTGGCCCCGCTGGTGCGGTCTCTCGGAGCCTGGTTAGTGCTCCCCAGTCCGTCCCGGTGGCTCCTGCGGACCATCAGACTCGGCTATGCGATTCAGTTCGCCCGGCGTCCCCCCAAGTTCAGGGGCATCCGGTTCACTTCAGTCAAAGCCGTCGATGCCCCTGTCTTGCTCGCGGAGATTGCAGTCCTACTGGCAAAGGATGCAATAGAGCCGGTCCCTCCAGCCGATATGAGGTCAGGGTTTTACAGCCCTTACTTCATTGTGCTCAAGAAAAGCGGTGGGTTACGACCGATCTTGGATCTGCGAGTTTTGAACCGTGCACTTCACAAGATGCCGTTCAAGATGTTGACGCAGAAACGCATTTTTGGATGCGTCCGTCCCCTAGATTGGTTTGCAGCAATCGACCTGAAGGACGCGTACTTTCATGTTTCGATTCTCCCGCGACACAGGCCATTCCTGCGATTCGCGTTCGACGGTCGGGCATATCAGTACAAGGTCCTGCCCTTCGGGCTGTCCCTTTTCGCCTCGTGTCTTCACCAAAGTCGCAGAGGCGGCCCCTTGTTCCCCTGAGAGAACGGGGTGTGCGCATTCTCAACTACCTCTACGACTGGCTCATACTTGCACAGTCTCGAGAGCTGTTGTGCGCACACAGGGACCTGGTGCTCAGGCACCTCAGCCAGTTGGGCCTTCGGGTCAATTGGGAAAAGAGCAACTCGTGCCAGTGCAGAGGATCTCTTTTCTCTGCATGGAGTTGGATTCGGTCAACCAGACAGCACGCCTCACCCAGGAACGTGCTCAGTCGGTGCTGAACTGCCTCAAGACTTTATCAGGCAGGACAGCGGTCCCACTGAAACTCTTTCAGAGGCTCCTGGGGCATATGGCTGCAGCTGCGGCCATAGTTCCGCTCGGTCTGCTCCATATGAGACCGCTTCAGCACTGGCTCCATGGCCGAATCCCGAGGTGGGCGTGGAAACGTGGTACTCACCGGGTTCAGATTACACCGGCCTGCCGCAAGACCTTCAGCCCGTGGTCAGATCCCTCGTTCCTTCGGGCAGGAGTGCCCCTGGAGCAGGTATCCAGGCATGCTGTGGTATTCACGGATGCCTCGGCCACCGGCTGGGGTACCACGTACAACGGGCATGCAGTATCAGGGGTTTGGACGGGCCCCCTTCTGCGTTGGCATATCAATTGCCTCGAGTTGCTGGCAGTACGCCTTACCCTGTGCCGCCTCAGAGGGCGCCTTCGGGGCAGGGACGTTCTGGTCCGTACGGACAACACTGCGACCGTTGCCTATATCAACCGGCAAGGCAGTTTGCGCTCGCGTCGCATGTCGCAACTCGCCCGCCACCTCCTCCTCTGGAGTCAGAAGCATCTGAGGTCCCTTCGTGCCATCCACATCCCAGGAGTGTTCAATCAGGTGGCCGACAAGCTGTCTCGAGCGGCACTTCCTGGGGAGTGGAGACTCCATCCCCAGGCGTCCAGCTGATTTGGAGTCGGTTCGGAGTTGCTCGGGTAGACCTGTTTGCATCTCCAGAAACCACCCACTGCCAGTGGTTCTACTCCCTGTCCGAGGCAATGCTCGGCACGGATGCACTGGCACACAGCTGGCCCCAGGGCTTGCGCAAGTATGCGTTTCCCCCAGTGAGCCTGCTAGCACAGACGCTGTGCAAGATCAGGGAGGACGAGGGGCAGGTCCTGTTAGTGGCTCCATATTGGCCCAACAGGACCTGGTTCCCGGAACTCATGCTCCTCGCGACAGCCCCTCCCTGGCCGATTCCTCTGAGGAAGGATCTGCTTTCTCAGAGACGGGGCACCCTCTGGCACCCGCGTCCAGACTTGTGGAAACTTCATGTGTGGTCCCTGGACGGGACGCGGAGGTTCTAGGTGACCTGCCCCAGGAGGTAGCGCTCACTATCGCTTCAGCACGAGCACCGTCCACAAGACGGGCCTATGCGCTGAAGTGGAACCTGTTCGTCGAATGGTGTTCCTCTTACCAGGAGGACCCCCGGAGATGTTCGATCAGAGCCATGCTTTCCTTTTTGCAACAAGGGTTGGAGCGTAGGCTGTCCCCCTCCACCCTTAAGGTATATGTTGCTGCTATTTCTGCCCACCACGACCCCATAGAGGGGAGGTCGGTGGGGAAGCACGATCTGGTCGTCAGGTTTCTTAGGGGGGCCAGGAGGTTAAATCCTCCGAGGCCTCCCTCCCTTCCCTCTTGGGATTTGGCTTTGGTGCTAAGAGCCCTACAAACTGCCCCCTTTGAGCCATTGCAGTCAGTCGAGTTGAAGTTTCTTTCTATGAAAACCCTACTCCTGACTGCATTGGCCTCAATCAAGAGGGTGGGGGACCTGCAGGCATTTTCGGTCGACGAGTCGTGCCTTGAGTTTGGGCCGGCTGACTCCAGTGCAACACTGAGGCCCCGGCCCGGCTATGTGCCCAAGGTTCCTACCACGCCCTTCAGGGACCAGGTAGTGAGCCTGCAAGCGCTGCCCCTGGAGGAGGCAGACCCAGCCCTAGCTTTGCTCTGTCCTGTACGCGCACTGCGTCAGTACATGGATAGAACTCAGAGCTTCAGGACCTCAGAACAGCTCTTTGTCTGTTACGGAGGACAGCAGGAGGGGAAGGCTGTCTCCAAGCAGAGGATGGCCCACTGGATAGTGGATGCCATCACCTTGGCCTACGAAGCACAAGGTGTGCCCTGCCCGCTCAGGTTGCGTGCTCACTCCACTAGGGGTGTCGCATCGTCCTGGGCGCTGGCTCGTGGTGCCTCGCTAGCAGACATCTGTAGAGCTGCGGGTTGGGCGACTCCCAACACGTTCGCTAGGTTTTATAGCCTACGTGTCGAACCGGTTTCCTCCTGTGTTCTCACCTCAAACGGGTAGTGGCACTGAGAGGGCCGGCTCAGAGTCGGCTTGCGGCGTCCTTACGCCTAATTCTCCAGAGAGTTCCTTAACCAGGCAAACCCTGTTGAGTCCTCCAGCACTCCGGCGTCCGGACGCGGCGGGGCGTCCGGCGCCAGGCCTTCAGCCAATGAATTCTTGAAATCTGGTGCGAGGCTAGTGCCCATATGAGAGACCCTGTCGGGATCCCATATGTGTATTCCACGGTATTCTTATTAGAGCCATGTTTCCCCTGGCGGACCACGTTCTGCCATCTCTAAAGATGCAGCCTGAGCCATCTCAGAGACTTCCATGTGCAATAGGGCCCTTCGGGGTTACTTCACATGTTTGAATGTCACTTAACCCCCTCTGGGAGGAGGTGACTCCGCAGTGTGCCTCTTCCAAGTGGAAGGGCACGCTTCCCAGTGTTATCCTAGTCCTACTGTTTGGGTTGCTCAAGGAACACCAGTAGTTGACCTTCTCTGTGTAGAGCCCGGTCCTATTGTCTGCCTTTATAGGAAGGGTCAGGAGCCCTACACAGGGCACTGGAAGGGGCAGCTCCTGTGGCGCTTTGGTAGGGATCCCAATTTCGTCGGTCATCCGACGTGACTCGGAGTGACCGACTGAAAGGGGAACGTCTCGGTTACGTATGTAACCCTCGTTCCCTGAAGGAGGGAACGGAGACGTCACGTCCCGTCGCCACAGTCGCTGTACCACCGCTGAGCTGCCGGGTCGCCGGCTCGGCTTCTCAGCGAAAACATAATTGATGCGGTGCATCAGCTGCCTCTTATGCTCACGCTGTGATCAGCGGCAGCTGGATGCAATAATCGCATGCCAATGTCCATTGGCTCGTTTAGTTACACTCGAAGTGGATTGGTCTCTCTGGCGAGATCCCAATTTCGTCGGTCATCCGACGTGACGTCTCCGTTCCCTCCTTCAGGGAACGAGGGTTACATACGTAACCGAGACGTTACCATTTCAGACTGATATTTGCTCCTCACGTTTTTTAATTTGTAGCTCATACTTGCATATGTTTTTGAAATCAATGTTTTCAGAGCAAAGGCAGCGTGGAGTGCTGGGATGTCAAATGCAACAAGATGATGTAAGTAGAATTCACGTAAGGAATAATTGACTCCGGACCACTGAATTATTAGAATATATATATATATATATATATATATATATGTATGTATGTATGTATGTTTGAAGAAAAAAGTTTTTTGGGCTATTCTGTTTGGTTTTATAAGCTAATTTGCATTATTTGGTTAACATGTTTAAGTATGTCATTGAGAAGAGGGAAAGGTAAAGCAATGAGTCAAGTATTTTTGCCTATTTTGAAATATAATTTAAATAATTATGTCTAACACAATTCCAGTCAAAATAGAAAATTATAATAAACTATAGCATATCCAACATGTATCCGCATACCCGGCAAAAGCTTGATACTGTGGAGGACCAGGAATGTTGGCCTTTCGAAGGTCTCTTATTCACTTTTCCTAAAATAAGCCAGCAGTGAAAAAATTAATAAAATATTGTGAAAAGTGCAGTTGCAGTGAAAAGTTTGAATTGTGCCAGAGCTCTACCCTCCTAATCTGCATGGTAAAATACAAAGATTTCGCAGTGATCTGATTCTGTAAGTTTTTTTTTTTTTTTTTTTTTTTTTTTTTTACTACAACATAACTGTAGTAAAACCATGTTTTACTGCATTTATACATGTGAAGATGACGAACTAGATTAAAAAAATTGTTAGCTAATACGTGCATATTAACAGGGTAAACATTAACCATGCGACCATATAATGTGATTAAATGTTAACAAACTAAGTGTATCAGCAATCATAAATTATATAAGAAATTTCTTAGAAATATATTTTTACCTAGGTGACGAGGATCACTCAAATGCAGTTACGGGGTTTTTGACCAGCGAATGTATACAAATGTGCATTTCTTCCATCATTAAAACGGCGGCATCACATTACGTTTTCATCAACCGGTTACAAAGTGTAAAATACATTTGGCCAAAATCTTATTTGTTTAAAGATGCACAGGCTATTTAAATGTATGACTAAGATGGCAAATGCTAGACCTCTCTCTCAGGTCCCACATGTCTCAGACCTCAAATACATAAAATATGAGCCTTTATAGACATAGGCTGTGTCCGAAAGCTCTAAAATGCTGTCTTCGGAGGCAGCATTCTGAGACAGGAAGGCATCAAGGCACGTCCGAATCCAAATTCTGCTTCACTTCCTGTCTCTGGAGGTACCTTCTTCTGATTGAATTTTGAAGGCAGCATAGATGTATCCTTCGCTGCCTTTGATATCCCACAATCCTGTGCATTCCATTCCGTGACAGTTGAGCTAAAAAATAAAGATGGCGTCTGAAAGTTGTGTTTGGTGGTCAATTTGTGTGTAAATGTATGTTTCTGACTAACTTTTTGCACTTTTGATGTTATTTCTAGCGAGAAATCAGTATTATAATAATTAAATATTCATTTAGTTATCATCAAAACTCGTTCTATTTTGTTGTAGATCATTAAACCGTTACGCTGCCTCAGAAGCCTGTCCGAAATCAGTTTCATGAGGTGCCTTCATGCAAAAACGCATACATTCGCACTCCAGGGGCAAAATATCACGTTATTGAAGTTACTTCAACCCTTGAGGTAACTCAAGAGATTGAGTGTGTTGTGAATTAGCCTAGGTAGGTACCTCTCTGGGTCTGTCTCTCAAAAGTGTTTGGCAGCAGCGTCCCTGCTAGTGAAATTTTAAGTTCATTTTCCTCACGAACAGTGCCGTTGTTACTTCGCTTCGCCTGTGAGAAATGTCATGTACTTTTAAGTTGCTAAACTATTTACTGACAAAGTCGTCAGAACAGCGCTAACAACATTAGCGCGTATGTTTCCATGTGTGTAAACTGTGTGTGTCTGTAAGGGAGAGAGGGCGGGAGAAATAGAGTATGTGCTTTACGTACATAATAAAACGTAATTTTGTGGCAAAACATGGAACTGATCTGTCGTTTTTATCCCGTTGCTTACTATATTTATGTGTTTGGCCAGTGTCATTTTGGGTTTTGGTTATTTTGTGGTTGTAAGACCTTTTGAAATAACTGAAATCATTCGGCGAAGTGATATGTACATGTAACACGGTCAAGAGCTGCCTGGAACTACGTTCGCCGTGCGTTTCCCTGAAAATAATTGCACACTTTAGAACGTTCATCAGCCAATCAGATTCAAGCATTCAGCGGCCCCGTAGTATAAATTGATTTAATTGATGGGTTTTAGTGTTCTGCAAGATGTAAATCATCACTTTATGAAAGGTTAAGTATATTTCTTCATTTTTAATTTTTGGATGAATTGCTATTTTTACAAATGTAGCAGCACAAATGGGTCTTCTGGAGTAGTACAATATTTTAAACTGAAATTTAAATCTATGCATTGATCAACTCATGCATACACAGCCCAGACAAATACTGGTTCTTTCACACCACATGAAGGACATCATGATATCCAAGGATGTTTGATGTAATGTAGTGTGCCACCATTTTTGATTCAGACTGTATTGGCAGAATAAATAACATATTAATTTTCAGCTTGCCTTTGATTCAGAGTCATTATGCTTCAGAAGAATACGAGTTGGGTCTTGAAAGTTCTAGTTATAGTAGGCTGTCTAAATATGGATTACAAAAAAGGTATTTTGTGTTATATTTCCACTTGAACCTATCTTAAAGTTGCTTTGGGTTTGTATAAAGGTGTTTTGATTTATTATTTATATTTATTGATTTATATGTATTTGCTTGTTTTATTAATAAAAATCCTATTTAATTCCAGCTCAAGAACATTCAGCTGATACACCCCTGAAAGTTTTTCCCAAATAAATCCAGTTGACGGACAGCTCTGAAAGACATGTTGTGAAAATTACAAATTTTTGAAAAGTACTACAGGGTTTTAATTGGGCACACGCCCTACTGAAGAAACACTACTCTGATCCTTCACAGTGTTATTTTCATTTATGAAAATTTAAATATGACTTTCCACACAATTGTTAATTTTATGATTTGTTGTGACATATACTGACACTTTTTGTTAATGCATTTAGAAAAAGGAGCCTGACCAGGTGCAGAAGGCAGCAGTCCCTATCATTGCTGTTGAGGAGGAAGAGAATGTCATGAGGGAACCCACTGGATGTTTTGATTGTCTTTGAAGACAAAGTGGTGATGTCAGCCAAGTCTAGGGTCAGTGCGCTGCTGCTGTTTTTGCACTTTATGCCCTTATTTAGAGTACACTAACTTCTCAAAGCAGCTTTACAGAAAATGCATGTCTCTACATTACAATTTAGCCTGATCTGTACTATAAATACTATACTTTTCAAATAGTGTTGTATCGTGATTTATAGTGAGCTACATGGGTTGTACTCACTTCTGTTGTATACAGTATGTTTGACTAATACACTGGAAGCAATACTGACACGATATACTGATACAATTCCGCACTGCTAATCATGATGTTCATTCTATTAAGTAGTATGGGTTTAATACAGGACATTTACAGTCTGATGTAGTAAGAAGAATAAGTTGTATGAACATGCCACACACAAGTACAACTGATGTGCTAGCGGCCATCAGGCCCAAGTGTAACAAGGAGCAATTCTTTGCAGAATTGCAGTATTTTTTGTACATGTATAATTTAAAATTGTTTTGTATTGTTTTTGTTTTGTTTTTATTTTACATGTTCGAAATAAAGTCTCAAAAAACTTCACAAAAAAGTGAAGTTTGTGTGTTGCTGCTGTTACAAAATGTTATTTTTATGTTTGTTTCTTTCAGTGTTCTTTTTATTTAAAAACATGGTTGGTGCATTTTATGTTTTGCAATGCTAAAACCATTTGAAGTTTAAATAAACACTGTTTGAATTGTTAATAATGTGTCTCTATCTGTCATTGAAGTTATATATTTATTGTAATGACCTTGAAAAGTGGATTCAGCATTGGGGAAAAATTAGCATCTTTTTACTCAAAAATAATACATTTGTAATGTACTCCTAATACAAAAAAAGTACACTTTAATATCGCTAATCAAGCATGTAAATAGGCATATACTTAGTGTACTAAGTATACTTGAAGTTGTTCCAATTTAGCATATAAAAGTACACTAAATACACTTAAAGTTATACTTAAGTATAATTTAATTACAACTAAAATACACTTAGTACAAAAATAGTTGTTCCAAAATAGCACATTTCAAGTTAACTAATCATTAACACACTTGAAGTAAACTGACATTTAGTCTGGCTGCAAGTATACTTAGTATACTTTTTTTTTTCTCACTAGGGTGGTGGTTCAGTGGGCAGCACTGTCGTTTCACCCCAGAAAGAAGACCCAGTTTCAGTTGTTCTGTGTGGAGTTTGTGTGTTCTACCAGTGTCTGTGTGGGTTTCCTTTGGGTTCTCAGGTTTCTCCACAATTCAGAAACATGCAGCATAGGCGAATTTGATACACTAAACTAGCCGTAGGTGTGAATGTGAATGTGATTCCCAAGCTGTGCAATGGGGAAGGTTGGGAAAAGACCTGGCAGCCTACCCCAGAAAAATCACTGCCATGTAAATTTGTGGACAGCCTCTTATACATGGGGAGAAATGGCCACAAAATCACCAAAAATTCTGATGTGATTGGTGATTGGTAATGGGTGTATAGATTCATCAAAATCCTGGGGGAAAAAAAGTATCACGGATTCCACAAAAAATATTAATCAGCAAAAACTGTTTTCATCACTGATAATAATAAGAACCATTATTAATAAATGAGTAGAACAGAAATAAATTTTGGAATATATTAAAATAGAAAACATTTCTTTTAAATTGTAATAATATTTCACTACATTACTGTTTTTTTACTGTATTTTTGATCAAATAAATGCAGCATTGGTGAAAAAATCTTAATTATTCAAAACTTTTGACCATATACATAATGATATACATTTTATTTTTAATGCCACCATAGTCAGATATATTAACCTTATAGCTATATATATATATGGTATATGGTTTTATATATGGTTTTTCATATGTTTTTAAGACTTTTTAAGGCATGTGGAGTTATGTAGTCTTTGTTAATTATTTGTTTTTAAGATCTTGATGGACATGGAGCACTGTGTACAATCCTGCACAGTTACGCAGATGCCACGCTCCACAGGCTAAAGGAAGTGCCTGCTTCCCCGTTCGTGCTAGCCAAGGGAAACTCGCGTTCTGGCTCAGACTCACAGAACGTGGCCAGCAAACCTGCTGCTGGGTAACACAATGTGTGTAAACAACATGACAGTGCTCTTCCAGTCACCCCGAGAGAGGCCTGACCTTCACATGGATTTGACACAGCAGCACAGAGCCATGCTAGCAGCAAAGCTGAGCTTGTGTGTTTGTTTATTTGGTGTAGGGATTAATATCAAAGATGCTTATGGTGAATTTGGTAAGATGCATACAGCAAACACAATATGAAATGGGATAATAAATTTCCATGTAAATACCATCTGAGAGGCTTAAATTCTTTAAAGGCTCACATCGGCACGACATGTTGTGCTGTGCACCGCATGCATGGACTGCAATGCTAATATGATGCATTATAAATGCAGTGTGTTGTGATGCCATGATACTATGAAAGAATCCAGTGTTTATAATTTATTCAAGCAATGCTAGACATTTCGTGCTTGACAACGAATGACTGAATTCATGCTGTGGGAGCCAAAGGAGGCTCCTATGTGCTTTCTTGTACTCCACCTCCAAGTCTTTCTCTTACTCATGCATGCCATGTGGCCTTAAAATACAGTTGTTTACTCAAAAGTGTTAGGACACTGACAGAATAATGTAGCTGAATGACAAAGATACAAACAGACTGAAACTTTCCATTAATAATCTGTTCAAATTTTGGTAACACTTTATTTTAAGGTGTCCTTGCTACACGTTACATTACTATTATAATAACAATAAATTATGCATAATTACATGTAAGTAACACTAAGCCAAACCTTAATCCTAACCCTAACCATATAGTAAGTACATGTAGTTAATTAATATTACTCATTACTTAAATTTATAATTACACTGTAATTAAATGAAAATAAAGTGTAACCCAAATTTTCATATGACATAGATTGCCAGTTAAGTTCTACCAATTGCTTATATCGATTACCAGTAGTTTTATTGTAGTTACAATGTATTTTTGAGGTTACTATATTGGACAACTATATGAGGAACATGTTTTTGAAAGTCAAAGGGTTTGTGTGAGTGGACATATGAGTTATGTGATTTTACATGCAGAATGGGGCAGGTTTTTGAAAGTCAGTATCTGTGTTTTCTCTCACTGCTTCATCACTCTGAGCGGGTTTCTCTCACTAGTGAGTAAATAATGGAAAACATGTAGTGGAGCTGGAACTGAGTGATCACAGAAAACTATGCCACTCCACTTCTGTATGCTGCTCCAATCCAGCTTTCAGTCAGTGAATTACTTGGTGACACGCAAAGATTGATGCTGATCATCACAATCCTGCTGGTATTCAGTACAAAACTGCCAAAAATGTGATTGGAAGCTGTAAAATACAGAAAATTCCAGAAAGCCATCATTTAACGCTTGGCTTGTAACATTATTACTAAAAAGTCCTGGCAACCACAGTTACCTGTTTTATCTATCTATCTATCTATCTATCTATCTATCTATCTATCTATCTATCTATCCATCCATCCATCCATCCATCCATCTATCTATCTATCTATCTATCTATCTATCTATCGGTGCAGCAGTTCACTCCTGTCAGTCCATTTGTTTCCTGAGTTCAGATTGTCCTTATTATATTTAATACAAAAGGGGGTTAAAGTATCAATAATTCCTGCCTACTGGATTCATAGGAACAAATCTGAGGGAAATACTGTTATGTTTTGGCTTGTAAATTCTTGGGGTCTCTGAGACCCCAGTCATGACACTAAGTCAATCTCAACAATGGCTTTGAAATACTGCGTAAGCTGCATGTTAATGTATGAGCTGGTGCAGTCCAATATTTTCTGAAATGAGCCCACCATGAGAAGCCGGTGTAAGGATGGAGGAATTAGCTCATACCTTCTTGAAGGGGATCCTCGCCGCCGCCACCGTCGTCTGGAGTTTTGCGTTTCTTCGACATTGGCGGTCTAATGTGACGCGTTCTCTGTTGTCTGTTTGTTCTTGGCTCCAAACGGAGATACGAATGAGGACGATTGACACTCACTTGTCTGGACAAGCACATAAAATTGGCAGGATGTTGACAGTTGAAACCTTCACAAAGCACGATCCCCATTCATTCAGACGTCCACAGTTTCCAATTCTCTCCACTACGAGACAAACGCAACGGGAGCAAAAGTTGGCATGGTGCGCGAGTGATGATGCTGGTAAAGCAATGTGTGAATTAAAAAAAAAAAGAAAGAAAGAAAAGAAAAACGAAAAACCCTCAAATATGTTCAGCTTCGGATTTAAAGCATAAGAAACACGCACGGATTTTCCTCTGACAAATGAGAGATGTTGCTACAAAAGTGATTTGCGCATCACGTGTGCCCGGGATTATACTGAAGCAGAAAAGTACGCATCCACGACAGTTTGCAACTCAAATCGCGCTCGTCTCTTCGCAGAAGCACGAACACCCAGGGTGTTGTTGACCATGTTTTTGTGATACGCATCAGTACTGACATTTTCAGATATGTTGGATATCTCAATAACCACTGTGTCCAGCTGCCAGTCAACCGAGATCGCCTTTCCGCCGGTGAACTTCTTGTGAAGGAGCTGCGAAGAGTCACCGTTTGAAAAATCACTGTTGTCTGCCACTCAAGTCAACGCAAAAATAAGGTTTATCTAGGGAGAATTTCTCTTTTTCTGTCTGGGTCCAGTTTAGAGCGCTAATAGACCACCAACTCCTCAAATACTGGACGGACAGAACAAAACACTGTACCTTTGCTCTTACACAGAGATCATCTGTCCAGCGATGCATTAGCGATGTTCGCCTTATGTTGAGCGCGCTCTTCTCAAAACTTCTTAGTCCGGTTGCAAGGAAACCACGGAGTGACCAAACGAAGCGCTCTCTTGGTTTTAAGTGACTTAAACTTTGCGCAGAGGCAGTTTTCGTCGCTTTTCGAGCGTAAACGTTCTGTGTGTGTTTTGGTGGCACGAAACAGTTTAAGAGTTCTGTATAAATAAGGCTCCATCATCAGCAGCAGCATCAGGGCTCTAGCGTTTCTATTCAAGAGACAGATGACGTCAGTAGCCTCCTCCGCAAATCGTGCCAAGGCTCCAGTTTAGATTGACTCAAATGATGAACTCGCGTATAAGCCACAGTTTGATAGAAAACAGCCCAAGAAAAGTAATGCAAAGAAAGTTACCACCACCAGTCAGTTACTTTGTTTGCAATAATTACACTGGAGCTAATTTAAACATGTTTTAGGTCTCACGTGAGGAACTGGACAGTAAATAGTTGCATTGAAGCGACTTATCAGTTGTTGGATAACAAGTAGCGTAATGCTTAACCAGAACAAATCTTAAGGCGAGACATGAAAAATAATAGTTATTAGGCAAGTCTTGTAAACACATGCACTGCACATGCACATTGCAAGTCTTGTAAACACATTGCTGCAGTTTCGAGTTTCGGCTGTTCCCAGAAAAACGCACAAGAAATATGTATTAATTGATTTGCATTGCCAGTTGTATCATTGCACCCCACCGTTCTAGCTCGCATGTTTTACTTGATCTGGTAACACTGGTCTCAGCATTTTAGTGACGTGAAATGACAGCTGTCACAGCGTGACTTGCCCCCTTAGCTGTTGCCATGTTTTAAGTCAGAAATTATCTTAAATTGTCTTAAAGGTGTTGTCAATATTGCACTCTTCAGCATAGCAATTTAGACAAGTTCAACAGTTCAGTCAGCGTGAGCACCTGTTGAGGCGCAAAGCAGCATGTTTATGATACAGCTGTTTATCAGTAATAACGTTTTAACAGGTGTGGCTAATGGTGTGCGACTGCTTGGCAGATCATTTCTGATCTTTAGCAACAGTCTAGTCGGAAATACACACATTCTATTAAAAAAAAAAAAAAAAAAAAAAAAGCCACTGCTGTGTAGTGTAAAGTGGGTTCGTTCGTAATCCTGGACATAATACACATTCGTAACTCTAAATTTTGTATTTAACATGTTTTATTGTCATTTGTTGTTAGAGGACTATCTCATATCACTCTAGCACTGCGAGTGACGTTCTCCTTCAGTGTTTTCTGTGGGCAAACAGGCTGCAAGCGCTCCCCCCCCCATTCACTGCAGCTCTATTGACGTCAGAGCTGCTTGCGTCAATGCTCTCTCTTTGACAGAAAGAGTTTTTTTTCCCTTGGATCCTAATAGGATTATTATAGAAAAATGCCCACAGGCCTTTTCATTGCTAATAAAACGACATTTTCAGCCTCTCGTTTGATGCATTATATTAAAATATGAAATATAATGTATAGTCTATTAAAATGTGAAATATAACTATTATGTATAATCTATGTGAAAAATTCTCCCCAGATCCATGTGTAGATGAGAAATCTACTATTCACAATATACAATATAATATATAAAATTAAAAACTAAGGCACATATTAAAAAACAAAATGCCTTGTGAGTATAAATGCCTTATGTGTTTCCTAGTAGGGGGTCAGCATATTTCTCCCACCCACCCCCCTTTGAGAGCACATTAGAAAGCAGAATTAATCCTTCCCATGTTAGCTCAACACAAAGCTATGATGTCAATTGGTGTTTGAGGCTTGACTACTCTCCAGTGTAGCACCATACTTTTGTGTACTATATTGACCAGTTCATAAGTGATTTGCTAACTAGTCTATCCATTGTTCATAGTTTTTAGCAGTAGCCTAATTAAGTTCGTATTCTGATCCTAAATACTACATCACTAATCGCAGTTAGTTAGTTCATTTCACTGATTTTGTGGCTTTCAGTCTGTTTATTAAGTCCAAATTACAATTATTATTATTTTTTTATTTGGATGCTTACTATATAGTTTCACATTTCTCTTTAGGAATTATGAGTGATAAAATACTGTTGTGTTGCTCGAATAGTTTGTTGTTGTTCTGTCTTTTGTTTCCACTGTGGAGCAACTGGTTGGGTGCATGTGCAAGCTGAGCTTACAGAGAACACACGGTCAGAAAAACCTAATGTACATCACACACATTTTGCACATACTATGCTCAGTAGCAAACCACGCAACTGACCCTTCGCAGGGAGTATGACTGACAGGCGATCTGACCAATCACAACGGCAAATCTGCTATTTTGGTCCAACAAACAAACCAGACAGGAGAGTCGATTAACATCGGTGGACTTAAACTTGAAAAATGGTGTGTATTGACCCACGGTTGAAACAAGATATCTTCTGATGTTCATTCATGTTTATTTCATGTTATAACTAGTAAAGAGGAAGAGGAATTCTACCAAGGGGGATCACCACTGCATGGGTGACCTGTTTCGACCTCACTCTGAACATCACTAATGCTCTAAATAGAATGATAATCTTTGTTCTCTCTTTACCTTTCTTGCCTTAGAGACCTGGTACAGGTAAGAACTGATTTAATATTATTTAATATTATTAGTATTATTATTATACACAATTCAGTTAATCACCTAGGTGGTGCAAGCGCCTTGTGTCTCTGTGAATTGTGGTGTATTTTGCATGAGTTGGATGAATTTATTGCAGTTTGATACATTGGTAGAATATACTATCCAGGGGTGCCGTAAGTGGGGGTTAAGGTTAAGGAGGTTAAGGAGGTTAGGACGATTCCAAGGGCCCGACGATGGAGGGGGCCCCCCGAGGGGGATGGACGCGATTTCTACTGAGGAGAACTATGGAGGGGAATGCGGAGCACAATTTCTATTAGGAGGAACGCGGAACGCGATTTCTAGTCAAGGGGAACGCGGAACGCAATTTCTACCGAGGGGCACGCGGAACACGGAAATGCCCTTTGTGCTTGGGAGTTGCTCATTTGAGAGAGGATGTGGATAATCCCTGTGCTGCAGTGTGTTACCTGTCTAGGGACAAACAACTTCGCTGCACTAATAAGACGCAGTTCTGTACCTGAGCATGGGAAGGAGAGAGAAAGTTTATTGGACAGGTGCCCGCACAAGCACTCATGTGATCGTCATGACTCCACACACAAGCCGTGAAATTGTGGTTCGGGCAACTAAATGCCCAACACCAGCTTTGTCAGCAGAAGGTGGCAACACAGACATTCAATTGCACATCCCAGTGGCATCGTCAATGAAGGAGGAGTTTCCTTCAAATACTCTTGTTACTTTAATGCAGGCATGATTGTTTGCTTGCAGTCTCCATTGCCTGATCCAGCTCCTGTTGAGGGTGTCTGGGAAGGCATATAGCACACTAATTCACCAAGCATTCCATGTGGTAGATAATTATACTTCAGTGTTGAGAACAGCATGGAAGAAACCATCTTAAAAGCCTCAATTTAATGCAGGCTGTAGATGGTTGGCCAATGCCCATTACCCAACAGAAACTGGACTGGGGCATATGCCACCAGTAGAACAAGCAATAGCTTCATGGACTGCCCTAGGACCCACCCGTGCTTCTGCTAACACTCGCTGTCCCAGGAAGGAGTGTGCTAAACCTGTCCATCTGATTACGATCCTTTAATGCTTCTGCATGTGCAACTCATACAGGCAATGCTTTGGCTATCCAATCAGCATCTGTATGGCAAACAATAAGCACAGATGAACAGGATTCTAAGAACTGTGTTGATTCGGTTTTGGCTGCTTATTCTGAATTGACACGCAATGTGGGGCGATGTCTTCGGCTATTTTATTTCGTAGACAAATATGGCTGACACAAACGGCTTTGCCGGGTGCTATAAGAGGTGAACTAATGAGCCAGTGGTGCCTGGTTATGTCTTTCATTTAGACTCTCAAGAGGTGCTGGATAGAGAAACTGTCCAGCAAGCCTGTCACAAACCTTCCATAGTCTCCAGACAAAGACTTAGGGAATCCCAGAGAATGCAACAACCTGCTTGGTCTAGAGGAAGTGCTGTTCCTTTCATGTCCAAAGGCAAAATCCTGCCACACATTCCCAGAGGAAAAGTCAGTCCCGGGGGAGAGGCCAACAGGGAAGATCACAGGTGCCTTTCAATGCACAGCAGACTGGATTCTATTCAACTTTATTACATACTTCCAAAAAAAGAACAGCGGTCATTAGCCGTTCTCGACCTCAGGTGCCTCAATCAATACTTGAAAATTCTTCCATTCAAAAATGATTCATACAAAGATGGTAATGCAGTCCATAAGTGCAGCAGAATGGTTCACAAATCCATGGATTTAAAAGATGCCTATTTTCATGTCCCAATTTGCCAGAGCACAGGCCCTTTCTTCGCTTTGCTATTCAAGGCTAGGCCTTTCAATTCAGGGTTCTACCATTTGGCCTGTCATTAGCATCGAGAGTCTTCACTTGGGTGAATGCAGTCGCCTTAGCTCCCCTTCCGTTACACGGGATCAAAATCCTGCCATATCTGGACAATTGGCTAATTTGTGCTCCTTGAAGGTGATTCAGAATATGGAGGAATTTCTAGCCCATATTCAGATCCTATACAATATACCCTATACAATGATGGTTCAACTCTTTGTGCCTTCATCTGAAAGAAGACAGAAGGAAGAGACAGTTGGTGTCGCAGGCCTGCATGCGAGCCTTACTCCCCTGGAGGGACAAGAGCTTCCTTCGCAGGGGAACCCACTGGGCAGTCTTCCCCACAAGAGATCAGTTATCACAACGGACGCATCACTGACAGGTAGGGATGCCTTTTGGGAGGGCGGGTCAGAACATATGAATGTGCTCAGAGGGCTGTTCATCTTGCTCATAAAGCCTTGTTACTATTTGTATGCCACAAACATGTACTGGTAAGAACGGACAGTATCTTTGCAGTTTACCACATAAATCACCAAGGAGGGACGAAATGACTAAGATGCCTTAAGGTGGCAACAGATCTTTTACCATGGGGATGGCCACGGCTGTCCTCACTGAGCGCAATCCACATTCCGGGTGCAGCAAACAGTGTGGCCGACATTCTGTCCAGGACGGGGCCTCTCCCAGGGGAATGCTGATTACACACAGAGGTGGTAGCCCAAATTTGGGCCAGATATGGGACAGCAAAGGTAGAAACAACCCATTGCCCGAGATGATTGTCTCTTACAGTACAAGAAGGCAGCTTGAACCTAGATGCTTTGTCACAAGAGTGGCCGACAGACTTATTGTATGCTTTCCCCTCTTTCCTCAGATCCCTCAATTCATTCAGAGGGGCAGGGAAGGTCATTACACATTTCTGCTAGTTGCTCCACGCTAGCCAGGAAAGCCATAGTTTCCAGATATCGTTTAGGTGATTCGGGGTCACCAATGGCAGCTATCATCACGAGTGGATCTCCTATCACAAACAGTGGGGCAGATTTGGCATCCAAACCCAGTGGGCCAGCCATTAGCCCGACATCCCTTGGTATGCCAGTTTCTGAAGGGAGTTCATAGTTTGTGTCCATACCACCCTTTTATGGGCACCAAATTGAGACTTGCCTCTCGTATTAGACTCTCTCACTAAGCCCCCTTGTGAACTAATGTTTGATGCAGATTTTAAAGCTTTGTCCCTGAAGACGACTTTCCTCATGGCTATTTACTCTGCTAAAAGGATAGGAGAATTGTGTGCTCTATCCAGCAGCCACGACTGTCTATGTTGGAAACCAGATGACACAGGGGTGTCACTCTGAACTAACCCTGCCTTTTTGCCAAAATTGAAAAAAAAAAATACTCAGTTTAAAAATCAAATACTATAGATGGTTGTTTCAAGTTTCAACCCCCTTCTTCTTTACCAACTTAACAGGAGGGTTTGCTCACCCTATGTCCAGTAAGGGCATGACGCATAAGTGTTACTCTCATTCTCAGCTTTTTGTTTGCTATGGAAAGACCAGGCTAGGGTCGCCACTTGTGTAACTACTTTATGGGCTGCAGTAAAGGGAGTTCAGGTGGAGGATGTTTGTGTGGCAGGCAGTGTCATGGTCTATGGCATGTAAAGTCACAAAATTTCATTGATGTGATGAAATTTGACCTGCGCCACTGACTTGCCGTTCACAAAGTCCATAAGCTTTTCGCTTATGGACTCATAGCCAGGGGAAGGCTAAAACTTGCCCAGCCTTACACGTTCCGTAGTAAGATATTAAGGGGGGCTTGGGGCAAATTAATGGCACCAAACTGGACAAAAATGCCCCGGCACAATTAAACTAAATTTATTACGGCTGTCCCAAATAAAGTGAAAATGAAATGAAAAGTTGCATCATATATTTTTACACATTTTTTTTACGGGGGTAGTTTTTATGGGCAGCAGAGAAAACTGTAGCAGAATTAGGGTGTGCTAAATATAGAAAGTCAGTAAAAAAAATTCTGATGTCACATGTTCAAGGAGATGTCTCAAAAGACTTTAAAACAAATTATTAATTCTAATAGAAGCATATATGCTACAAAGTTTATGGCATTTTATCATTAATAAATCATGAAACATGAAATCATGTCTTTGAAGTATGTTAATATCATTTGCACATTCTGTAGGACACTTTTAATGTGTGTTCTTTTACTGTTAAATTTCAGTGCAGTTTGTGATTTCTGAATATTTTTGCTATCCTGCTGCCCTGTGGACAATCTGAATAATTAATTGAAAGATTAGAAGCTCACCAATTCATAATTATCTGTAACGGAGCTTATGTTATTCATATTGCATTCATTTTAGCTTCATTGCAATTAATATATTTAACTGAATAACACATTAGTTACTATTATTACTAATACTATTTTACTGCCTATCTCATAATTCTGATTGCACTATAATTTGTTTAGACAGTGAGAGAACAGAAGTAATCAACTTGTTTTAATTATTCTCCTCTCATGGATGTGTAAATTAAAATCACTTTTTTAGTTCT
Organism: Spinibarbus caldwelli; assembly: GCA_039654775.1. NCBI lineage: Eukaryota > Metazoa > Chordata > Actinopteri > Cypriniformes > Cyprinidae > Spinibarbus > Spinibarbus caldwelli. Next base: position 27,796,858 of record CM077243.1, read on the forward strand.
TAGAGACCTCAGTATTTTTCCTGTGTTGACATTGGAAAGGTTTGGCAATCAGTCAAGTTTCCCTCTGGCCCCACTGTTAAATGACTGGAGTGTCTGAAGATGGATGCAATTCCTCACCTAATGAGTGGAATTTTCACATGATAGAGGGGAACACGGCATTGACTTATTGGGTGCAGAATCACTTATAAAAGTCCTGGGGAAAAAGGTGTAATGACGTCTGAGTATCCATGAGGTCTAAGCAATCTCTGAAGAAGGATCTAGATCCAGTGTTGGGCAGTAGCGTCGCTACAAGTAGTGGCGCTAGTAGTTTAACTACATTTCTCAGTAGCGTGGTGGTAGGGTCGCTGTTTTCTGAATCAAATAGCTTTTCAGTAGCGAAGCTCTATTTTTGATCAAGTAGCGCGGTAGCATCAACAAAAGCTAACGTTGCATTTTCCAAAGCATTTCTGAAACTCAAGCTCAAAATGTTAATAATATGACACATGTAACGATACAAATAGCCAGGCCTATACATCTATATGGTAACACTATACAATAAGATTTCATTAATGCTAGCTGTATTAACTAACATGAGCATACAATGAACAATACATTTATTACAGTATTTATTAACCTTTGTTAATGTTAATGAAAATACAGTCGTTCATTGGTAGTTCATGTTCACAGTGCATTAACTAATGTTAACAAACACAACTTTTGATTTTACAGTTTTTCTCAGTCACTTCGGTGCATTTCTCGAATCATCCTTAATATTTGCAAAGTATGTGCATTTCTCAAAACTATTTGTACAAACAGCACCACACAATGGATTACCTGCAAAAGCCTGAAACCTGTTCAAAATCTTTAGTTCATCTCTCAAAGGTATTTATGTCAATGAAGATATCAGACAGTGCCATCAGAATGAAAAGTCCTTGTGTCATTGTTCACAAACAAGATAGTCAAAATGCTTAGTCATGTTGTCAATATAGGCCTAACAGTGCAAACTGTTCATATTACCTGATATAAACTATGGCAACAGTTTGGATGACAGTTACTGTATTGAAATACAGAAGGCTGCACTTCTTATGTTTGCCATACCCATTTCAAAAGTATAATTTACATATTACTGTATGTGGGGATATTGATTGAAAGAGACTGGATAGGATTCACAGTTACACTTTTATTAGTGATCTGACCAAAAAAAAAAACAAAAAAAACATTACAACGTCATTGTGATATAGAAAAGAAAAATAAATACAGGCACAAAGGCAAAAATACAAAATTAGAAAGACAAACACAGGCAGAGCTTTGCTTTTGCATGTAGCACTGTATGGAGGAATTTCAGAGAACTGCTTTGTCATTGATCTACATTCTCTTCATTAGTGAAAGTTAAGATTCACCTGCACAATCCATGGCATATTTACAAAAAGACTAATAGAAATGTTTAGAAAATATGCTTGACAGTTTATGACTACTAGATCAACCATTTTGCATTTAATGAATTATACGATGAACTAATGAGATGTTTTGAGGGGTAAAACAATTGCACAGAGAACGATATAATACATTTTGAGCAATATAACATTAGCAACTGATAATGTAGGAAAACGCAGACAAATGTACATAATCAGTTGCATGAATGTACCAAAGCAATTGCAACTTGTTCAAAAGAATGAGAAATTGCTTTTATCATGTGCACAAGTGACTAGATGATGTGGATCTTGAACAAGTAGTTTTGAGAATTTCATTTCTGATCTGAGAAATGCACCAAAGCAACTGAGATAAACTGAAATAGTGCATTAGTACATGTTGAAATTAGCATTAATAAATGCTGCAGAAGTATTGTTCATTCTTAGTTCATGTTAACTACACTAGTTAATTAATGTTAATTAATGAACCTTATTGTTAAGTGTTACCCTTTATATAAATGTATCTGTGTACAATAAAGCCACAATACCAACGACCAATAGGAGGTTTCCGGCCGACAGGAAAAATTTATTTTGCCTATGTCACAATATGAGGTAAATCCGGCCCTGTACATGATAGTGATTTTTGTTGCCAAATTGGTTTGGAACAGTTGTTGAATAAACAATTAAACTGAATGCCTGTCTATCTATCTTGACTGACAGTTTTATTGATCACTGAGAGAGCATTGACATGGTATGATGTTCTTTCAATATAAAAATGATTAAAAAAGCTTAAATGCTTAAATGTAGTAAACTACTTTTGCCATGTTGCTGTAGCTTAGCTTGCTACATTTCCCAGGGCTGTAGCTTTAGTGTAATGAAGCTTCATTTAATTAGGAGTAACTGTTAGCTTAGCTCACTACATTTTCCAAGTAGCTTGCCCAACAATGTCTAGATCCATTTAAAAGAACTGCTTGCTCAACACTTAAGGACAATACATGCTTATGGACAGATGAGATGCCTGTAAAATGTTTTAAATAAAACTTGTTCATAAAGATAGGTTCAATATTTAGTTTTAATGGACGCAACATGACTATATTATTGTTATTATAAAAGTTTAAACCATCTATGGTATGCATTCATTTAAATGCATACATTTTATACAGTATAATATTTCTATATTTGTCCCTTTTTTTTGAAAAATAGCTGAAAAATAGCTCTAAAAACTATTTTCCTTTTTATACAATATGATTATTAATTTTTATTTTTTTCATACAGTGATGTTCATGTCTCTTTTTTGTGTGAAATCTTTAAATTAAATTAAACATGCAGCAAGAAAAATAAGTTGTTAAATAAATGTACAGAAATGTGTTTAATAATACAAAATTTTATGCATTCTGAATTCTAATTCAAAAATGAAAAAAAATTAACATTTACACTTTTTACAAAAGATTGTCTGCTCAGCTGTGCACATACAGTATCCTTCAAAAAATATATAAATAACCGTTATGTACAATATGCCATAAAATAATGACTTGCATAGTACTTAATGACAAACAATTGTTTACAATTGTGAGTTTTTATAGGAAGATTTTGGTTAGGTCAACATATGCTTTAGTTTTGTATGTAAAGCATACAAATCCTGAAATTAGTTTTGTATGCAAAGCTAGTATGTTGGTCTCAAAAGCTATTGCATGAAAGCAATAATAGATGTACATGGCTTTAATTAAATCCGTAGGGTGGACGTCCTATAAGGAGGGTGGTGTGACTTGGGTCCAAGCTGTAGGAAGGCGTACATGTGCTGAACTGTCATATTGTGAAGCCTCGTGCACCTCAGGCACAGCAGTGGAGTCATATAAAGGAGAGCCAGAAGAGGGCACTGTGGCCGGGTGAGCCAGGCTGCTGTAGTGACCGGCAGAGCTGCGGAGGAACTGGTAGCCCAAACTGCTGGTCATACTTCCAGTCTGAGACACTGGGGTCAAAGGAGAGTTCCCTACGGACCACAGGCTGGTGTACTGACTGCAAACAGGAAAACAGACAATAATGAGCTTTCAGTGCTATGCAACATCACATTCAAATGAATAACAACCCAGAGGAAAATGGTATTCATCAGAGTAGGGGTTTTCAAACTAGAAACACACAAGAGTCTGGAAAAGCGTGCTTGGGTGTCCACAGAAAACTTGAGAGGAAAAAAAGAGTTTTTACTACAGCTTAATTTTGAACTTAATGTATTAACCCTATAAAGCTTAGCTACTGTATTATATTTGATACACAACCTCTAAATTATTAACGTTCAAAACTTTGCTGAAAAAGCTATTGGACAAAATATACTACATGACTTCAGTTATCTGATTGACAGCCTTTTAGTATAACTGTAAAAATGTCCCCTTTCAGCCTGTGGTACGTGCTCTTTTTTTTTTTTTTTTTTTTTTTTTTTTTTTAATAAATAGAGAATTAGAATAACTTTTGTATTGTTAATATCTTAAGATGAACACTTACTGGACTAAAGCAAAGTAGATTTACTTGATTATCCATACATTATTTCATGCTATATGATCCATAAAAGCCTGATATATCAAATATGATACTCAAATATTTTTCATTTTTCATTCTGTCACAACTATATTAATGATTTTTTATTACTGATCTATTGGTTGCCTAGGTTTTTAACCGTAAGAATAATAATAATAATAAAAGCTTTATACATTACGTAACATTACTCCGATCTGGTCTTGAATGAATTTTAAATGTTTGAGTTCATACTGAGATATTGATATAAAAGTTCATACTTTTTCGCATTTGGCTCCCAAACTCTGGAATAGCCTTCCTGATAACGTTCGGGGTTCAGACACACTCTCTCTGTTTAAATCTAGATTAAAGACATATCTCTTTGGCCAAGCTTTCAAATAATGCATCTCATATTCTTGTACTGCAGTTATATCTGATCAAATTCACGTTATTATTTTTTAGCTTGGGTTAAACAAATCAATTTTGCTTGGTTGGAACAGAAGCAACACTAATTATGTCTCTATTTGTTTCTCTTTTTCTGCCATGGGATTGACATCCCGTGGTAACTAGGATTTACACAAGCTTCAGTCTGGATCCAACCCTTAAAATGATCTGAGATGACCTAACACCTGAGAAGAGATGATGCCAACCCCTCAGAGGACCTCAGATGATGCCAACCCTGCAACAGCATACAGAACTACCAAATCTTGCCATAAGTTTGATTTCAACATATAATAATTGCTGCTAATAATGTTCATCATCTGTTTGATTACGTCTTTAATTGATTTTTCCGTACATTTCTGCCATATGTACATTAACTGACATAGTCACCAATATAAGCTACTACTAAATATATTGTAGAAACTTAATTTTCTGTACAGCGCTTTGCGATGATTTGTATCATGAAAAGCGCTATACAAATAAACTTGAATTGAATATTGTTGCAAACCCTTCTGAAACTTCCAGTTAAACTGTTGTTGTCATTTAGGAGAAACAACTGGCACATTAAAACAATCTTATTTGTGATTTTACGTTCTTATGACAATGTTTAAGACTTCAAGAAAGAAACAAGTAAATTCATGTGGTGGGTTGTTCAATACTTCATAAAAAAAAAAAAAAAAAAAACACTTTTGTTAAAATAAAGTTGTGGTGGAAGTGTGTGATGTGGTAAAAGAGACTCACCTGGAATTTGAGTTTGGAGGAGAGCTGTGGCCCATCGGGAGCACACTGGAGTGGGAGGACATCTGCAGACTGGACCAGTTATCATGAGACGACAGCATGGACAGACAGGTGGAGCTGTCAGAGTAACCAGCTGCAATACAAACAACACAGAATAAGAGTCCAGTCACAGAACCCAGGCTGAGGCTCCAAAACACAGTGTGGGTCAACATTCCACCACCAAACTTCCCCTGTTTACGAGCGTCAACTCAAACACAAAAGCTGCAGGAATGTCAGACACTCTGCAGTGAGTAAAACTAGTCTGAGTAGCTCCTTAAATGATCAGTTCACAAAAAAAGATTCTCATTTATAACCCTCATGGAACAAGCTTAAAAGCCAAACTTCAAGCAGAAACACCTCATTTCCATTCATTGAAAGCAAAGAGAGGCAGGTGCTGTCAGGTCCAAAAATCAGTTGTCACTCTATATCTCTCAATAACATGTCTTAGATGATATTTAAATGCTCAGTTTTTTGATCAAAGCTCTGTAGTTATTGTGTGGGGCAAAATATTCAATGCAGTGCAATTCAACGATGATAGATATGAACAAATAAACATTCTTCAAAGTGTGATGCATCAAATTTGATATATTTTAACATGATTTTTCCAAATAGAAAGAAAGAAAGAAAGAAAGAAAGAAAGAAAGAAAGAAAGAAAGTGGAAAAAAATTATGCATAATCAAGTGAACCTAAGCTGCTTCAGACCAGTAAGGGTTCATCTTGAAATACCACTAGCAATATACAAGTAATACTTATATAAATATCTGTAAAGATTTCACAGCAAAAAGATGACCTGATGACATTTTTAGAATTATACTAAAAGGCATTTTACTTGCTAAAAAAAAGTATGTACTATCAAACTATAAACCATGAAACTCTGTGGTTTTACAGTATTTGCATATGTGTGGAGTTTAGCAGTGACTGTAAGATGGGGGAACTTACTGGGAGAGGCCGTCCGATGGGTGTATGGGCTGGGGTACGGTGTGGACCGGTGACTTCTCAAAGTAGAGTATCGTTCACAGCCATGGGACGAGGACAGAGACAGCGGGCTGCTAAACTGTGTGTGAGGGTTTGCAGAAGGGCAGAGAGACCCTGTGGCTGGCAGAAACCAGCTACTCACTATAGACCAACGGGAACATAAGAGTCAATGGGAAATTCCTTTGGCACATAACTATAAGAAATAATTATAAATACAAAACTGCTGCACAACATAAATCTAATGAGATCAGCTGTCATTTTATAAAGAATTGTGAAATAACTTAAATCTAAATGATTATTGTGATGACTAAAAGAATTTTGCTCTTACATTGAGAATAGCCAGACTGTTGACTTTCACTGACATCCTCTATTATGTCCTTGTGATCGCTTCTGAAAAAAAAAAGAGTATAAAATTATATAGCATTGCTTTTCTTTCTTCTTTTCTAATTTTCTTTTTCTTTTTCCTCAGCAATGTTCACATGAGAGAGTTTTAACATTTTTAACTTAATTTTATCCTAAAAATTGAAATTCCAACATATTCTCATAAATTTGTTACCATTACTGTACATCAGGGCAACTTAGGTGTTTTATACATTTTTATTTCATACTATGATCACTAAAAGTATGTGTCTATGCAAAACGTTTCTTTCAAACATAAACTATCTTAGTTGAAGGTAAAAAGTGACAACTAGACATTCATTTATTTTCAACAGACATTTGTTAAAAAGTTTTATGTATTTATTTATTTTAACCATACCTTTGTTTGGCATCCAGGAAAGCCTTGGCGAATGGGTTGTATTTAATTTTGAGAGCAGTAATCTAAAAGAGCAAATTACGGATGTCATTCAGAGTGTTATTACGCACTTGTTCAATTTTTGACAAGCTTTATGAAATCACAGTGTATAAAAAGACGCGTTACCTCTTCATTCTGGTAAGCAGTAACCGCTATGAATTGTGTCTCAGGGAACGAGTGAGTGGTGATCATTCTCTGTGGAGCACCAACGCGCACTATATGGATACGGGGCTCATACTTGTGCAGCGAGTTCAGCATAATCTATGAAAAACGGGATATATTTTCAACTTTCATTACTTTCTCTGGTAGACAGTTTACTGGACATTTAAATGAAATAATGAACAATCTATCTGAATTAAGCACAAAAATGGTGATTAAACTTTATTCCAAATCTTATTTTAGATTATACACCATATGAACTCTTCTCGCAACAAAATGTCCACGAACCTGACCACCTCCGTTCAGTTTGTTGGTGAGTTTGACTTTGCTGAAGGAGACTGATGATTTCATCCAGTGCGCACCGAAGTTTGGCGAGTCTGGATGGATGTAGACGCAGCTCGGCGCTTGTGGCTCGGGTTTGCCACCCGGCACCCATTCACCGTTCACATACTTCCACCTGTGATTGTCTGCTGCCACGAAATCCAATAAGAAGGAGTACATGGCGTTTGGGTCTAGACCGGACGCATTCACTTTCAGCACTGGGAACATGCGCCTGATCACAGCAATAAACAGTGACATTTAAAGCATCATCACGTTTCTCTTTCAAATAAATGAAACTTCCACTAAAATTAATTAAGTTAAAAGTAGAAGTAGAAGAAAAGAGAAAAAAAAAAGTATTTGGAACTTAAGCTGGATTTAGAACTGTTATAGGCTATATGGAATTAAAAACAAAGACGTTTGTACGCTGAAAAAAAAATGTCTAGAAGCTTAAAAAACAAAGGTTGAAAAATGTTGTCAATTAATTTATCTTATAAATATTATTTGATACGACAGTCAAAGCAAGAAGCAAAAGTTAAGGTAATTACAGAACATTTTTACTTTATTTGAGTGTAATTCTACTGATTTCGTTACTAAAATATATTTTCTTCGGTGCAGCGAGAAGAAGTTTGTTTGTAAACATGCTAAAAAAAAAATAAAAAAAAAAATACCTGCCATTCTTGGTCACTATCATTTCGTTGGTCAGTTCTTTGAACTTCTGCCAAAGCTCATTTTCATCCAAACTGACTTTAAGGTCTCTTTCTGTTGGATCTCCTTTCTCGCTGCCAGCTTGAAGCTCATTCTCTACCGCAGTTAATAAATGATCCACCCGATACTGTATGCTCTTTTCCGAACAGTCACTGGCCCCAGATGACATTCTGCTATCCAAGTGGCTCCAAAGAGGAGAAAAGATATCCAAACTACGCGAGCTCTCCGGTCAAAAATATCCAAGACTAGAAGAGATGCATCCAATTAAATACTCCCCAGGTAAAAGTTTCTCCATGCTTTGCTCAGGAATTCTCTGATTGGCTGATCTCCGCTTTGATGTGGCCATTCTGGCCAGCTATTGGTTCTGAGATCCAGTGTATGGCGTCGCGTAAATATATAGACATATTCATAGACATTTTAAATGTGAAATGTCGACAGTTTCCTTCTTACAAAAACTTAATAAAAATGCATGTCAAATTATAGGTTTGCAATGTTGGAAAATGAATGATTCATACACTGTTTTTCTTTTTTAAGTCTTCATTCTTAAAAAAGCTCCTTTATTCTAACTGTTTAAATTCAAACGATGAAACGTGTAAGATGCATTGTGCTATCTGCTGAATACCACTGGGGAAAAGCTAAACAAACAGAGATTATTACATTTATTTTATCAAGTAGATTGTTTATTAAAAATTGCACTTTAAAATATATATATATATATATATATATATATATATATATATATATATATATATCATGGACTTACATTAGCCTACACCCCTTGAGTATCAACATTCTTTTTTCTTTTTTTTTTTTCTTTTGTCAAAATAAATAAATAAATAAAAAATCTAAAAAAAAAAAAATATATATATATATATATATATTTTTTTTTAAATTTTTTATTTATTTATTTATTTTGACAGGAAAAAAGAAAAAAGAAAAAAGTATGTTGATACTCAAGGGGTGTAGGCTAATGGAAGTCCATGGCTAGGTGTTGATGAATGTTAGATGTTTATGAGTTTAAAGCCCGTGGGAATCTTTCTCCAGAGGTGTCAAAAGCGGAGGAAACGCATCCGACTCGACGCGTTTCAGGACAATGGGTTTTCATAAAATAGCGTCATCTTGGCGACAAAACTTCCGGTAAAAAAGTTATGATTTCATAGGAACAACAAAACTTTTCTGAAATTATTTTCATTTAAAATTACCATCTGAATACCATGTGTACAACTGAGTACCAAATGAAGACAGGCTTCAGTTTTTAACATCCATTCAGAGACAATGATTAAAACTGCACTTATTAAGTAAATGAAAAAAATGTGATAAAAAAAAAAAATACATTTGTGGGTTAAGCAGGACTTATCTAACTTCTATCCCTTCCAGCAAATAACAGCATCTTTGACTTGTTATAAAGTGACAGGTCAACACCGGACCTCTATGTATAATTCATCCACATCTTCACGTTTTCCACCTAAAAAAAAAAAAAAAAAAAAACCCAGTTAACTGTTTTAGTATAGAAATCTAATTGCTGTTGTATTATTGTGTATTTGATTTGTTTGTTTGTATTTTATTATAGGAACAATATGGTTTATAAAACACATACAGTACCTTGACAGCATGACTAGTATAGATGTCAGCTATACATAGAGGCACATCTGTATATGATGAATGTGTATCTCCAGCAGAACTATATGGGGATTCATCTGTGCTTTTCCCAGCTGGATGGAGACTACACGCATGAATGAAAAATGCTAAAGTTTGAAAACGAAATGATTGACATGTTCCTCAGCACTTTCATTCACAGTAATTCCTAACCTTGGTGAGAAATGTGTATTTGGACTCTCAGTGAAGGATTCTGGACTCTCAGATGTACTCTTATCACTCAGGTGTGTAAAGTCAGGCTCTGTGGCACATCTGGACATCTGAGTTTGGATGTTGTGAGGACATTCATGCTCCATCTCCTCAAAATAATTGAGAGGTAATCCTGAATAATACATTATCTATAAAAGCACATTAGGTAAAGGAGCAGGTGACCCCAAAATAATTTGTCATAATTTATACTTCTAAAGGCATAATTTTTGAAGAGAACAAAAGTGTGATTGGGATTTAAACTTTGGTGGGTCATTAATGAACAGCTTGGGTCTAAAATCCTTAAAAAGCAAATGTTTGATTTTAGAATACATGGAATATAGTGCATTAATCTTATGGACTACTTTTGCTTTTTTATGATACTTAAATGTTGCTTTTCTGTTCATTCTCACATTTGACAGGATTGATCATCATACACTATATCGCTGGATGGAAAACCAAAGTTTGGACATTCTGTCCTAAATCTCCTTTGAGATTCATGAAGACAGAAATTACAATGGAGTCTGAACAACAAGAGAGTAAGTAAATTTAATTTAGGGTAAAATACTCCTTCAATAAAGAAGTTCACTAAAGTAAGTTTTTAGAGTTGAAAAAGCTTGTATATATTACTAACCAATTCTTTAATGCTGAAACCATCTGTACATTGCAGACTGAGTCCATTTTTTTGCCATAATTCTGCTCAAGAAAAAAAGGCTAAAATTAATATAGTTTTTTATACATTTAAATTAGATGCCAGACACTGTCAAATTTCTCACCTCTGGGTGTCAGCCATATGAGAGAGCAAGAGGTTGTGCATATATCTCATTTTGTGTTTAATGTCAATGGTCTTTGATCTGATCGGTGGCTCATGGCTTCTCTGTTATGATGAAAACAGAGAAACAACAACAGTGGTGAAAATACAAAAACAAACCCTTCTTTCAAGAAAAAAAAAAACAATTATCTCCACAACAAAACTTCAGATTCACCATTTCATGAAAACATAATTCAAACATATGTATCTAACTAGTAGCACAACTTGTATTTTTCCCTGGAGAGCTTAAGGTAAAGGTATCTGCTAACTTAATTGAATTAATGCAAATGTAGGATGATAAAATGTCTTATACCATAAGAAGCATCTTGGAGCTGACTTCTTCCAGGAAGGTGGACTGCAGACTGGAAAATTTAGGCACTTTGATCTCCCGAGTGAAAACCTAAAAAGACAAAATGTACTGCATGTATTGTTTGGTCTAAAGGCTGGTTTAGGTGTTTTATTATTATTGTTATTATTAAATAATATTTTCCAGATAATATTTTTATTTTCACAGTATAAATGTGTCATTCTTTATGAAAATGTATAAAGCTGCTTTTATATTTTAGGAAGGGGATCAACATATTTGGTACACCATTCTGATATTTAATGCCCATGTTTCACAATCCAATGTGGATAAAAATCCTGTCCTCTTTTATCCCTTATGGAATGTCTAGTTCCCTTGGCATTACTTTAAATTATGCAGCATAAATAGGGTGTGAACAGTGTTTTGTGTATTCCTTCAGTGGTGATTATTTGTCATTTCATGGGTTATATCATGACAGTGGGATGTATCAGTCAGAAGACAGAGGTGACAGCACAAGTGTTGCTGTGCTACTCTGTGCACCTCACAACCTTTCAGGCCACACAGTGTGTCAGCTCACACCCAGGGAGCCATCTAACACAGCTGAACTGTTGATATAGGTGCTTATTCGCACACGTCACTATATGAATGATGTTAGGTGGACCCGACGTCTACAGCTTCTATACAACAGCAACAATTGCAGTGGTAAAGCCCTGTTTGTATGCAAGCACATTGTAATGTGAGTGAGGAACAGGTGTAACATGGTGTAAAAACCCTGTAGAATGAAGTGAAAGTGACATTAGATCACATCAAACTGCTTACATGAGAAGGCATGACTGATTTTTTATGCCTCAACCATGCATTTCAGTCCAAAATTGGCTATCCCACATATAGCAAAAAAAAAAAATCCAATCTTAATATTCACTGTAAATGCAATATATATTATATTATATATATACAGTATATACATATATATATATATATATATATATATATATATATATATATATATATATAAATATATATTTATTTATTTATTTATTTTTTTTTTTATAAATTAAAATATACATTTATATCTCCCAACTATTGGTCAGATAAAATGTTTTGCTTAAAAAATGAAATACTTATTCTCTAATGCAATGAAATATTCAGCTTGCATGAGTATTCATTTTCTCATGCAAGTGTAAAAAAGAGATGTTTAGATATCTTCTAAAAGGCTATATTCTCACACACAGTGTCTGTCCATGTGATAGATGTCTAGTACCTTTCTCCCAGGTGGATTTGACTGTGATTTCTTATGTATTACAGCTGTAAGTGGGCCGCAGGGCTAAGTATTACCCCTAACTGGTTCTTCCCAACTCTGTCTGCCCGATGTTTGCCATCGCCCTCCCTCCTCCAGACCAATGCTCTGTTTGCACACGTCCACAATGACAGGGAGGTGTGAGAAAAACGTGTCTTTCTACAGGTTCCACTCTCATCCCAGCCTCACTGCTCCTTCTCTTCATCCTCCTCTCTCACCTCCATGCGGTCTGGACTCTGGCAATGGCTGGCGTCTTGCAGTCAACTACTTTAACACCAGTTTTCATATACCAGGCAGCCAAAAATCCATAATTTCTCCTAGATTTTCAATAAAAATGTTTGACTCCAACAGTTTTCAGTTAAGCAGCATCAACCACTTGGCACACCTTCGGCCTGTTTGGCTTTTTTTTTTTTTTCTATCAAAACTTCAAATATCCCAAAGATTTCTATTGAGGCAATGTTCACTTGAGTTGAGAGATATCTTTAGAATCTAAGTATTCCAATTAAATAACTCTTCTACAAAGGTTTTAAGCTTTAGTTTTTCACCTTTAGACTTCTTGTGATGGATTACTTCTTGTGATGGTTCTTCACAGACCAACACTATTACATTTACAGGTTCTTTACTGGATCTTCTTATAAAAAACATTTTTCATTGTATATTTAATGGAGGCCAAGTGGTAAGAGGTAGTTGTGCAGGTAAACCTCAGGCTCAGTCCCCCAGATTCAAGTGGTGCGCTAGCAACTGATGCTAGAGACTGTGTGCATCTGACTCCCATGCTGTCTGTCATTGGTTCAAGCACCTCTTGGACCGGACCAAGTGGAATGGATTATATTATGAATTAATAAAAATGGCCAGTGCTAGTAGTAACTGATTACATATAATCTAGATTAATTAGATTCCAAAAATTAAGTACTTGCAATTAGATTACATTTTAAAATGCTCAGTTTACAGTTACTTTTTTATGGATTACATGGTTACAAATTATTCACACAATGGCAGTAAATTATTCATAATTTATTGATTCTCCCTAATTATTTTTTTCTCTTTTGGAATTTTTTGTTAATGTGATGCAGGGATTCCCAAACTTTTTATCAGTCAAACCACTTTGACCTAAAGTATTTTCTTGAAGTCCCCCTGAGATTTAAATGTAATATTTCAATAATTTAACAACACATTTGCATGTTCTCTGATGTTTCCTAATGGTAATACATTTTATTTATTTTTTTATAACAATAATCCAATTTAAATCTATAAAAAGTAATCTAGAAGTAATCTAGAAGTAATCCAAAAGTAGTCAGAATACGTTACCAAAAATGAGTAATCTTGATTAAATTACTGACTATGATTTTCAACATGTAATTTGTAATCAGTAACAGACTACAATTAATCTACTCAGCACTGGAAATGGTTATATAGCTCTTCGGAGGTTACAAAAGTTCTTGATGTTTAAAATAGATGAATTCAGAATGTAAACAGAAAGTAGACCATTCACAACTATACTGATCAGTGTACTTGCAGAAGTATTTAGAACAAACCATATAATCAGAACACTGTGTGATGAAATCAGTGCTGTTGAGCAAACGATGTAAAGATTTTTTTGGGGGAGCTTAAAAAGCTTCTAAGCCTTTAAGCTCTAATTGAAACCTTTTTCTGAAAAAAAAACAAAAAAAAAAAACCTGGAATTCTTTTTATAATATGAATTCTTATTTTAGAAGTTAATTTATAAGTCACTTGTCTATATAAGTGTGATAGATGAATGTGAGGGTTATACATGTTTGTGTATGAGAGAGTGCATGAGCACATGACTGCTGCAGGTGTGTTTGTCTCCCTGTGTTGCTTACAGGGATCAGAGACGCCGTGGTTTGACACTTACCTCAGGAAACATGAGCTCAGTTTCGTCTTGTCCCCAACTCTGTTTGCCCTGCTGTTGGAAAGTGTTCACCCCTCCTCCACCCACTCTTACTGAGACTGGCATCTGTGAAGAAAGAAGACATACAAACAGACAACAATTTATACCACTACAATACCATTTGAGAAACAATGAGACTTTTTCAAAATATCTTTTTTGTGTTCCACGGAAGAAAGAAAGTCATACAAGTTTGGAAGGACATGAAGTTGAGTAAGTGAATTGTCATTTTGGGGTGAACTAATCTTTTAAGTTTACGTTATTGAAAATGGACAAAATAAACACAATGCCCGGTTGACAAGATTGTGCTTTTCTACGTCTCTCAGATTGAGAAGGATCTCCACCTTCTTCCTACTTTGCAACATGGCCAAGCCTGAGCGATACGTGTGAGCAACCAATGGAGTGAGCGTAGGATTGTTAATATATTCCTAATGATGTGCTACTTCTCAAGAAGAGCCTCAGACACAGCCCAGCTCACACCCGATAACACTGCACACCCGGGTGAGGACACACTTTGTCTGCTGAGTGCAAACTGGCCCTCCAGAGAGCTGCAGGGCAGGACAGCGTTTCCTCACAGCACTGTGTAGCAGCTAACAGACATGTAACAAGCCTGTAGACCGGCAGAGAGAATGAGCGTAAAATTAAGATTATGTTGATGAGTGATTTTAGCTATGGGTAGAACCCATTAATGTTGGATTCAAAATAAATGTTCTGGGGGAAAGAAAAAAAAAAGTGGGTGTGTAAGTGGACAAAGATATCGGAACAGTTTGTTCCGTATATTTCTCCTTTCAACTCAGTGATGATGGAGCGTTGTTCCTCAGACATATTTGACTGTTCATCCTGAAAATAAAAAGGTGTGAAATTCAACATGGCAGATAGATATTGTGACTTAGCACCTCTCATAGAAACCAAACAATCTGAGGTAAATATAAAAAGAAGTACACTCAAATGTGTAATTTATTGATCTGAAATATCTCTATTTTTGGGCTCAGCTGTAATTATTCTGGCTCTGAAGTTTGACAGGCTGTACAGAACTAAGTAACCAGCCAGCCACAGAGAACTAATGGAAACAGTGACCCAGGGGGAAAAAATCCTATTGCTCAGAGGTTGCTCTTTCATAACTCAGGAGATGTTACAAGTTCTCAGTTAAAACGCCTTAGGAGAGACAAAGATAGAAACAAATGAGACAGTTGTTGGTGATAAAGTCAGTGTGGATTAGTACAGTTCAGATCATTTAGTCTTGGAAGAATGTGTTGAGAAATGTTTGATTTCAAGACAGAGATAGATAGATAGAGACCTTTTCTTTACGCTGGAAAAGGTTGTTTTTCCAAACAGTTTAACTCATTCCCTGACCTCTGGCATGATGTGACATCCCAGGCCAAATTGGTCAGTCTCTTTTGTGTGTGAAATGAATTAGACATTCTCCCCTGGGTGATGTTTGTCCATGATGTGCTGACTGAAGGAGATCCTCCTCCACTACTGAGCGGGAGGGGGGTCCTGTTTGCTCATCTCACTGCTGTGTGAACAATCAATTCTCTTTCCCATAGAGTTGAGGTTAAACTGGCTTCCAGCAGAAGGTGTGTTTGTGTAAGGCCAGCAGGGCAAACAGCATGGGGAGAAAGGATAGTTGCAGGCCTTTTCAGCCCTGGCAGAATTTTAAATAGTCTAAATAGAAGTTATTTTTTGGCATTTCATTGGCTAAAATGAACTGAAATGGTTTTTGTAAGAATAAGTAAAACATGCAGAGCAACTACAGCTGAAGTGTTGTGGCCAGTAACTGATTGAATGAGCATAAACTTACATGTTTGTGTTGTGCTGTGGAGTCATCAGGTGTCATCTGAAGTTTCGGGAGAGACCCAGACTTCTGTTTCAGCAGATCCTCCAGAGTAACATCTGAGCTGGAATTACTGCTGTGTTCTGCCAGCATGAATGACAATGACACAAATAAGAATCCAAAATTTTCCAGATTTACACTTTAAGTAGTGAAAAATATTGTTGGGGTTGGTAAGTTTAAATTAATTTCCATGAATCAGTACAAACAGTCAATTTTAATGAATTGATCCACAACTCTTATTCAAAGTTTTGTTTAGCTCTCTCTCTCTCTCTCTCACACACACACTCTCTCTCTCTCTCTCAAAAATTGAAAGATACAAAAGTAAAATATATAGCAAAAATATATGTAGCTGAATATTCAGTCCCACTTTATATTAGGTGGCCTTAAGTACTTACATTGAAATTTATCATTTGATACAATGTACTCATTGTGTACATACATGTTTTATAGTGTACTTATATTTTAAAATATACCTGCATGTAATTACATCTGTAATTAATTTCTGTAATTACATTTATAATTACACTGTTGACCCAACCTGAAGTCACATCCAGTTGCCACATAAAGACAAGATAGTGGAATCCTCCGTGACTCGTTCGCTGTCGGTCATCATTAAACTTTTACTCATTTTAATTTGCTTTGATTTATTTGAATGAAGCATATGGAGACATGATACAAATCATGCAACACAGTCAACACAGTCAACAGAAAGTTGGCCCCGCTACCCGCTCATTCCTACAAGCAAACAATCCACCACATGAAATAAAGGTTACGGAAGTGATCACAGTGAAACCTCGTGACAGTGAACAATAAGAAATAACAAAAAATTAATGCTCCTACACATCCTTTACACCTTAACCCACCCTTAAACCTACCCATACCACCAAACCTGTCCCTAACCTTACCTTACAATACAATACACTGTACTTGTTTTATGATGTAAGTACATAGTAGTTAAGACCACCTAATATAAAGTAGGACCGAATATTCCTTTTTCTTTTTTTTTTTTGCTATTTATCATTACATTAGCACATATATATGGAAATGATTAACATTCCTCTTTGTGTTCATTTAGTGAAAAGATTATTCTCAAAATTAAATTGGTCCTATTTTTTATTTTATTTTTTTGGATACAAAAGCTGTTTAGTTGAAATGATGGGAAAATTATTTTAGTTAAATCACCCAAGTTATTACTGTGGCACCTTGTCTATTTAAAAAAAAAAAAAAAAAAAAAAAAAAAAAAAAAGGAAACAGCACTGTTTGTAGCATCAGCTCTCACCCACTGCTTGTAGTTGCTTCTCAAGCTGACATGAGCTTCTGTGTTGTTCTGTCCAGACCCTGAACACCTCCTGTTCCCTGCGGCTCTGAGGATAACCGAGTCGTTTTAGCTGTTTCTGCAGCTCCAGAACCTCATGAAGGCCAGATTAGGGATAATTAATCACATGCAATTTAATCACATAAAGTCCTATTAAATATCTATGGAGAGAGAAAGCAGGGTAATGCTGGTCTCACCAGGTAGTAGCGTGTTTTAGGTAGACACCTCAGGTATGCGTCATCGTGTGAGGGTTGATCTGGTGGCCCTCTGAATGCCGACAAGCTTCTGTGACAGAAAGAGCAAACTGAGGATGCAAAGAGGATCTCTAACTGTTGATCACAGACTCCTATATCTTGACAAATCAAGGCACAGCTTGAAACATTAAGGAACAGTTGAGATCTTGAAACAATTTGAGTTTTTTCTTTATATTTTGAGGATCTCAAGGGCTGGGAACCCCCAGCATACAAAACGAATGAGAAGTAAACATGCAACCACAGGAAGCCATTAACTGCAACAGGGACCAATTAGGCCTCAGCAGGTGTCCATGGCTCAGCCTGCTTTGGTCCCGGCTCAACATCATGAAGTCTGGACAAAGTTTTTGGCCAGGCTGAGGAAACAACAGGGCAGTTTCACTTGCTCAGCAATTTGTACCAAAGGTTTCCTACTGGTAGCCCATAAAGTCCTTTATAGCTCTCCCTTTGTCCTCCCCTCCAGTGCTGGTCATTAGAGGACACAATTACAGCCCGCTGAAGAAGTCTTGCTTTTATAGGACGAGATTGATAAGCCAGTGATCCCTCCCCCACATCCTTACCCCCCAGTCTCTACCTCTTATTGTCCTCAAACCAGACAGCCAAAATCAAAGTCAATCACAAGTCCACACCAGCTGCTTCCCCCATATTACAACGACAGGCTTCCTCAATCCTCAGTAACACTTCAAAGTGGCACTGGGAGACACACATCTACTGTCCTGCAATGAGTTACACTACAGCACAATTGACATTACATGGACATCTAGATTCAGATTCGCCCAAGAGATGTTTGACATTCACCTTTCATGATATTTTGTACACATTGTGGCCTAAATTCACTTTTAGCAAGGCCAGAGTATTATTTATTTATTTATTTGGTTGGAGGTTTTGCCTAAAATTAATTTTAGTAGAAATAAAAATACACAAAGAGACAATTTTTGACATATAGTAAGAGTATAGACCTATCAAATTTATGTGGACAGTATAGGCCAGATCATTTTATTTTGGGGGAATTAGATGATAAAATTTTGAGGGTAAATGATCTCTGACATTTGCAGACTTTTTGGTGTCTTGGCAAATTTGAGTCTGAGTCATTGTTGAGATTTCTTCTAAAACTCTACAGGATACACATGTGAGATCACTATGGTGCAAATGTCTCAATTTGATCTCAGTTTACTCTCAGTGCTGTCTTGGAGAAACAACTGAGACATTAAAGAGGTCTCACACGTGATTTTTCTTTCCTATGGGAGTTTAGCAAGGTTAGGACAACACATTTTTATAGCTATGCACTAAGACCAGCCACAGTGAGGAAGTGTTTACTTGTATAATTGTCGATGCAGTTGCTGGTAAGACACTGTCATGAATATTTCAGCACAGATGATGTGTTTGTTACTACAGTAGGTGGTGTATGGATATGTGTATGTATAGGTGTTGGGTGGGTGTGATTGGCTTTGACCCAAATGTCCAGGAGCTCATCTTGGACGTTACAGGAAATTTGAGGCTGACTTGTGAGTTTGATTTACAATATACACCTCTAAACAACATTCACAATAATAACCATGAACAAAGAAAGAAGAGAGCTTTGGTTTAATTAAACTGACTAAATAGCTAGATCCTGTGCAGAAGACCACCTTGTTTCGTTAGTTCTGCAAGGGAGAAGTGGGCTATATCTAAATAGTTTTTTTTTTTTTTTTTATTAGTTGATTGATTAATTTATTGATTCTGTTTTTTTAGGTTAAAAAAGCTTGTTTGTTCCTTTTAGAGAAAAACAAAGTCATTTCTAAATTACCTACTTCACAAATTATTCTAAATCAAAACAATATATTTTGAGTTCTGTTCTCCAATTTTCTTATATCCTTCAAATATACAGAGGCCCAACAGAAAACAATGTAACACTTTCTATAAAAGTTTTCTCAGCACTGCCTTCTACTGATGAGATTCAGTAACCACTATGCCAAGCAACACACAAAGTAAACAAAGGTGTAGGTTTGTAGTGTAATTTACAACAGCTTCGAACGTGGCTCAACCAATCAGAATCAAGGACCGGAACTATACGTTTTATAAAAAAGCAATAAGCCCCGTGAAGCCCTGGTTTACAGTGAATTTATAACAGCTAAGGGGGTTGCCTAACAATGCCCCTTAGCTGTTATAAAATCACTGTAAACCACGGCTTCACTGGGTTTATTGCTTTAATTAGAATCTAGCATATAGCTAAACTTCTTTCATGAACCTTTTCTACGATGTACTGTAAAGACTAGACTGAGTACAGTTAGAACACCTTTTGCTCGTTACATTAGTTATTAATGATTAATATTAATGAATTTACTAATTGTTCAGTTACTAACTGTGATGTAAGATGCAGTTGTAACCTCCATCAGTTTAACCCAAATGTTTTAGGGTTAGGGTTCATTAGTTAGGGTTAGTTAAGATAGTTAGGTTAGTATGTGTGTTAGTGATTTACTGATGTAATGAGCAAAAAGTGTTCTAACTGTACTCAATCTAGTCTTTACAGTATATCTTAAAAAAGGTTCATGAAAGAGCCTTAAATATATTTTAACCCTAACTCACCCTAACTAACTAGAATCCCTGACACTACTGTGAGTACAGTTCATACAGTGTGTTTCGTCTGAACCCCACGGCCACCCCGCATATCTCTAAATTGCACAATAACCTTGAAGAGCACCATGTTTTTAGAGCACAAATTAAAGATAACAAAAATCAAAGTTCATATGAAATGAACAAGAAGCTATTTAGTGTTAAATTGAGAGGGTGAAGTTAAATTCTTACTCCTAGGAATAGAGTATACCTGTTTCTTATGTCCTTCTCTAAGTCTGGAATCATGGAGCTTCATCTCTTGTCTTTGTCTTTGAACTTTTTCCCTCAGTAATGTAGCATGCTGATATGACAGCAGGTCTTTCAAGCGCTGTAGTCTGTAGTATGTCTCTAGATGGCGCTAGAATGTAAGAAAAAGAGAACGAAAGCATGAGAACACAGGAGAGCAAAAGACAACAACAATTTGTTCATTTGTAAAAGTGTAGTAAACTATTTTATTCATGCAGAATATTTATTCATTTATTCATAGAGAATATAGCATCTTATTGATATGACTACCAATAAATAATTTATTAGGCTGATTAAATGAGCTATTTTTAATTATAATTTATTATAAACAAGGTTAGTATAAAATGCTATGGTAAACACCTGTTAACTGGTTAAATTTACCTATTTAAAATATAAAAAAATATATGTAAATTTACTGTAAAATATTTTGCCTACAGTAATGCCTAAATATTCTCACTGTATTTTGGGGGTAATTTATTATTATTATTATTATTATTATTAAAGTAATTACACTGTACAAGATTATATTATTATTTTTTATAGTGCAGCTAGGAAATAATAACACAATATACAGTGAACAACAATATATACCAATATATCAATATATATATATATATATATATATATATATATATATATGTGTGTGTGTGTGTGTGTACAGGTGCATCTCAATAAATTAGAATATCGTGGAAAAGTTCATTTATTTCAGTAATTCAACTCAAATTGTGAAACTCAAAGTCAAGTCAAAGTCAAGTCAAAGTCTGCTTTATTGTCAATTCTGCCACATGTACAGCACATACATACAAAGAATTGAAATTGCGTGACTCTCAGACCCATGGTGCATACAGTTAACAATAAAACACTAACAGTAGGCGTAGAATGCAAATAAATACAGTTTAAAATATAAAAACAAACTATACAGATATACAAATAGGACATTGTAGAAAAGAGTTAGATTAAGTGGCATAAGGCACATGGCAGATGAAATGCAAATCGGTTAAACAAAACTAAACAAAACAAAACTGTGCAGATATGAGTGTAGTGCAAAAAGAGCTTAACAAAACGAAAACTGTGCAGATATAAAGAGTGTAGTGCAAAAATAGCTTATCAGGCTGTTTAAAGTGACAGAAGAGGTAGTTGAGTGGGGTCAGTTCAATACTGACTGAGGTAGTGGGCAGTCCAGTGGTGCACTAAGTGACTGGTGCGGGTCACAGTGTGTAAGGGGGGGGGGGGGGTCAGAGTTCAGTGGTGCGTGGGGCAAAAGAGGGGAGGGGGGGCAAGGTCGGGAGGGAGTTCAGCTTCCTGACAGCCTGATGAATAAAGCTGTCCTTCAGTCTACTGGTCCTGGCCTGGAGACTCCGCAGTCTCCTCCCTGATGGCAGCAGACTGAAGAAGCTGTGTGTCGGGTGGGTGGGATCACCCGCAATGCAGAGGGCTTTGCGGGTGAGACGGGTGTTGTAGATGTCCTGGAGGGAGGGGAGAGAGACACCAACAATCCTCTCAGCTGCTCTCACTATGCGTTGGAGTGTCTTGCGGCAGGACGCATTGCAGGCGCCATACCACACAGTGATGCAGCTCGTTAGAATGCTCTCGATGGTGCCTCTGTAGAAGGTGCACATGATGGGGGCCGGGGCTCTGGCTCTTCTCAGTTTGTGGAGGAAGTAGAGACGCTGTTGTGCTTTCTTGGCCAGTGCTGCGGTGTTGTCAGTCCAGGAGAGGTCCTCTGTGATGTGCACACCCAGGAACTTGGTGCTGCTCACTCTTTCCACGGTCGCACCGTTTATGGTCAGAGGAGCATGCTGAGTGTGCACTCTCCTGAAGTCAACAACAATCTCCTTCGTCTTCTCCACATTCAGAGAGAGATTGTTGTCACTGCACCACCCGGCCAGGCGGCTCACCTCGCTCCTGTAGTTTGTCTCATCTCTGTTACTAATGAGACCCACCACAGTTGTGTCGTCCGCAAACTTAATGAGGAGGTTGGAGCTGTGTGACGGTGTGCAGTCATGGGTCAGCAGAGTGAAGAGGAGGGGGCTCAGCACACATCCTTGAGGGGCCCCTGTGTTAAGTGTGATGGTGCTGGATGTGTTACTGCCGACCCGTACTGCCTGAGGTCTCCCAGTCAGGAAGTCCAACAGCCAGTTGCACAGCGAGGTGTTGAGCCCCAGCTGGACCAGTTTGTGAATGAGCTGTTGAGGGATGATTGTGTTGAATGCTGAACTGAAGTCTATGAACAGCATTCTGACGTACGAGTCTTTTTTGTCCAGATGTGTGAGTGCTGAGTGGAGGGCAGTGGCGATGGCATCATCGGTCGAGCGGTTGGACCGATATGCAAACTGGAAGGGGTCCAGGGAGGGGGGGAGGGCAGACTTGATATGATGCATGACTAGCCGTTCAAAGCACTTCATGAGGATCGGAGTAAGTGCGACTGGACGGTAGTCATTGAAGCAGGATGGAGATGGCTTCTTCGGGACTGGAATAATGGTGGTAGCCTTGAAGCATGTGGGGACAACAGCCTGACTCAGCGAGATGTTGAAAATGTCTGTGAAGACATCAGTGAGTTCCGCTGCACAGTCTCTCAGTACATGACCAGGAATGTTGTCAGGACCCGGAGCTTTGCGTGCATTGATCCTGCTGAGGGATCTCCTCACGCTGTCCGGGGACAGCGTCATCACCTGGTCGCCGGGAGGAGGTGGGGTCTTCTCTGCAGTGGTGCTGTTTTGTGCCTCAAAGCGAGCGAAGAAGGCGTTCAGCTCGTTCAGCAGGGGGATGGTGCTGTCACAGGTGCGCGGTGGGGGCTTATAGTCCGTAATGGTCTGAATCCCCTGCCACAGGCTTCGAGTGTCCCCGCTGTCGCTGAAGCGATGGGCTACCCTCCTGGAGTACTGTCTCTTAGCCTCTCTGATGCCACGGGATAGATTGGAATAGATTGGATAGATTGGATAGATTAGAAACTCGTGTATTAAATAAATTCAAGACACACAGACTGAAGTAGTTTAAGTCTTTGGTTCTTTTAATTGTGATGATTTTGGCTCACATTTAACAAAAACCCACCAATTCACTATCTCAACAAATTAGAATATGGTGACATGCCAATCAGCTAATCAACTCAAAACACCTGCAAAGGTTTCCTGAGCCTTCAAAATGGTCTCTCAGTTTGGTTCACTAGGCTACACAATCATGGGGAAGACTGCTGATCTGACAGTTGTCCAGAAGACAATCATTGACGCCCTTCACAAGGAGGGTAAGCCACAAACATTCATTGCCAAAGAAGCTGGCTATTCACAGAGTGCTGTATCCAAGCATGTTAACAGAAAGTTGAGTGGAAGGAAAAAGTGTGGAAGAAAAAGATGCACAACCAACCGAGATAACTGCAGCCTTATGAGGACTGTCAAGCAAAATCCATACAAGAATTTGGGTGAACTTCACAAGGAATGGACTGAGGCTGGGGTCAAGGCATCAAGAGCCACCACACACAGACGTGTCAAGGAATTTGGCTACAGTTGTCGTATTCCTCTTGTTAAGCCACTCCTGAACCACAGACAACGTCAGAGGCGTCTTACCTGGGCTAAGGAGAAGAAGAACTGGACTGTTGCCCAGTGGTCCAAAGTCCTCTTTTCAGATGAGAGCAAGTTTTGTATTTCATTGGAAATCAAGGTCCTAGAGTCTGGAGGAAGGGTGGAGAAGCTCATAGCCCAAGTTGCTTGAAGTCCAGTGTTAAGTTTCCACAGTCTGTGATGATTTGAAGAAGAACTGGACTGTTGGTGACTAATCGGGAGAAGCCGATTAGTCACCAGAAGAGACGGACGGCAGCGCGTAAGTGTTGTTGTAATACTTGTTGGTAGATCTGTTGTTTAAATTATTTACTTGCTGCTAGGAAGGAATACTTCGTTTCCTACCTATTTCTATTCTGCTTTTTCGTTGAGGATGATATTTTTGATTGCACTTACTGGTAATTATAATAATTTGCGCCTCGGCTAAGAAGGAGCCTGTGTCATTTGCATTTGCTCCTTGTGCTAAGTGTTAGTTTCGTCTTGAGCTATTAGCACTCCGCTGGGCTAATCAGAAGCCGGCCACAGCTGTTTTCACTCTAGTCTGTTAAACTGTGTATTTATTTGATATCC
Source organism: Spinibarbus caldwelli (assembly GCA_039654775.1). Classification (NCBI taxonomy): domain Eukaryota; kingdom Metazoa; phylum Chordata; class Actinopteri; order Cypriniformes; family Cyprinidae; genus Spinibarbus; species Spinibarbus caldwelli. The sequence goes on from CM077243.1 coordinate 27,821,441, forward strand.
GTGCGCTGACGCGGAAGCATCGTGTTCAGCCTCCTCGTGTGAAGACCGACGAGTGTAAAGACGAACGACTTTTTCCTGCGCGACTTTAACCGAGCAACGAACTTAAGTATCATTTCTATCTTCCCTCACACACTCTCCTTTTCTGTCCTCTTCCTTTCCACCTCTATCATGTGTTTCCAAACCATTCCGGTTATCTCTCAACCACACTCTAACATCACACGCAGACGGCAACGTAATCCTGCTAACCTGCGCCCTATCTCTACATCTTCTACCGCACCTCTTTCTTTCTCTGTGGGTCTCTGGAACTGTCAGTCAGCGGTCAACAAAGCTGACTTCATTTCTGCTTTTTCTTTACAATCCACACTCAGCATCTTGGGCTTGACTGAGACCTGGATTCGTCCAGAAGACTCAGCAACCCCAGCTGCTCTCTCTAACAATTTCTCTTTCTCTCACACCCCACGTCAAGTTGGCCGGGGTGGGTGTACTGGGCTGCTCATTTCAAAGAATTGTACATACTCAACCCACTCTCCCCTATGCAATTACAACTCATTTGAATGTCATGCGATTACTGTAACAGCTCCTATAAAACTCCAGATTGTGGTAATTTACCGTCCCCCTGGCCAAATTCTAGCCACCTTCCTAGAGGAGCTGGACGGGCTGCTGTCCTCTTTCATGGAGGTTGGCACTCCACTCTTAGTCTTTGGCGATTTCAACATTCATCTAGACAAGCCTTATGCTACAGACTTCCATTCACTCCTAGCTTCATTTGATCTCAAATGCCTTACCACTTCTAGCACGCACAAATCAGGCAACCAACTTGATTTAATTTACACACACAATTGCACTGCAGATAACATTCTGGTGCAACCACTACATATCTCTGACCATTTCTTCATTTCTTTTACATTACTTTTTGATACCCATGTGCCATCAACCCCCTTACCGGTTACTTTTAGACGAAACCTACGCTCCCTTTCTCCCTCACATCTGTCCTCTGTAGTATCCTCCTCTCTTCCCTCACCTACCCATTTCTCATCTCTGGATGTGAATGCAGCTACTGACACTCTATGCCAGACCTTAACCTCTTGTCTTGACGACATTAGTCCTCTCTCCTCCAGCCCAGCACGGGTTGCCCCTTCTAACCCCTGGTTATCCGAGGTTCTTCGTGAACATCGGACCAAACTCAGAGCGGCAGAGAGAAAATGGCGCAAATCAAACGATCCGTCGGACCTGAGTAGGTATCAGTCCTTGCTCTCATCTTTCTCTGCTGAAGTCCACACTGCCAAATCCTCACATTTCCACGACAAGATCAACAGCGCTCCAGACATGCGTAATCTCTTCAGAACATTTAATTCTCTCCTCTGTCCCCCTCCACCACCTCCCACCACTTCTATAACAGCTGATGACTTTGCCACTTTTTTTACAGGCAAAACTAGAACAATCAGTAGTCAGTTCTCTCCTCCACACACACACGACCTCCAACCAACCACATCCACTGCTAAAACTCCCATCTTCTCCTTCTGTCCACTCACTGAGGCAGAGGTATCCAAACTTCTCCTCTCCAGCCATCCTACAACATGTCCTCTAGACCCAATCCCATCACACCTTCTCCAAGCAATCTCTCCCACACTCTTACCAGCACTCACACACATCATCAACACATCTCTCCTCACAGGCATTTTCCCCACTGCGTTCAAGCAGGCTCGGGTAACCCCACTGCTCAAGAAACCTACATTAAACACTTCTCTTACTGAAAACTACAGACCTGTCTCTCTCCTTCCATTCATAGCGAAAACACTCGAACGAGTTGTCTTCAACCAGGTCTCATTGTTTCTTTCACAGAACAACAAACTGGATGCTAAACAGTCAGGTTTCAGGAGTGGCCATTCAACTGAGACGGCGCTACTCTCAGTCACTGAAGCCCTGCGAATTGCAAAAGCAGACTCCAAATCATCAGTCCTCATTCTGCTGGATCTATCTGCTGCGTTTGACACGGTTAATCATCAGATCCTCCTGTCTACCCTCTCATCTCTGGGCATCACTGGGATTCCACTTTGCTGGTTTGAATCCTATCTCACTGGTAGGTCTTTCAGGGTGGCCTGGGGAGGTGAGGTATCCAAAGCACATCAACTGGGGTCACTGGGGTTCCTCAGGGATCGGTTCTTGGACCCCTCCTCTTCTCCACATACACGACATCACTGGGTCCCATCATACAGGCACATGGCTTCTCCTACCATTGCTACGCTGATGACACACAGCTCTATCTCTCTTTTCAACCAGATGATCCAACAGTAGCTGCACGGATCTCAGGCTGCCTGGCGGACATCTCGGCATGGATGAAAGAACATCATCTACAGCTCAACCTGGCAAAGACTGAGCTTCTTGTCTTCCCTGCTACTCCAACCCTACAGCATGACTTCACGATTCAGTTAGGTTCATCAACAATTGCCCCATCAACTTCGGTCAGAAATCTCGGTGTAATCTTTGATGACCAATTGACCTTCAAAGAGCACATTGCAAAGACCGCTCAATCTTGCAGGTTTGCACTACACAACATCAGAAAGATCAGGCCCTTTCTGACAGAGCATGGTGCACAACTTCTTGTCCAGGCCCTTGTCATTTCTAGGCTGGACTACTGCAATGCTCTTCTGGCTGGACTTCCATCAAACACAATCAAACCTCTACAAATGATTCAGAATGCAGCGGCACGTCTGGTCTTCAATGAGCCCAAAAGAGCCCATGTTACACCTCTCTTTATCTCCTTGCACTGGCTACCAGTTGCAGCTCGGATCAAGTTCAAGACACTGATGCTTGCATATAGAACAACCACAGGCTCAGCACCCGCCTACTTCCACTCACTATTACGAATCTACACCCCCTCCAGAAGTCTGAGATCTGCTAGTGAGCGACGCCTCGTGGTATCATCACAGAGAGGCTCAAACTCACTCTCCAGAACATTCTCATTCACCATTCCTGGCTGGTGGAATGATCTTCCCACCCCTATCCGGAATGCTGGATCCCTACCAATCTTTAAGCAACAACTGAAAACTCATCTCTTTCAGCACTACTTGACTTCATCCTAAAAAAAAAAAAAAAAAAAAAAATTCTTTCTCTTTATTTATTCCTTTCCTTTCTAGCTTGTACTTATTTGAACAATGCCTGAGACTTGTTGTTACAAGCACTTCCTCTGTCTGATTGCCTCTTCAAGACGAATCACTTTATGTATTCCCCAATTGTAAGTCGCTTTGGATAAAAGCGTCTGCTAAATGACTAAATGTAAATGTAAAATGTAAATGCAATGTCATCTGCTGGTGTTGGTCCATTGTGTTTTTTTGAAAACCAAAGTCACTGCACCCGTTTACCAAGAAATTTTGGAGCACTTCATGCTTCCTTCTGCTGACCAGCTTTTTAAAGATGCTGATTTCATTTTCCAGCAGGATTTGGCACCTGCCCACACTGCCAAAAGCACCAAAAGTTGGTTAAATGACCATGGTGTTGGTGTGCTTGACTGGCCAGCAAACTCACCAGACCTGAACCCCATAGAGACTCTATGAGGTATTGTCAAGAGGAAAATGAGAAACAAGAGACCAAAAAATGCAGATGAGCTGAAGGCCACTGTCAAAGAAACCTGGGCTTCCATACCACCTCAGCAGTGCCACAAACTGATCACCTCCATGCCACGCCGAATTGAGGCAGTAATTAAAGCAAAAGGAGCCCCTACCAGGTATTGAGTACATATACAGTAAATGAACATACTTTCCAGAAGGCCAACAATTCACTAAAATTTTTTTTTTTTTTTTTTTTTTATGAAAAATACTTATGAAGTATTCTAATTTGTTGAGATAGTGAATTGGTGGGTTTTTGTTAAATGTGAGCCAAAATCATCACAATTAAAAGAACCAAAGACTTGAACTACGTCAGTCTGTGTGCATTGAATTTATTTAATACACGAGTTTCACAATTTGAGTTGAATTACTGAAATAAATGAACTTTTCCACGACATTCTAATTTATTGAGATGCACCTGTACATCACACTGTTTGTGGTCCTTTTCTACACAGGTGGGGTTTCTATGGATTTCACTTTGTGTCTATGGTAATCAGTCTTGTCTTTCACTGACAGTGTTTGCACCTGGGCCTTTGTTCTGGCATGCAGTCTTTTAGTCCATCAAGGAATCCTGATTGCTAATTGAGTTTATAATGTGCTGCAATTTAATGACAATTTAAACAGACTACCTTCAATTTAGGTAGAAAGCAACATGACATTATGGTTTCGGTACAGTTCATATGGAGCACATTCTGGTAAGAAATTGTTTGATTTGTAAAGAAATTCTGATAGTACCTGATCTAGAAGAGCTTTTCGTTTTCTCTCAAGCACTTGATGATAATCCACAGCATGAGCAGAAGTCATCGTCATCGGCCCTGTTCTACTGGGGCTTTGTTGTCTCCTCTGCCTCTGACATTCAGATAGACCGGCTGCCTTTTGGAGAGAAAATCACACTTGGATGACAAGACCCAACAGCAGCTGTGCTCTTGTCTTCTCTCGTCACAGAGATCACAACACAGTAATTGCATGGGTTTTCCTGAATTGGCCAGTAATCATTCTCAAATGCCAAAGAAACTGAGCTTGTACGATTACTAAAGGAGTGTAAATTAAAGTAATAATCCACAAGATGCTGATGATTTTGATGATGTAAAGGACATGGGCCATTCCTACTCTTCGGTTCATTTTCATCTCCTTCCTTTTGGCTTGGCTTGTTGCTTTTGAAAATGGCAGAGCTATTAATATGATACAATGTGTTAATGTCCAATAAATACTTTATTTATTATGGTAGCTGGAAAAAAACAAGTAATCTAAGTGATAATATATGCATACTGATGCTTTAATATAGAATGTGTTTATTGTGATTTTTACACCATGTGTGATTCAATCCAAATTTAGAGGTGGAACTGTTTTATAATTTCACTTATACAATCAAGTACACAGATTTTTGTCAGTCTCTGTTCAGTTTTCCAGAAACCCATTTCATAAGGCTGTTATTTCTCAGCACCTCAATACGCGACTGTCCAGGACAGATAATTCCCTCCTGCTGGCACTTCTTATGTAATACTGGCCTCTTATGATGCTGGGCACTTATTATTACACAACTCTTCCTGTGCACCACTGACTAAGGAATGCTCAGAAAATACTGGCAGGTGCAGCACTGGTTAAGGTTTGACATGAACTGCATAGCTTACATTGTTTCAAAGGCTTAAGAACATATGCAACCGGTGTCCTGTAGATATAGAATAATATTTAACAGATGGTATTTAAGAACATTTTTCTCACCAGTTCTTATTACAGTTATTTGCGGGAACAGATGCTAATGAAAATATCTTGCTTTTTTCTTCACCATCAAATATCTGCACTAGTCAAGTATTGAATAAACCAATAAGAATGACAGTATGAGACATATATGTGTTTAATAAGTAACATAAATAACTGTCTAGCTAACTGTCCTTTTTCTTGTGTAAGTACAGGCACTTCATCAGTTCATGGTGTGTCCATCTCTGGAAAAGGCCAGGCTGGCTGGCAAACATTGCTATATTTTACAGACTCAGACTGTTCAGGAAGTGGCTGCTTTGTGGCTGTTCACAAAGAGCATTCGAGGAGGGCAGCATTAATCAGGTTGTTTCCACAGCAGTAAGAGAAGTTTAAGGGGCACACAGTTATCTTGTCTGTTAAATGAGGAAGTGTCATTGAAGGATGACTGGAAGTGGTGCTTTAAGCAGCGTCTGTGTCAGCTGGCATGAATCAAGGCTGGACAGTTTCACACCACAGCTGAGCAACAGGAATGCAAATGTCGACTGGTTTGGATTTTGATTCCCATAAATGATTCTGCTTCCTTGATTCCATTAACATACTTTTGAGAAAGAAATTAAATTTTTGCAATCAAGCAGCATAACAGACTGTTGTGTGGAGCTAAAATAACTGGAAGCGGACGACACAAGAAGCCTCGTACATTTAAGTTACTAATAGCTGTGCACAGCCACTCTTGAAAAATAATGTGGGTAACACTTGTTTCTATGTCAGAGATGTCAAGATGGACAGTCAAGACGAAGACCAGGTTGCTAAATGCAGTGGAAGGTGTTGAAGCCACAACCTCAAACCAAAAAGAGCACTGCATCAAATTTCACTAGGTTCACAAAATATTATTTATATTAACAATCTCTAAACAAGTTACCACTTTGATTTATTTGGCAATGAATATCATTCTGACCAATTTATAATTCTTTATCTGATATGAATAGCAATCATTAAGTCGAATGTTATTTTAAAACAACTGTTTTCAAGGAGACAAAACATGTTCATAAAACATATTTTTTTGATATCCATCTTTTCATCTTTCTTTCTGGTACTGGACTTCACACTTAATGTTTTTGGTTCATTGTGAAGAACCGAATCACATTTAATGTGTTGTCTGTTTTTGGACTTTTATGTTGACATTTTGGTCTGTTAGTTTCCTGTCTTAGATTCATAGTCAGATTGTAGATTCTTTATCCTTACTTTATGTTTGTTTAGTATGTTTGCTGTGTTTCTTGTATTTCCAGTGTCTTGGTTTGCTTTATTTTTAATAAAACATTTTGTCTGCATTTGGATACAATCCCCACTTTTCCCTGAGTACACTCTCGTACCATTAAAAGAACCATTTGTACACTGATTGTTTAGAACTGTATAGATGTTCAGTATCATGTTGCAGAGCTGCAAAACACTATAGTGCATGAAAAACTTGGAATATTTTAGTACATATTTAAGGATATGATCCATCCACATTGGCGGAAGAATGTAATTGGTAATGGAACCGAATACTGTGAAAATAATTTCTTTTTTTGTTTAAAAATGTGTCTCTGTTCCAATCCCTAGTAGGGCTATATTTAAATTACAGCCCTATTTCACACTGTCAGACACTGAGAAATATGTCGGATAGGTCAAGCATGAGCCCATGCACAGTTCCACTATCTAGATTCCTTTTCTCCATAATAACAACTTGTAAGCTCCCCCTGAGCAAGAAAACTGGGACAGAATATAAAAAAGAGCGCTGAAGTATGGGTACAAAGAATCTAACAGAGTGTGATAATGAATGTGCAAAGGTTTGTGGAAAGAATAAGGGCCTTTGACTAACAAAAAGGACTTTTAAAGCCAACCTGGGGACTGTGTTAGTTGTAACCAGGGTGACCAATACTGAAGTTGTTCGTTTGTACTTTCCCTTTTCTACTATTTTCCATGGATGAGGATGAGAATGAGGACACAAAAGAATAGGATTTTATAAGGTTCAGAGATGTTGTAAGGTTATTACAGTCACTTTGAAGCCCGACAATACCCCATGGAGTGAACTGACACAAATGCAGAAATGTGTGGCTTGATTGTGTGTCTAACCATACATGAACTCAGAGTGCACAACAATTAAAGTGACGTGACATGTGCAATTAGTGCTCTGCATTTAACCCATCCTTATTTCTCACTCACTCACTCACACACACACACACACACACACACACACACAGAGCAATCATTTATGCTGCAGCTGTGAGCAGTTTTGTACCTTGCTCAAGGGCACCTCAGTCGTGGTATTGAAAGTGGAAGAGAGCACTGTACACTTCCCCATGCAACATTACTTTTTTAAAAGATATTCAACCTGATTTTTTTTTCAATCTCTTACACACTTCCTTTTCTTTCTGCAAGTCTGTCACACAAAACTATCAAAATGCAAATGTTTTGAATAATGGTAGCATTCCAAGAACTTAACCAACTTGTAGAGTATCTTAAAAAGAAATGTTCATATATCATAAACTTAACTGTGAATGACAAAGAAAACCTGTTTATTTTAGTGTTATGTTAAGTGTTATAACTGTTGGTGTCTAAAATAGTTGATATTTTTTTTTAATAGTCTTATTGTTTAAGGAAAAGGAAGAAACTTTGGAAACACTTTACATAAAGGCTTTATGTGTGGTTTTAATGCATTAATTATGCCTTGTAATGCACCTTATAATGCATTGTACAATCTCATGAATAATTGTAGCCACAGTTAATACATTATAACACTTATCAATTCATTGATACACTATGCATTTTAAATTTGATTATAATTATTTATGGCAAGATATAATGTATTACTACGGACATCATGAATAATTATAATGCATTATACCCTTTAATAACCCTTTATAATGCATTATACATAAAGGCTTTAAGTAAAGTGTTACCGAAACTTTTCTTTTCTCTGGTTCATTTGTGTGAAACTTTGCCTTAGTGTTTTATTCTGTTAATTATAATGCATGCTGTTAGCCACACATACCTTTTCTGGATATTGTGCTGATTTGTAAGGGTCCAGGATAGGTGGCAGTGAGCAGACATGATAAATATCTTCAGTTTTCATTGTCATAATCAGGCCAGTGAAGCTATGAAGATGTAAAAAAGGTGACCTTTTTGTTTGTTAGTTTGTTTAACATTTGAGTTGAAAAACATACATAGACCTAATAGAGAAATAAATATTTGATTTGCTGTAGGTTTGTTTAAGTTTTGACCATAATAATCACCTTTTTGCAGTTGACTTAAATATGGTGGGATAAATACTATAGCTCTCAACTGATATGAAGTCAAAACGCATAAATGTGACTCTGGACCACAAAACCAGACGTAAGGGTCAATTTTTGGAAATTGAGATTTATACATCATCTGAAAGCTTTCCATTGATGTATGGTTTGTTATTATAGGACAATATTTGACAATATTATATCAAAATAGGCCTACTGAGAAAATTGCCTCTAAAGTTGTCCAAATGAAGTTCTTAGCAATGAATATTACTAATCAAAAAATAAGTTTTGATATATTTACGGTAGGAAATTTACAAAATATCTTCATGGAACATGATCTTTACTTAATAGCCTAATGATTTTTGGAATAAAAGAAAAATCAATCATTTTGACCCATACAATGTATTTTTGGCTATTGCTACAAATAAACCCGTGCTACTTATGACTGCTTTTGTGGTCCATGGTCACATATTATAATGAAACAGTAATTTTGGATAGGGTCAACCACCTCAGTTTATCATTTTAAGTTACTGTAATTACTTTTACTGAAAATACACATATCTGCATTGTTATTCCCATAAACAATTAAAATAATCAATTCAGTAAAAATAGACTTACCGGCTCTTGAAACTTTTGATATTAGCTACAAACCAAACTAGTGTTTTTATAGATTTCTAAGTGACTTTGAATTTAAAGAACCAACCCACAAGCAAACAGCTTTTCTAACAGCTAACAACTCACATTAGCAGGCCTTATACTAATTATAACCGACGCGATTTCCTAAACCTCAAGAATTAGCAATTTTCTGAATGACTAAGTATTTTTTCTTTCGGTAAACTCATCTCCACAGTTACAGCTACTCCACAGAAAGAGCTCAAAGCGAAGTGTGATGAGTTTCAGCTCTGATCTGTGTTTAAGGGGTCGTTGCCATGGAGCGAGCTTCACAACCTCAGTCCTTTTGATAGCTTATAGCCCATTCATTTCACTTTGTTCACTGTTGGCCTGCTCAAGTTTTACCCCCTTAGATTAGCCTAAGATTTGTAAGAAGTCTCCAAATTCAAGGTTAGTATAGACTAGCGGCAGAAAAAGGATCTGCCGTTCACATAGAAAAATGTTTGCTAGCTTTTCCTCTGTTTTTGTTTTACATATTTCCATATTCATAATACGTTTTGAAGATGTAAAGAATTTACACCTAGAATTAGGAATGTTAATAAAATCAATTTAACACTTAGAGATGATTCTGTAGGCTACCGCAGAACCAATACAACCAATAATTCATAGGGCCTAGGTTATACAGCCTAAATTTGTATGCCATTTTAAAACTACTGGGTGTTCACAGATAATCATTCAAATAATAAGAAACATAAGAAAAAAAAAACCCAATGTCTTTTCGATTTTATTATCAGAATCCTTAAAAATTGACTTGGAACAATACAGCATATAAACACACCTCCACATTGCAAAATAAATACTGTACACAGCTGGTTCGTTGATCAAACAGTCACAGAGTCCATATTACACAAGTCTCAGATATTAAGTGTCTATTCTAAGGCTTTCAGACAGTGTCGCCTTGACAGCTATTGTTTTCTGGCACAAAGGAAGGACCATGGCCTCTGGATGCATTTCACTGGTCGACATTCGCATCCTCTTCTCCATATTACTTCCACACATTGAAACAAACATCTGTCATTCAGCCCATCAAAGTGAAAACAATAGCAATGTGCAAAAACACTTCTGCTTCTCCGTCAATGCGTAAAGGTAACCTGCAAAAATTCTCTGAGTGATCAGTAATACCTCTCAATGCAGAAAAAAAACATTCCAGTCAGTCCATTAAGAAAGCTGAGTGTGTGTACGCAAAGGACGCGTTCTTGCGTTCAGCCTGACATGTTTATTTATTGTTGCTTTATGTGCGCTGCGTCGGACGTTTTTGGCCAGTGCGTCGCGTCTTGCGCCATTAGGTTTAAATGACGCGTCAAGGTGAAAACATTCAATTTTTAAAACACCTCTTCTGTTCCATTCCAATAACTTGACGGAGCGTTCACATATAATCTTCTCTATTTTGGTCTAACTGTTGGTCTGTATAAACATTGCGACGCATTTGATTTTTTTCCCCCTTGCCTTGTGCGATATGTGCCAAGATTTTAAGTTAAAAACAGTCCACTGTTGCGCTTTTCAGGTGTTTGGGAACACAAGAACGCGCCTTGTTTGTGAGTCCATACAGGACAGGTCCTGTATATATATGCATACAGGACGCGTTTTTTCTTGTCGTTTGCGCTGTTTTTACCTAATTGTTGCTCTATACACATAACGCACATGAGCCTTGCGTTTCAAGACGGTGTGTGAAAAGGCGTCTCTATATTCTATACACTGCGCTCTGTCCAACGCAAGAACGCGTTCTGTGTGAACGACCCTTTAGACAACATTATTTCTAAAAGCATATTAGGTGACTTTTGTGTTTGACATAACTCTTGAACTGAAGTCTTCACAGTGGACCTTTCGCGAATGAAGTAGTTCAGGTTATCAACTTTTAAGATGAGGCAAAGATGACAGTTTATCAACTTTCCCAAAAGCAGCAGCACTTTCCACACCTTTGAGCCACTCTTTACATTTCCTCATGACGGTCTCGTCCACGTCTCCATCCTCCTCCTCGTACTCCACATCATCATATTTGTACTGATCGTTGAGGAGGGAGATTTTGACAATGGTGCTAATGTCATTGGAACCGTCCAATTTGGCAACAGGTCCGGAGCTCTTATTACTGGAGATGCCCTGAGCTCTCTTGGATGGGAAAACCCGCCGGTGTCTCAAGTCCGCCGAAGCGCAGCACTTCTGTTGCTTGGCCATCATCTGCTTTTCCAGATTGCGCTTTTGGATGACCAGGATGGCTTCGGGGGTCAGGCTGAGGGAGAAGTGGATCTCTTGCTCGCCGCCTTCTTTTGCTAGAGTGGTCCTGGAGGCGTATTTATGGCTGGACTCTCCCGAACTGGACCGTGGGACGCTTTCGCATGAGGTAGCCAAGGGTTTGGGGACGCTCAACCACGAATGTTTGCTGTCCGTCTCGGGATCTGGAGGGATTCTGGTCGGCTTGCTTCGTCCCAGCTGCTTTAAATTGGCCGACGGCCACGATGTGGATAGTTTATCTTTCTCCGATTCCTTGTCGTCTCCTGTCCTTTGACTGAAAGTGGGTTGAGGAGGCGCGACATTGTCCCTGCTCTTCTTTTTCTTGAACAGCTCCTTTCTAGGCGACGATATCCGTGAGTGCAGGTTTATCGGTGGAAAAGGCATTTTGAAACGCTATCGGTGCGCGAAATAATGAAGAAATGATGTAAATGATTGGAGAAATACGTCCATTCGCCTCGGTCCACCGGATCTTTGGATATTAGATGCAGTAGTCCATTGCGCTCCGCACTTGACTGCTAGACTGACAAGGGGCGGGGCATCTGCGGGCTTTATGTGGTGTCGAGCAGAAGGGGCGTGGTCACAGCATAAAGATAAAAACTACAAAGGCACGCTATCACAAGTGCTTCTATGAATGTACCCTATAAAGGAAGTTCATTGCATTGCACACGATACAAAATAATACAGCAAAGTTCACACTGTTCTAGCTGCGTAACCACTTGTGTAGTTCATTATTAACCATTTCACAACATCCTTTTTGTCTTTATTTATTTATTTTTTTACTTGTATGTATATTGCTTTATTTAAACCAAACGAAATATTTTCTTGAAAATGTACTTGTGCTTAAAGATAAATGCCTGTCGGTTTAATAGTTGTTTTTTTTTTTAATCCAATGTAATGACATCCATCCATGGCCAATCCGTTAACATTACAATTATTTTAACATGATTTTAGTCATTAATAAATAAATAAATTACTAACCCTTACTAACTTTTTCTTTGCATATATCCAATTTTATTTTTGGCTTAAGAAATGAATGGCCAAAACTACCGCAAAAAATGACTACAATGGCTTTAAAGCTCAAAAAGATAATACACACGTTTTAAAAGAATAAATAAATACATAAATAATAGGTATATTTTAACATTTTAAGCTCCGCATTTGTGCTCCCCATTTACTTCTACTGTACGTGTCTCATAACCTTGATTTTTACTTTTTTATTATTATTCTTTATAAAGACATTTTTAGTAGCCAGTCAGCATTATGCAAACAACCTGTTGTATTGAATACTGAATCTGAAATATTAGTTTTGGGGCACTGATTATCTGCCATTATCATTTTTCTTTGAAGAATTAGAACAGAACAACAGATTTGAAATACTGATGTATTGGAATGCAGCTATAACGCAGATGCAATCGTCGGCACTTTTTTGCTGATTGTCAATATTTTCTCCTTGGTGACCTTGGCATAGCACAGAGGAGGCTAAAGACAAGCGGCCTCCATCGTTATTGATCTGTGGCCCTCCTTTCCAGCAATTCGTAATTTCACAATGACAGCTGTTCTGTCACCCAGCCACTGTGAAGTGTTTCAGCCCCAGTGAAATGAGGGGAAAAATCAATCCTTACTATAAAGCAGAACACAAAGAGAGCTTCATTCTCGCAAACAATGTCCATAGATTGCCTTCAGAATGAACCCACAGAGATTACAGTCATAATTTCTTCAAAATGATCCAAGATGAAAACTGTTAGTTTGCAACCTGTGCTGCCAGATGTGGTATGGTCCGAGAGCTGATATCATATGTGAGACTAAACATCTGTACATCAGAGGTACAGCCTACATATTCTCACTTTGTGTTTTTTGGAGTGTAAAATCTAAAGCATCTTCTCAGCCATAAGCTGGAGGGTCTGCCGACAGTCATACCCACAATCTCACCACGGTAATTACTAACACGTGATCAGCATAGTGCATAGAAGTGTGCTGTGGAGGAGGGATGCTCAAGAAAACAGAGCACTCCCACAGTTGTCATGGAAACCGCATCTGTGGAAGCACAGTCTTCTTGCTTAAGCAGTCTTAAAAACAGACCAGCCGCTCCAGGTTATTAGGTCATGTGAAGAACATGTGACACTCGGAGGTAAGCAACAAACCTGTACAATCGCATAGGTTTATTAAACATATTGCTTCATAGATAAAGCACAAAACAAAGAGCAGGTTAGACGGATGGAATACCATCAGCTCATCTCCAGAGACTCGGTGTGTGGTGAGACAGCTGTCTGAGTTGCCCTGGGCTCAAAACAACCAAAATTATTCACATCATTATTCTGAACACATCAGTCAGAAGATCATAACATATGACACATTAACTCTCTGTTAGGCAGATAAATAAAAGAAAACAATGAAAGAACAAATCTTGAGTATTGCACTTATTTATTTGGTGCATGGTATCATATGAAAAGGCTTTTCTCTGATATTTTGTTAATATATTTGGTAGAAATGCATTTTTTTCTGTACAAAAGTGAACAGTAGTAATTGAGTTCATTCATAAACATCACATGTAATAACAAGGCACTTGTTTTTAACTCAGTTTTAACTGGCAGTATATCATCTATTAAGCATTTATCCGCCACACACAAAATAAAAACAAAACAAAAAAGCCTTAGAAAGATATAAAAAAAAAAAAAAGTAAGGCTCGTAATAAATGCAAATATTACATATACACCCTTAATATTATACAATGTTAATTTAAAATCATTATATTAAGACAAAAGAGGAAATGTTTTAAGGTCACGAAGGACAGTGTGGTTTGGAGATGAAAGTGAAAAACAATCCTTTTTTTTTTTTTAACATATTTACTCTGCAGGTCTGGTCATCAGATGGGATACTGGACATTTTAGCTCAAACAGGAGGTGAAACACTTAATAACAGCATCCCTGTGAAAACAAAAAGACATTTATGTTTACAGCTGACAGCTCAATAAAGAGTATTATGTATGGATGTGGGCTCACAGCAAAATCCAGAGAAACAGATGGATAATGAAAATACTGATGATGAAAACCATAGTTAATCCCAAATAAACCCATAGCTCCATGTTAATACGCTTTATTACCTTAACATTCAATTTAATTCCTTGTTCTGATGGAAAAAAGGGCTTGTTTTGAATGATTTTTTTCTTTGTTGTATAGTTGGGTGGAGCTCTTGCATATTTTATTTTGTTTTGGCGGGAAACCATCGCATGACCAACCCCCTATTCTGGGTATGGAGTGAGGTTTATAGCTTTTGATAACTGTAATGCACTTTTTGGGGCAGTAATTTTCCTAACGATCATTTGGTAACACTTTACAACAAGGTTCCATTTGTTAATATTAGTTAATTGCATTAGTTAACAAACTAACAATGGAAAATAGTTCTGAAGCATTTATGAATCTTAATGTTAATTTCAACATTTATAAATATTAAAATCAAAAGTTTTATCTTACTATTATATAATGGATTTTAATTAACATGAACTAACAATTAATAGCTGTACTTTTATTAACTAATGTTAAGGGTCACTTTATTTTAAGGTTCAATTCATGCTATTAACAAACCACTAACTTAAACTCCTAATTTGCTGCTTATTAATAGTTAGTAAGGTAGTTGTTAAGTTTAGGTATTGGGTAGGATTAGGGATGTAGAATATGGTCATGCAGAATATGTGCTTTATAAGTACTAATAAATAGCCAATATGTTATTAATAGACATGATAATAAGCAACTAGTTAATACTGAGAACTGGTCCCTATACTAAAGTGTTACCATGTTAACAATGATTAATAAAAACTGTAACAAAAGTACTGTTAATGTATTAACTAATGAGACCTTATTGTAAATTGTTACAGATCATTTTATCAAACTGCTTTTGTCATGTTTTTAGGAACGTTTCTTTGATGTTTTACGTATCAGATTTAACCTACTTCTGTTATAAGAACAGCATTAGACTTGGTAAGTAATTTCTGTAAAATTATATAATTATAATTATATATATATATATATATATATATATATATATATATATATATATATATATATATATACACATACACACATTATATTTATAATATTTACAATAATGTGATTTTGGTTGAAAATGATGGTCCTGTATTATTAGGAAACAAGAGCAAATACATAAACATTGAGCTGAAATTATTAGGCTGAAAAATATTTTTAGCGATGTTGCCCAGTCCTGATTTGGAGCTAATAAATGAGGTAACCATCACGGTCTCCAAGGCAACAGCAGAACAAGGTCACAGCGCCTTCCTCGCCTCAGCCTCCACCCTTTTTCCTCTCTCCTCCGCCTCTGTTACCCTCTCCAAATGTGTTGCTATGCAGACTTTGTCATGCTCAAAATTCACAGGAAGTGGAGGAGGCGTGAAAGCAGTCAAGGTTAAAAGAAAGAGCAGAGAATCAGAGAGAGAAAGAACGACAGAATTGACGAACGTCTGCAGATCTGTTACTCATCCCTCCCGCGTTACACGCACCCACACAGCAGCGCGATCAGGAGACTGTTTAGTGTTTAGCCTTAAAAGCTCTGCACATACAACACATAAATAAATGATGATTAACTCCCCCTGCTTTCTGATGAACTATTGGAGCAACGGAAGCCCTGCCTCTCCAGCACAGCGAGCAGATTTCCTTCAAAAAAAGCTGAATAAGCCAGAACTTAATGACCAGAGAGCAAAAAAAAAAAACATTTTGGGCTAATACAAAAGCAGAGACATTAAGGGATTTATTTTTAGCATATTATTCCCACAAATATAAATATATTATGTTGTTACACTTAAGGACAATACAGAGAAGGAGGGGTAGGTATTAGGGCTGGACAATAAAGCTTAAAAAAAAATACTTTTTAATTTTATTTATATATTATTTATATGTTTTAATCAATGGAACCATTATTTCAAGCAGACATACATTGTTGCCAAGACCTTTAATGCAACATTAACTCCATTTTAGGGTTGGGCTGATATTTTTCAGCCTAATATTTTCATTGTGTCAATATTTCACTCTCAAATGGTAAAAAAGAGGAGTTTTGTTTACAGTCAGCGGGACATTTCACACAATTCAGGATTATTATCCTTAACTAAAACTAAATAACATTTGTTATTACTGTTATTGTTATTATATTATAAATAAAATAAATATTAACCAAAATTACAAATAAAATATAAAAAACTTAAAAATTATTTTATTGTTATTAACTGAATAAACATTAACTAAAATAAAAATATAAAAGCTTAAAATGTTTTCATTTTAATGCAGTTTAAGTTGAAGTACTAAAATAACTAAAACTTAATTAAAACTATATACTATATATGTTTATATATATATATATATATATATATATATATATATATATATATATACACACACATATAAAACAAAATATCTAAAACTGTAACTAAAATGAAAACAAAAAATATATAAAGTAAATCCTAATTTGAAATTAACAAAAACTAAACTCGTATAACAATGATACTAAAATAATTTTTTAGTATTTGAAATGTTCAATATATGAACGTCACACAAAGACCTCCATGAGATTTTTTTTAGGGATTCTACTCTAAATCATAGAATTAATTTTGAATCGATTGAAATAAATCATTCATCCATTTCAAAACTGTACATGGAAATTAATCGAACCCATGATTTGTACTGTGAAACACAAACACACACACACACAAAGATATTTAGAAGATTGTTGTGATACAAACTTTCATTATAGACCAAAATAAACAAATAAACTCATAAAATTCCTTTTTTTTTTGTTTTACAGAACAAATAAAGTCATACAGGATTCAAACAAGATGCGGGTGAACTGTTTAAATCACTATGTAAACATCTTAACACTCTCATACTCAAGAGACAAAGAAGGACAGTCAATCTAATCTAATGACATGGTCTTTAAGAATCCTAATGGCCAAATAAAAAGCTGATTAAAATCATCAGAATATTAGATTGCGGATATGCAGCATGCTCATGAAAAAAACATGTGCACAGACCAATGTTCAAAACAGAGATCAGTGGCATAAACAGCTCATGACGTGGAGCCTGCTCATGCTAATCCAGTAAAAACACAATGAAAAGAGCCCTAACCCATGATTCTCAGCCACTCAACAACAGCATTACTGAGCTTGTCAAAGGGTGCGGCTATTTCGAGGAAAACAATCAACAATGAAACAATGGTGAGAGGGGCATCTAAAGATGAACCATCTACAGATAAATGGAAAGATGAGTCAAGGGTTTGGTCTTCAAATGAAACTAAAGCAGCAGGTGGAATACAGAGGGAATCATTCAGGAGGAATTGTTTTCTGAAGCAGGGAGGGCGTCAGGTTGGGGGATGGGGCATCCTGGCTGTCAGAATCCATCAGAAACATGCACCCGCACCTCTGGCAGTAAAGGAGGGGGGGTTGTCGGGTTCAGCAAGAGATGCTAAATGTTATAAAGATTATTTTCTATTTAGAGATCCAATGATGCTTGACATTCCACTCAAAGCCTCTTGAATGTTTTGTGTGTTGTACGTTGTTTACGATGCCTTTTGTTTCATTTAGAGTGTTATCAAAGCTAGATTTTTTTTTAAAAGTTAATGTTCATTTTTTTTAAATGTTTTTCACTTGCAATTTTCTACACCACATTATTCTTCTTTTTGCCTTTCTTTTGAAATTTACTCACTCTCATGGCATTCAATGGAACACAAAAAAGGAAACTTTATAGAATGTTCATGCCGCTCTTTTGCATTAAACATTTTTTTTTGGATAAACAGACCAAAATTCATTATACACTGATAACTTTCCTCTCCACTGAAGTTGCAATATAGTCCAAACACAAAATATTGGAGAGAGTTGTTTCTCCTGCCCCCTCCTCCTCAGACTCGACGCTCACGCGGGTTGCCAGATTGAGGATACTCATCAGGAACGAGTGCTATTGACAATGGAAGTCTGAAGTCCACTGAGTCCGAAATTGTGAGTTTTTCGTATTCGTCATCCTAAAAATTTGTCACGCACACAAACCTTGCACACTGAATCCGATGCGTATTAATTAATCCGTTGTGAAAAAATTCGCAAAACAATACAAAATGGAGTCTTCAAGCAGTGAGGATGATTTTGTTGTCCTCTCTCTTCTTAAAAAGAGAAAAAGAAAGGAAATATTGGATCCATCCAATCCTGAGATATAGAGAGGAAGGAGAGTTCCACCTCCTTATTAAGGAGCTGTGGGATTATCACGGGCGATTCAAAGTTTACTTCAGGATATCAGTGGCTCAGTTTGATGCTTTGCTAACGATACTGGAGCTACATATTAAAAAGAAGACCACCAATTTCTGTGAACTCAGTGTGCAAAGACCATTTGATTGTCAAAACACCTTTTAAAATGCTTGCTACAGATGCGAAAATCGAACCTGATCCAAATTTTTTTTATGACGGACGATATTTTCTGAGGCAGTGTGTAAACGTCATTGACACAACGTGAGGTATTTATTTTTTAACATGTGAAAATTTCAGATGAATATTTCAGACTCAGTGTGCAATGACCTTTACACTGTATGGTAGCGTATATAGCGTTTTATATGTCTCTAGTCATAGAGCTTTTTAGATGAATGCAGAGTTTTTTTTTTTTTTTTTTTTTTTTTTTTTTTTTTTTTAGATCGGGTAAGATCTGCAATCTCTGACCCAGTTCATTTGCTGGCTTCCATGGCTGCAATACACTGTGTTTTCTACCATCTGGCATCCCAGGGTGTTGAAATACTATTGGGTAACGTGGCAGTGGGTGGAATCACACAGACCAAAACAAAAACAGACATTCCGACATGGAAAGCACATTTCAAAGTAGAATAACTAGCTGAAGCATTGTTTATCGGAGAAACAAGCATGTGAATTTAGCATGTTTTCTAAATATCTGGAAACAAATTATGGTATTTTTATGCATTTGTACAGTGAGAAAGGGTGACACGCAGCACCCCCAATGGTACAATTATGGTAGTTTTATTCTGTCTGTTTTGGAGCTTTTTGTAGCCTTTTCACTTCATTGTATGGAAAAGAGCAGCGCAAACATTTTTTCCAAATTTCTTCTCTTAGTGCTCCACAGAAAAAAAGAAAGTAAGCAAACCATGACAGAATTTGCAGTTTGGATGAACCATTCCCCTAATTTTACTCCATATATATTCCTACCCTTTTAGGAGTCATGACATCAGTCTCAGTAGACGCTCAGAAAAAAACAAAAGCAGTCACTGGGGTGGTACCTTTTCAAAAGGTACATCTTTGTACCTAAAGTTTTCATATTGGTACCTTAAATGTAAATATTAGTACCTAAAGTGTACATATTAGTATCTAAAAGCTACCTAAAGTATACCTTTTGAAAGATACCACCCAAGTGACAGCTTTTTTTCCTCAGAGTGTAGGTTGCCGCAAAGAGCCCAAACAAAGAAACAGATATGGATAAGCAAAATACCTTTTAAATGTTTTTGTTAAGGTATCAGATAAAGAGCTTTACTGGGCTCATGATGGCAGTGGAAAAACAAGCAGCCGTTTGCATGACACCAGGAGAGTGGCGCTCCAGTGGGGGATTAGTGCCATATGGTGAAGGCCAACAGCCGCAAGGCCATGAGTAAATAACAACATGTTTTCATTCAGGGAATTCAG